>OY283145.1:48897818-49497818 GCA_958299785.1 Medicago lupulina | reverse complement strand
TATATATATATATATATATATAGGTAAATAGAGCCAAGTCAGTTGTGTATCATGAGAAATTAACTTGAATCATGATTTGAACCACTACTTTAGCTCCTTGCATCTATTGGATTCATAGAATGGAAAATATAAAGAAAATAAATATATTGAGGCTTCGAGGCAAATAGACAAATTTAGTTAAGAGACATCAAAAGGACCATAACTAGGAACTAGAGAATATAGGTAGAATAGGTAAATGAAACTTTAGTGAGGATTAGAATATAGTTATTAGTATAAGGATTGGATCTTTAATTTAAATTAATAATAAGATAATCTAAAGAATGTATGTGCCGTGTATAATGTTTTGATAAATTAAAAGATGTATTATTTGATAATGTGAAATTAATGTGTTAATTGTTGATGTATACTTGAAGTGCTATTTAATAATGTGTATTTGACGATGATGCTATTTTAAAAATGAGATTTTTGAAGTTGTGTGATTTAAATATGTGTTATATAAAGATGTGATATTTGAAGATGTGTGATTTATAGATGTGTTATATAAAGATATGATATTTGACGATGGTGCTATTTAAAGATGTGTATTTGTCGAGTCATATAAAGATGTGCATTGTCGAGTCATTACTTGGTGTTCATGTATTCATGGTCAATCCGATTTAAATATGTGTTTAAAGATGGGGGATAAATCAGTAACATAACTCTGATATCCAAAACCGGTACCACATGCATATAGAGTCGAGTTAGGGACATTGCATACATAACTGCAAGTTTATTTAAAGATGTGAAATTAAAAGATGTGTTATTTAAAGTTGTGTAACTGTTTAAAGACGTGGTATTCAATGATGTGCTTCTATTTGATTTTGTGTGAATGATTTGTATTTTTTAAAAATGTTTATTTGAGAACCTTAAATGTTGTTGATGCTTACATGTTATTATAAGATGTTGATTGATGCCTATTTGATTTTTATTAGATGAAATTTTATATTTAAATGTGAATATTATCTTATTATGATGCATACATGTCTAAATGTAATTGTTGTGTTCTTTTATCTGAATTTATACATGTGTTTATGCATCTCTTGTGTTGGATATTTTCTCACCCTCTAGTGGCGGGTTGAGCGCCTGCACCCTTGTGGTGTGGATTTGCAAGAAAAAGTTTAGTAGCAGTGAGTCTCTGAGGATGGCTTTGGAGCCTACTCGTTTACTTATCGCTTTTGGAAGTCTTTATTAAGTTGATGCTCTGATCTGTGACACTAGGGATTGAGGATTTATTTTATTTTAGATTAGGTTTTTTTTTTAAAATTCCTCTGAATTAAGTTTTGATGTGAAATAAAAAAATGAGAATATTTCTTTGATATTTTGAAAATTATTCCGCTGCGACGTTTAATATTTAAATGAAGTATTTTTGAATTGAAGAAGACGCGTGACACCCTTGTATGATTTATTACTGTTTGTATTTTATTTTAGAAAATACATTTTATGGTTTTAGGGTGTTACATAGTGGTATCAGAGCAGGTCGGTCCAGTCAGACCAAGTCTTAACTAATTAAATCCCTTTGTATTCGACAAGTATGTAAATACTGTCGACACTCGTTCTAATTGATTAATGGTGGGAATTAGCAAAGTGGGGTAGAAGTGGGGAGGTGAGCGTAACTTATGAGTTAGAGAGCCGAACGAAGGAAATTTATCCGGACCGTTTCTTTTAGGTAATTTTCAAGGAAGAAAATTCTTTAAGTGGGGGAGAATTGTAACACCCCAATTTTTAAATATTAACTTATTAATATTATTATTAGATGATATTGGTACTATTATTATTATTAGTATCAGTTGTTTAGTAGTATTAATTTAAATATTCGTATTTATTGGAAGAATAGGTAAGGAGCATGTAGATGGTTTTATTAGTCGGGTAGAGTGAGAGAAAATAATGGTTATGAAAAAAATAGAGTTTTTATTTTTAGAGAGAATAAGAAAGTATAGTGTGAACGGAAGTGGATTAGTAAAATTGGGTAGAAAAGAGGTGTAGTTAGTGAACTTGGTAGTATCTTAATGACTTAAGCAAATGGAGGTGTGAATAGGAAGGTGATGTAGTTATAGAAACAATAGTTACTAACATCTGGCGGTACAAATAGTAATCTGAACAAATAAGTAACAAACCTAAAAACATATAGTAATTTGAAAAGATTGGTAACAAACATAGAGAACATATAGTAATCTGAAAAGATTGGTAACAAATTAGAGCTTATAAATAGAGTATAAATAGATAAGAGAATTAGAGAAAAAGTGTTACGGAGAAAAATAGAAACAAAGCGGCAAAAGCAAAATTAGGGTTGCGAAGAAAAGAGACAAAGGAGGCAAAGAGAGAAAATATTAAAGAGAGATTCAACCATAGGAAATCATCAACATCGCAAAACTAGAGGTATAGGGGGAGTTTTATTCATCATAAGGGTTGTGTACTCATGTGGGTGGTGAAGGGCTGGTAATTTTCATTGTTTTCTTATTCCTTTCATTTTTTTCTTATTGCTTTGATGAATCTATGATTTGTTTGATTCTCATTCTGAATTGTGATGTTTTCTTGTTAAATTCGTGTTTAAAATATTGTATTTCGGGATATGTAAGCAAATTAGTTTGTACTTTTCTTGTTTTCTATTTCAACTAGAATCATCTGCGCTATTTTGTTAACGATCATCAAACACCAATTTCTAGGTTAATTGTTTATAACTTTAACCTAGTTCTTTGTTCTTAATATAATACTTCTAGTTTAATTGTTTCACCGATAATAGACTATTCTTTATTTTTGCTGGAATCGGTTTGCGAATTCCCTGTTAAGTAGCATTATACAAAAATTGCTAGGTTAATTGTCAACAAGATACTTGGAAAGTTCATCATATTTCTACGTTAACTAGGTGGAGTGGCTGGCATTGAGAAAGCAAGTTTCATAGTACCATAATAAGTATATTGTATGTATGTATGTATGTGTGTATATATATATATATATATATATATATATATATATATAGGTAAATAGAGCCAAGTCAGTTGTGTATCGTGAGAAATTAAGGTATGAGGAGGTGGAGTCATGCCATGAGTTCAAACTTGGATGATGGAGTAGATTCCTCTAACACTTCTTACGTTTGTTTATGCTCTTTAGTCGGTTCTTCTGCCCTCTTTTTTTGTAAAACAACAACTTTAGCTGATTTCCATTGAATTCTAAGGAAGTTAACACCAAATATGCAAATTATATGTATTCAGATAGTCATGCTAAACACATGAAAGAAATTTGTATATTTTTCACAATTTTAAAATTTTAGTAAAATTCTAAACAATTTTTTTTTATATCCATCCAGTATCGCTCCATCACACATCGTGGTAAGTGGATCACTTTCATAATCGACCTCCTAGACATAAAACCAACTTGATTATCAATAATTCGATTCTATTTTCTTAGTTTATGTTCAGTCATTCTTATCTATAACTTTATGGAATGTCTTGTAAGTTTAATTCCTTTATAGTTTTCATGATTTTGTATATCTTCCTTGTTCTCATAGATTATAACTAAATTGTTTTTTCCCATTTATCTGACATTTGCTTTGACCTCATAATTTCGTTAAAATTTTTGGTGAGTCACCCATTGCTTGTTTCTCCAAAACTTTTCCCCACTTTAACCTGTATGTTTGCATACATAACTTTCTTGCCATTGTTCATGCTTTTCAATATTTCTTTTACCTCATGTTCTTGAATACCGTTCATTCTTTTCAACGTTTCTTTTACCTCATGTTCTTGAACACCACAATAGTAGTTATAGTTTAACTCTTTCTATCAAATGCCTAGCATATTAGAGTCTGGCAAGATCCATAACCTTCATTAAATAAATTACGGAAATAATTCCTTCAATGTCCTTTATATATATTGCCTAGACAATAAATTTACCTCTTCATTTTTAATACACTTAACTTAATCGAAATTTATTGTCTTTCTCTCATGTCCCTTAGAAAGACTATATATAGATTTGTCTCTCTCATTGGTTCCTAAAGATAGGTATAATCCATCAAAAACTTACTTGCGATTTTGCTTCGTTCAACGCCTTCGTGGTCTCTTTTTTGGTATTATAATTTTTCCAAATTCTGGCACTTTTACACATAAACCGCTCTACAAAACATTCCTTTTTTATTCTCACTTTACTTTGAACACTTTTGTTCAACCACCGAGATTTTTTGTCCCTAGGTCCAAAACCTCTTGATTCTCCTAGTGTCTCTTTTGCTACTTCTCTAATCTCATGTGTCATCTTTTCCCACATATCATTTGGGCTTTTCATTTAGCTTTGCAAAATCTTCCTATAAAATCTTATGTTGGATAATACTTTGATTTTCATCCAAATGCCAACACTTGACCCTTGAAACCTAACCATGGTTTATTCTCTTAGCTTCCTCTTAACTCTTACATCCATAACCAATAATATACGTTGATTAAATAAATTCTATCCAAGTAATACTTTACCGTCTAAATAAATATTTTTGTTAGATTTCTTAATAAGAAAGAAATCGATCCGATAACATTGCACCCCACTCTTGTATGTGATTAGATGCTCCTAACTTTTCCTAAAATATTGGATGGATTTACCCTCCACATTTATCTCCCTGAGGCATTACTCTTATCCACGCCTTCAAAACTTCTCAAAACACTACCTACATGCTCATTTAGATCTCCTCTTAGAAAATATTTTCTCCTAGTGGTATATCTTGAATTAAGCCTCCTAAATCCTTCCAAAATTGTACTAAAAGGTGTTTTTACAACCCTACCTAAGGTGCATAAGCACTAATAACAACATTAAATATGTATTGTTCTATTACAAATTTTAGAAATATGATTTGATCTCCAATCGTTTTTACATCCATATTATCCTTCTTTTATTTCTTATCCACAATACTGTCTACCCCATTTCTCAATCTAACTTAAAACACAAAAGATGTATTGTTTTACTATAAATTTTAGAGATATGATATGTTCTCAAAGTATAGTATATGAATTAACCTAATTTGTGATATATAACATAAACCTTTTAATTCCTTCCTTCTTAAAAAAATGTGAATTCCTTCGTTAACCTATTTTCATGTATCATCTATATTTTTATATTGAATCTCACTATTATTATTACATTCTAGTATAATAGAATGAAGTGGTTTATATGGTATATAATATAAACTTTTTAATGAAAATTATTGAAACACTAATGCAAATGTGAATGACATTTAAGGAAATGCAAAATATCTCCTTATTAAAATTAGTTCTAATAATATATTTTTCTTAGAATTTTAATAATTTATTACACATATTTCTTTTTTTCCTTGTCATTCAATGCAAAGTATCTCCTTATTAAAATTAGTTTTGACTCAATTGATCCTTTAATTTTTGTCTTGAATTCTATGATTTGCATCAATAAATCAATCAAAAGTTATTGATATTCCCTTATAGCCATATATTTTTATTTTTTTGTGGTGCCTGGGTTCGAACTCCGGATCTTGCATAAAATTCATTCAAAATTTTACAATTTGATAACTTATTTATAAAGTTTCTATCACCTTAATTTCATAAATATACTATTATTTTTTTGACATAATCATAAGTATAATAACTAAAAAATTAATAAAGTTTATTTTAAAAATGTATTTATGTAAAAAAAACTAATTGAATAAAAAAAATATTTATACTTGTTAAACAAATGTAAAATTTAATTTAGTGATGAATTTATTCATAAAAATTTCGATTTTTTCATAAAAAAAATCAATACAAAACAATTAAATATTTTTATAAAAAATCAAATATATATTCATAGTTATTATTATTAAAAAAAATTATTAAGGTGAATTCCTCATTAAAATTGATTTTTATTTGAAATATTATAATGAGATGACTTGTTTGTGAAGTATTTATTATTCATTAAGGAGAATATTATCATTGATATATTTGAAAATCAATACAGAATTTTAATGAGAATATTCTCATTAAAATTAATAAATTAGAGTAAATGAGAATTAAAAAATTATGTTTTATTTGGTCAAAAGAAAAAATAATTAATAAGTGAAGATATTTTGATTGTTTTTGGTACAAAATAATATTTCGATTTTATTATTGAAGCTGAATAAGGATGACTTTATATATATAAAAACACACACACTCAAATGAAAAAACCTAAACACTTCTTTACTATCTCCTTTCCTATTGCCACAAGCACTGGACACTCTTCTCTATAAAGTCCAAATGCATATTGTTTAAACAACATCCAACATTCATTATCAGAGAGGCAAGACAAAGGATGAGCTTTGCATGTTCCGATGATTGTCGCAACAACCTCGTCACGAGTGGACACTAAAATGAAACTACCTTTGGATCCACACAACAATACAAATTTCCACATGTTCCATTTCTCTTGGCTTAAACCGAATTTCAATTGTTGATTTTTGTTCCACACATCATCTAGAACTAGCAAATATCTTTTACCTTGCAGCAGTTCTTGCATCTTTCTTTGCATTACATCTAAATCCAAGACATCACATTTCTCTCTCGTGATAGATTCTATAATAGAACGCAGAATCCTCTTGACCGAGAAAGTCTCAGAAACACAAATCCAAATTTTTGTATTAAAATTGCCACTCACCCTAACATCATTGTAAACCAATTGAACAAGAGTTGTTTTTCCAATACCACCTAAACCAACTACGAGATAGAAAAAAAATTGTCTTCAAGATATAAGTTTTGATTTTTAATTAAATAATAATTACATTACTTTTACTAAAAAAAATCACACTACTTATTTGGATTGCTTAACCAATGTAGTTTTTAGCATAATCTATTTGAGTTGGTCTAGTGATATTGGTTTTGGATTTGAGAGTGCACTCTACCTTGAAGTTTCAGATTCAATTCTCTGGATGTCAATTTACGACTTCTACAAAATAAAAAGAAAACCAAAAAAGCATTGTGTGTTTCCCTTTATTTTTTAATTTAATTTTTTAATTTTACATCAACATCTCATTAGCTGGTACAATTGTTGGGAAGCGTTTGATTAATCAAGCATAAAAAATGATAGCCAGCTCTTTGTGGGTCCAACACTTGTTTTATTGTTTTATGCACTCACAAGGTAGGAACAACTCCTCCACGGTCACAATCACAAAGTTATTGATTTTTATAAAATATTCAAGGGTTTTGTTAATCGATATTCTGGACATTGGTTAAAAAATCTATTAATCAATTTTTCTGTCTTGAAAATATAAATTGTCAGTTTTTATTAAATAATAATTACATTATTTTTTAATAAAAATTTACTTCATTTAGTGTTTAATCAATATCTCAGGGACATCGGTTAACATTCTCTAATATTTAAAAATATAAAATGTAGAATCAAATATTCTTTGTAATAGATTTATATTAGTTATTTACCTTTGTGAAAGTACTGCAAGAATATTCTCAGAAAGGTTATAAACATAAAGAATACCAGAATAGAGCCGGTTATTATTACAAGATCGGTTTTTTTTTTTTTGAAGCAATTACAAGATCGGGTTGTAAACTGATAGATATCTCTTTTTATACTCCTTCCGTTTCTTTTTAAGTGTCTTTTTAGCATGTTTTTTTCGTTCCCATTTAACTGTCTTTTTGATATTTCAAGGGTACGATTTGTCAATTATATCCTTTGTCAATTACTCTTATTTTTTTCAATAAAACTAATTAATGTTATCTATTTGAAAAACTAAAGTTTGTTTTTTTTAAACTAGGTTTGTTTCTTGTTATCTTCAAATTTAAACAAAATTTTGTTACAAACAATGGTTCTAAGAAGAGTTAAAATTTCATAAATAAGATTTGAGAGAAGAAAAATAAAAGACTCCATGAATGTTCAAAAAGAAGAAAAAGTGGAAGACTAGTTGGAATTGTTGATGAGAGGTGATGAGTGAGCAATAGTTGAAGACTCATTTGACAAGATACAAGAACAAGAACAAGATGACAATGAAGAAGTTTCATCAATATAATTTTTATATTGACTTAAAATAATTAAAAAGATGTGCACAATATTTATAAAACTGACAATTGTTTGTTATGAGAGAGCGCGCAAAAAATAGGAATTTGTTGGAGAAAAAGATAATAACTGATAACTGTTTGTTACGAGAAAAAAATAACATATTAAATTTATTCGAAAGATAAAGTGTGTGCAAAAAAATAGAAATTTATTGGTAGATTAAAATAAGGGTATAATAGGAAGAATATGTGCAAAAATACACATCGCTATTTTGGTGTTAATTTTCTATAAAGACACTTAAAAAGGAACGGAGGGAGTATTATTTAATATATGTGAGATTTCATTTTCCAATACGAGTATCACTTTTCTCACAGGATACCTTGGTTTAAAAAAATAAATATAAAAAAATGGAAAAATGATTTGTCCAAAATTTTCAGGAAGGTGTGCAAAGTTAATTAGTAGAGTTTGTTTTAGTAGCAAAAGAAATGTTAGAGAGCCCTTAGAACATTGGTTAACAAAATAAAAATTTTGTATTAAAAAATAGAGAAAAATGATGAATTAAACTTTTTAAAAGTCAAAATATTTTTGAATTCAATATAAACTTACTACTTTGATTTTCCTAACAAGTACCCCTACCGTATACTCCCTTCGATCTTGAATGTAAGAAACAAAAAAAATCACACATATTAAAAAAGTGGATTGACTACATTTAAGTAATGAGTAAATAGTTAATTACCCCCTGAAATTGTAAGTTTCGTCAATTACCCCCTTGAAATTAACAAAACTTCAATTACCCCCCTGAAATTGCACAACGTTAATCAATTTATCCCCTCCGTCAAATTTTTCTGTTAGTCAACATGACGTTTGGCAAATACTCCCTGGAGTTTTGCACTTATGTGCAAAATGCCCCCCAAACTTGAAAATTTATATATTTTTTTCTTATCCTTAAAAGTGATTGCATTATCATTGAATTGTGGAGCATATTAGCTAAGTTTTGACGATATACAACCATATATTGGCAGTATGGTAGAACAAATTGGCAGTATTTGGTAAACCTTATAATAATGTTCAAAACTCAAGAATATTTACAAAACAAAACATAAAAGTATTTCTTTGTTCCAACATCCGATATTGTTTTTTCTTTTTCAAGTTGTCATTCACCCCATTAGAGATCAAAAGGATGGTGGCTATCATGTTTTTTTATTCTCTTAAAAAAAAATGAAATATACATAATATAATATTATTACCATTCCTTTGAATCCTAACGGGGGGAAGAAGACCATGAATCCTTCAAGATCCTCTATAAAGTGAGAGAAGTAACAAGTTTATGTATTTTTTCTTGAAAATGAGAGAAGTGTGTTGGTGGTGTGCACCGCTCACAATATAAAAGAAGTGGAAATTTTTGGTGCGGTTAAAATTAGCAATAGCAAAACCATATAATTTGACATCTTGGTAATTCTTGGTTATGTCAATCATATATTATTCATGTGCTTCATTATGTATGACATGTATTAGTTTTCCATCTGACAAGTGTGACTGTCCTTTATTATGCTGACTTTCATATCATTAGACTCTAATACATGGTTAATGTTTGATCGTTTAAAGCAACATATATGGTTGTATACCGTCAAAAATTAGCTAATATACTCCACAATTCAGTGATAATGCAGTCATTTTTAATGATAAGAAAAAAATATATAAATTTTCAAGTTCAGGGGGCATTTTGCACATAAGTGCAAAACTTCGGGAAGTATTTGCAAAACGTCATGTTGACTAACAGAAAAATTTGACGGAGGGGGTAAATTGATTAACGTTGTGCAATTTCAGGGGGTTAATTGAAGTTTTGTTAATTTTAGGGGGGTAATTGACAAAACTTACAATTTCAGAGAGGGTAATTGATTATTTACTCTTTAAGTAATTCTAAAAAAAAATACCATTTTTCCAATTATGCCCTTGTCTTGGAAATATGACTTTTGAACTCTACCAATGAAAAATCTTTGGAATGCGTTAAACATGGGAATATGAAACAAATTGGATAAAGTTAATAAGGTTAAAATTGGAACATTAACATTTAATAGGATGATTTTTGTATACTTTTGTTTACATTTGAGACCAACAATTTTTTTTATTTTGTTTCTTACGTTCGAGACCGGAGGGAGAAAGTAAACAACTATGACACCTTAAATACTTACATGGTCAACTTTGTTTCGATGATACATTTGCACACCTAGTTACCACTAGTATTTAGTGATTGTGCTTATGTTTTCCTAAAGAGATACGCTATTACTTTTAGTGAATTTAATTCTTGTTGTGAACTTTGTGAACAAATCTATTCAATTTAACTAATTTTAATCAACTCATCCCAAAAAACATCTAATTTTAATCAATGAAACACTATAATTTAGTTTGTACTCAATATCCAGTCATATACAAAGAAAATATATTACTGCCAATTTTCAAAGTCTTAATATCTTTATTATGCAGAATGTATCCAATACAAGACCCGAAATGATCCCACTTAAAGTAATTTCCAATCCATTGATCACAAAATGTATTCTCCAAGACATATCAGAGATACTAAAAGAAATGTATTGCCAAAATGTATCTTCTAGTGCTCCATGTTCCTTACTTCCTACATTGTGAATATAATAGAGAATGTGCAGTGTGACTAATTGGATACCATTATGAACATCTTTGTAATTCTGTAATGTAAATATATTAGTGCAGCTCTACGTTAGTATTCTCAATTTGCCAAATTCTGACTCTGCCCAATTTGTCATTTGATACTGGAAATTAATTTGTGGGTGTGGAAGGAGGACCATTTAGAGCTTACACTGTAAGTTTGGCGCATAAAATATTAATGAGGAAAACCGGTAATGTGGTGGAGGAAATTGATTAGAAGTTATCGCATAAATTCACTTCACCGAAGGTAATAGTGTTTGTTTGGCAAGTTTTACAGAATAGAATACCTACTAAATGTAAAAGAGGGATCTTAAGTTGTGAAGCTCAATTTTGTATTGGTGGGTATGGTATTGAAAAAACAGCTCAACTTTTTTCTAGGATTTGGGCGAAGATAACCAGTTGGCTAGAAGTACAGATGGTAAAATTCATGGTGGTGGATTTTTGGAGGAGAAAACATTAACTCTTTGGTTTTCTTGCAATTGTCAGTTTGTCATGAAGATATTTCTGCACGCACTCTTGAGAATAAAATTCGGAATGGAATTTAGTATTTTGTAGTTGAGTTTTAGCTTTAACAGTGGCCGATTACTTACTTGGTGGTTCATATATGCATAATATATATAAGAGTAAGCTAAGATAAATTTCAGACTCAAAGGATCACAAATGTGATAGCTTGTTGTACAAACTCAAAGTGAGAGGTTTTTTAGGTGGAGTGAGTATGAAAGGATCCAGAATTGATTGAAATTGTGGAGCAAGAGCTTGGTCTAATTGTGTGTGGTCTGGTATGACAGTTTCTCAGTGTAGTCGGATCGGTTTTGGCACAGTGTTTCGCAAAAACTGTTGTGAGCATTAAAATGTGGTATGGTCTGTTGTAATTTCGTTAAATTCTCTTGAATCAGTTCGCCTATTTTTCCTCTAAATCAGGTTGCTAGAGTTCATGCTGTTGTGTTGGAAGCAACCTGCATAATTATGCAGGTGGAGTGGCTTTTTATTGTTTACATTTTGCGGTATTAAGAGAATCTATTTACAGTTTTTTCAGAGAACTTGTGGTTGTTTTTGGTGTTAAACCAAAGTGAATTTTCTAAGATTAGAGATCTTTATATATTTTGCTTTTAAAAAAAAAAAAAAAAAACTAATGCTGACTCCACTTTGTATTATCAACCAAATTTTAATGCACCTCTAGGAGTAGAACTTGATCTCTTTGATCTACCAGAAAGGTTCTACAATACAATATAATACTAGCCATAATAAGTGAAAGTTGATACTACATGCAGATAGTACATTAAATACTGATCATAAAAAGAAAAGTTTTGATTGACTGGAATAACAACACTAGTTTTAATCAACAGTTTATCTGCTACTTGTTACATTTACTTATAACTCAATGTTCTACTTTCAACAATAACAAAGTTCATTAACTTGAATGTAATGAACTAGCAATATGAGTGGTAATTAGAGTAATGAATATTCAAAAGCATCTACAGTCAAAATTCTAATTTCAATCTAATCATTTAAATCATTACATACCAACCAGTACATTTAAAGTGAAGTATTTGAAGTGAATATCAGGATCAGGAACAAAAACAAATAACTTTGATTCCCATGTCACATGCTCTACCTCATTAGTTTGTCCAGTTTTAGAAGCTGCGTCAATGTACTTGAAGTGAATATCATCGAAATTGCAGTCAATCATCGAAATGAAGTCATGAACCTGTAGAGCCCCAATGGCAGCAAGCCTTGTCACAAAATATGCAATTATAAATTTTAATTCCGCAAACAAAGAGGGATATTTACTGAACTGATAACAAATAAGAAAATAAAATAAAATAATCAAAACTTACCTCTGAAGACAAAAGAGAAACTAACATAAATAGGAGACCATAGTGAAAAACCAGAAGTGGCATATCCTGCAAAAAGAGTACAAGAGATTGTTATTACACTGTAAGAAACACAATCAAAAGAAAGATGGAGGGAGATTAGAGAGCCTACCAGTTTAGTCGGAAATGTGACAAGTCAGAAGCAGAAACACCAATATCTTTGCCTCTTTGATTCCTAAGTTCGGAATATAAAAGCAACACTAACACCACCAAAAGTCTAAGTTCGGAATATGTGCTATCTTGTTCCAGTCCTCCCCTGTTCCGTCCTTGCATTGCTTGGAATTAGGCTCATTTGCATGGTCTGACAAGGAATTTGTTGCATAATCTTTGTCTATTTCCTCTCCTTTCATGCCAATTTTATATTTCCCTAGCTCATCATTTGTGGTTTCCTTGGGAGTTTCTTCACTTTCACTGTCTTCTTTGGAGACTCATTGTTTAGGCCTGTCATTATTTTCCTTACCTGTATCACAAAAATCCATTCATTTGCTTTATCAAAAATCTACAATAGAATCTTTTATTTCATTTTCCACAAGGATGATTTTTTTAATATATTTTGTGAAAAAATGATTTGTGAAGGTAAACAACTTTATTAAGTGCTGAAAACCAACACCAACTACAAAGAGTTGGACAGATGATTATTACTTTGCTGAAGAATACAACAAAAAGAAAATCTACTAGTTGTTCTATATGTATTTCAAAATAAAGCAGCTTGATAAGACAAAAAATGCATGTAAAATTATTCAAATGCCTAAGCACTTGAAAGAGAAATCCACCAAGATCTGAACTTTGCGTACCTTGAAAACAACTCTAACTGGCAAAGATCTATCAGAATATTACCATTTTCTTCATTTTGGTTATATTTTGGGCATATTCTGATTGATCATATGGTTTTTAACCTTACTACTCAGCAAATTCTCAACAACATTCCAACTCAAAGCCATAAGAAAGGAAATTCTCAACTAAATTTCTCCTAAAGGATCACCTAAAATCAGTACTAAGAAATTATCCTTATTAGTCCACTCGGCCTGAACTAAGGTTCTAATTAGAAAGTGTGGCTATCAGTCTTTAATGCAGTTAACGTCGTAAAAACAAATCAAACATTTCATAGAACTATAAAAGGGACATATACCTTTGGAAAACATTGAAAACCTCCACCCTTTGTATTTAGCAAAGACAAGTAGAGAACTCTATCAGGAACCATTACTGCTATCATAGATCCTGTTTCAATAGGCAAACATAATTAAAATTAAACACAAACAAATAAACTTAACCTAATCAAATCTTTAGAACAAACCATCTGAACTTTAAGTAAATCAAAAGCTCACTAAAAAATAAAATAAAAGCGCACACACAAAATAATAACCCTTTGAGTGCCCAATAACATGAGCCTTTTTCCAAGCTAAATGATCCAACAAAGTAATTGCATCCTTTGCCATGATCTTTGTTCTGCACCCAATAATCATTCCCCAAAATTACATTCAAACACCGATCCATGTAATTACGTTCAAACACCTTCATTTTAATAAATTATTATCAAAATTAACAAATTATCATTCAAATTAACATAGCACCAGCACTACATATTGATGACATGTCGTTCAAAAACTTTGATTTCTTCAAATTATTATCAAAATTAAGCAAAGAGGAACCCAAACAATATACCATTCAAATAAACAATCTAAAACAAATAAATAAAAAAGACCAATAAAAACTTAAGAATAAAAGTGGAGAAAACCTTGATGATCAGAGTTGCTAATGGGCACGTGAGCTCCGACCCACGCCCCGACTATCAAAATCACAATCCTCGATACCACCACTGGACTCATTGTCACCTCCTCCACTCCAAAAGACGTTCTCTTCATCATTAGGTATGTTTGTTACGGTTAATCCCTTGTGTGTTGAAGGCAATCCTAACCATTCAAATCAATCTCCACAAAATCAGCAAAATTAAAAAAAATAAAAATAGCAAATTAAAAAATAAAAGTGTGATGAAGAAAATGACCTGAATTAGAACATATATCCTTCTTAGGTTGATGATCAAACTTGCTAATGGCACAGAGCTCTGACCCATGCCCCGATTGTCAAAATCGCAATCCTCGATACCACCACCGGGGACTCATTGTCACCTCCTCCACTCCAAAAGACGACGTCTTCATCACTGGGTATGTTTGTTCCGGTTAATCCCGAATTAAAAAATAGAAATAAAAGTATGATTAAGAAAATTACCTGAATTAGAACATTTACCCTTCTTAGGTTGAACAGTAAAATATCTTTCATGTACTCTGGATCTCTTTCTGCAGAATGGGTTCCAAAGAAGTCAAGAATGAGAATATATAAAGATTTTTGAATAAAAATAAAGGATTTTTGAGCAATAGAAATCCAAACATAAGGGGAAATAGAAATCCTACCAGTAAAATTGATTTTTGCGACGGTGATTGAGGCAGATAAGGGTAAACGTCTCTGCACTTATTCATTCTAATTAATCTTTATTTTTGGAATATGAGCTATCTTGTCCCAATCCTCCCCTGTTCCCTCTTTGCATCGTTCCTCTAATGTTGGGCATCGCACGATTGTCAGAACCTCAAGAGAAGTGAGGTGTCGAATACCCTCCGGCAAGCATCGCAATCCTTCACAATTATCAATCTCTAGAGTTCGAAGGGATTGAAGACCTTCCCAATTTTGCTCTGGTAAGGACTCCAACTCATGACAATTATAAATAAACAGAGATTGAAGAGAAGTAAGGTTTTTGAACATCCCCTCTGGGAAGGATGTTATTCCTTCACCTTTTTTTAGGGAAAGCTTTGTAAGACCACGGAAGGTAGAGATTGACCTCAGTAACTCTTCATTGTTACATCCTAATACATCGAGGTCTTTAAGAGATGGAAGACATGGCAGTCCAAGTTTAGGACAACCGTGGACAGACAACTTAGAAAGACAAGGAAACATCTCCCCTCTTTCCACTTTCAATAACCCCTCTATGCTTGCTAACCAATGTAATGCGAGTACCTCCAGAGATGGGAAAACCCTCACCTCCATACCATCCTCAGATTCATCATCATCCAAGTATTTCAGATTATCCATAAAACATAATTCCAGTTTTTTTAGAGATGGTAGTTTACCAAGTAACGGAAGCCGCACTATTTCGTTGCAATGCCGAAGTTGAAGATAAATTAAATTACTAAGAATAATTAGCCAACTTGGTAACGATAATCCGTCATAGCAATTTATTTTCAAGCACTTGAGATTTGATTGAGGTTGAAGCACTTCGACCAGTTGCTCAGCACTAATAGTTGGGGTCTTGAATTCCCATGACAAGCATACTTCATGAAGGTCTTTTTTACCCATCAAATTAGCTGCTTGAGCTTCAGATAAACTGCCAACATTGCTTAATCCTTTGATACTCAGTTTTCCACCGAGGTTTAGATCACGTAACTCTGTCAAGCTATTCCCTTTCTCTAAACTAACAATGTACACACTTAATGTTCTTAGACAAGTTAATTTTCCAATGTTAGGAAACATTCGAGACAAAGATGGACATTCTTCAATGACTATATGTCTAAGATTTTGTAAACAAGCCAAGCCTTTAGGGAGACAACTCAGTTTATAACAGTCCTTTATTTTCAAGATTTCCAGTTTTCGCAGGTTGTAAATTGAGTCGGGCAACTTTTTTATGACAAGAAAATGAAGTTCCAAATACCTTAAATGAATTAAACTCACTGGTGATAATACCTGGGATGTGCATAAAACTCGAAGAGAGCGGTTTAATGGGAAGTGATCATATTTTTTTGCAAGAATATAAGGATGCTTCAAGTTAAACAATGTTCGCAAGGATTCAACTTTTTTAAAGGCACCCTCGTCGAACGATAACAAAGTTTCGGAGTTAAAACTTATGTGGTGTGTGCTTTTTGTCAAACTAGTCATGTTTGCATTCTCCAAATACATACATTCTTGTCCCATTACTGATTGAGCGAGATCATGGACAAGATCATGCATCTTGAAAGAAATGTCTCCAGAATATTCATCCATCTTGCTATCTTGAAAGAATGATTTGTGGTACAATTCCTTCCAAACCATGTTTCCAACATCTTCAACATCCAAATTACCCATAGATGAAATAAATCCATTAGCCATCCAAAGTTGAATCAATTCTTCTTTCATGATATCTTTATCCTTGGGGAATATAGCGCAAAAAGAGAAACATTGCTTTAGGATTGGTGTTAAATAAAAGTAACTCAACCTTAAAGCCAGCAAAATAGAATTTTCTTGTTGTAAAGTCCAAAGATCACTGTCTTTAATATCAAGCCATTCCTTTTCTTCATTCCTTGAGCTCATCAAACCTCCCAATGCTTTTGCTGCAAGAGGCAGTCCATTACATTTCTTTACTATCTCCTTTCCTATTTCCACAAGCTTTGTATTCTCTTCTCTCCAATATCCAAATGCATGTTGTTTGAACAACAACCAACAGTCACTCTCAGAGAGACAAGACAAAGAGTGAGCTTGGCATGTTCCCATGATTGTTGCAACAACATTATCACGAGTGGACACTAAAATGGAACTACCTTTTGATCCACACGACAACACAGACTTCAAATGATTCCATTTATCTTGTGTTAAACCATTTTCCAATTGTTCATTTTGATTCCACACATCATCCAAAACCAGCAAATATATTTTACCTTCCAACAATTTTTGCACCTTTCTTTCCATTACATCTAACTCAAAGTCATCACACTTCTCTTCTGTGATAGATTCTATAATAGAACACAAAATCCTCTTGGCCGAGAAATTCTCAGAAACACAAACCCAAACTTTTTTATCAAAATTGCCACTCACCCCATCATCATTGTAGATCAATTGAACAAGAGTAGTTTTTCCAATACCACCTAGACCAACTATAGGATAGACCGAAACGAAGTCACAGTCCTTCGCATGAGTGAGAAGAAACTCAACAATCTTTTCTTTATCATCTTCTCGTCCCAACACTTTTGGCTCACGAATAGTGGGGCTGGTTTGACGCCATTCAGCTATTTCATTTGGGCTATCCCTAAGAGTTCCACCCTCTTGTAGAGAAAACATTTTCTTACGTTCAGTAATACCATCCAACCTCCCTGTAATCTCTTTAAACTTGTTACCGATTTCATGGCGAAACTTTAAAGAGGTGAATCCTCTCAGTTGACTAGACTTGATCGAGCATTCATCAAGGATATCATCGAGCACATAAACAGCATCTTTGAGGTCTTGTAACCATAGCTTAATAGAGAGTTCTGTGACTTGTTTCTTTTCAGCATCTTCAAGAACGGACTTGATGTAACCTAAGGTGGTTGATAGGTTTTCAGCCTTTGATTTGAGTTTAGAAATGGTAGAAAATTCACTTTGTAGGAGAGACGTTAATTTCTCAAACGCAACTCCAAGCAAGGCATCGGCCATTTTTTTGTGTGAAAAGAAAGAGTTGAAATTATAAGGAAATGAGAAATTGGTTTAGATTAAAAGAGTGTTGAAGTAAACAGAAGAACTTTGAGAATAAATGCAATGGTTGTAGGAGATTTTTTTTTGGTCTAGTAATCCAGTGGTTGGAGCTGACACGTTTTATTTAATGTGGAGGAATGGGGTGTCCGGGGTTCGAACCTCAACCCCTGTATATATTATGCATTTATCCCTACCAACTGAGCTAAGCTCATGGAGACATTGTAGGAGCATTTTAATCGGTTATAATATTACATAGTGCAATGATAAAAAAAATAAAAAATATTAATGTCGGCATGAATAGAAAAAGATGTAAAAGTTAATGTTACTGGGATACATTATTGATTCTATTTGTCTCTTTTTCTTTGTTTTGATATGTATAATTGTTAGGAAGAGTTTGATTGATCCACTTTAACCATTAAGACGTGGCAGACAAAGTAATGAAATAACTTTACTTTACGAAAACTTTGATTTGGCTTTTGGGACAGGTTATAAAACTTTACGATTAAAAAAAAATCACCGTAAACACCTAGACAACACAAGTGATTGTGAAAGAAAACCTTGTTCATATTTTGTTATTTTGTTAATCTTAATGATTATGATAGGAAACCCATTGATGACACGACACGAATAACGTTTACTCAAACCTTTTCTGTTAGAGAAAATGTTTAATATATTTACATGTAATTTTTGTAGACGCTATAAGAAGCTTACACTTACACTATATACATAAAAAATAGATAGAATTGAGAATAAAATACATATGGAAAGGATTATGTATTGCCAAAGGATTATACCCTTTGCTCATATCCAACATATATAAGGCGAAATGTCATACTCGAACATTGTAATCTAGTACTATGTAACATGAAAGAAGTAATAAAGAAATTTAGAAGGAAGATGCCAACAAAGCTATGGAGATATATATTATCGAATAAGAAATGTGCACAGGTCAATTTGCCACCATAGGCTAATAATAAACCACAAGATGGTACCATTCATAGTTGATTGGAGGGATTTGCATAGAAAAGTGACCTAAAGATAACATAGGAGATGATGACCCGAAGAACTAGGCCAGGTATGTGATTCACGTGAATCACTTTTTCAATTGGAATCATGTTGGCCTTGCTACTCGTTTTTATAATTTGTCAATTGTTTGGAGCCCTACCCAACCCCAAGCCAATACATTGGCCACTACCTACTACTAATGTAATATATTAACTTTTAAATACTAATTGTCGAGTATGACTCATGTGTACACATAAGAAGATTAAGGGGCGGGGAAGGAGCTAACATACAAAGAAGAGGGGCAAGATGCAATATGTGGTTTAGGGATGTAAAGTGACAAGAATGTCATGTGATATGACGACAACTTTTTGTGCAAGTTTGAATTGAGATCAACTTATGTTAAGACTTTTGCAAAGTGACCAAAAGTCTTCTTCTTCGTTGCCTCATCAAGAGTCAAAGGAATGCTTAAAACTCCTACAATTTCAAACAAAGTTGTGGGCTAGACCATGAAAGCGAATCCATGTCTAACTGCACAATATTTGTATTAAAATGTGCAGTCCGAGCAAATGTCCTAAGTAATCCTGGTGAAAGATTCCAAGAACATGAGTCATACTCATAGGAAAAAACACTATTTTATGAAGAAGAAGAAAATGTATTTATGAAAAAAAGGCTTAAAAAACACTAATGCATACAAGAATGAAACAAAAAATAGAGAGAACATATAAGGAAGGGAAATGAATGGACTAAGCATAAGCAGGAATAAAGAGCATATAAGAAGGAAATGAAACAAATACAGAGTATAAAAATAGAGAATCTACCAAGAAAAAAATAAGAATAGAGAAATAAAAAGGGTTCGAGAGCACAATTGAAATATTGTCGATATAGGTTTATTGTTGAGTTATTGAAGAACTAGATTTTTGTTCACAATTGAAATATGTAAGATCTGTTTGATCTTACAATATGTTGGACGAAAGAGAATTAAAGAAAATATGTTTGCCCTTCGAATATGCTCCTGAAGTAGTAAAATTGATAAAATAATATTAAGAATTGATAAGATTTAGAGTTTTCTTTCTGAATTTCATCGGAACGGGGAGCTCATGAAAGGAATTAACTCAACATTTATAGCTTTAATTCCGAAGATTGATAGTCCGCAGCGTCTGAATGATTTCCGTCCAATTTCTTTGGTGGGTTGCATGTATAAAGTGTGGGCGAAAGTTCTTGCTAACAAATTACGTATTGTTATTGGGAGTGTTGTGTCAAATGTTTAGTCAACTTTTATTAAGGGGAGACAAATTCTAGATGGTATTCTCATTGCAAATGAAATGGTTGACGAAGCCAAGAAACACAATAAGGAGTTGTTGCTTTTTAAAGTCGATTTCGAAAAAGCTTTTGATTATGTGGATTGGAATTATTTAGACGTTGTTATGACTAAATGAATTTTCCAATTCTATGGCGCAAGTGGATCTTAGAATGTGTTGGTACAACAATGACATCGGTTTTAGTTAATGGGTGTCCAAATGATGAATTTCCCTTGGAGAGAGGCTTAAGACAAGGTGATCCTCTTTCTTCAATTAATGGTTACCCAGTTAGCGGTGTATATCAGATATTTACAACAACAAATCAGCTTGTTGAGAGGGTTAACATGGATACTATTTGGCATAAACAAGTCCCTCTCAAGGTTCTTTATTTTCTTGGCGCCTCTTCCGTAACCGTCTTCCAACAAAGGATCATCTCCTATGATGGGGTATTATTCAAGTAGAAGCTACCGTTTGTTCCGGCGGGCGTGCAGTTCAAGAGTTTGCGGACCATCTCTTCATTACTTGCAGTCACTTCAGTCAGCTATGTCCTCTTATTCAGAACTGGCTTGGTCTCTCTTCGGTTGATACATTTTGCGCACACGATCATTATGTGCAGTTTGAGCAGTTAAGTGGGATCCCTTGTCAAACTCACCCTTTTTTGAAACTAATTTGGTTGTCTTATGTTTAGACGATTTGGAAAGAAAGAAACAATCGCATATTCAACAATAAAACTTTAGAGCTACATCATTTGCTTGATAAAGTCAAGTTACCATCATTTACATGGCTAAAGGCAAAAAAGACAAACTTTGCATACACCTATTATGAGTGGTGGTGTCACCCGTTATTTTGCATGGGCATCACTTTGAATTGTTTATGTTGATCTCTGGCAAGTCATTTTTCATTGTTTTGGCTTTGCCTTCTTTGTAATAACGTATGGTGATGTAACACCCCAAATTTTAAATATTAACTTATTAATATTATTATTAGATGATATTGGTACTATTATTATTATTATTAGTATCAGTTGTTTAGTAGTATTAATTTAAATATTCGTATTTATTGGAAGAATAAGTAAGAAGCATGTAGATGGTTTGATTAGTCGGGTAGAGTGAGAGAAAATAATGGTTATGAAGAAAATAGAGTTTTTAGAGAGAATAAGAAAGTAGGTTTTTTCATTTGAGTATGTGTGTTTTTATATATATAAAGTCATCCTTATTCAGCTTCAATAATAAAATCGAAATATTATTTTGTACCAAAAACAATCAAAATATCTTCACTTATTAATTATTTTTTCTTTTGACCAAATAAAATATAATTTTTTAATTCTCATTTACTCTAATTTATTAATTTTAATGAGAATATTCTCATTAAAATTCTGTATTGATTTTCAAATATATCAATGATAATAATCTCCTTAATGAATAATAAATACTTCACAAACAAGTCATCTCATTATAATATTCCAAATAAAAATCAATTTTAATGAGGAATTCACCTTAATAATTTTTTTAATAATAATAACTATGAATATATATTTGATTTTTTATAAAAATATTTAATTGTTTTGTATTGATTTTTTTTATGAAAAAATCGAAATTTTTATGAATAAATTCATCACTAAATTAAATTTTACATTTGTTTAACAAGTATAAATATTTTTTTTATTCAATTAGTTTTTTTTACATAAATACATTTTTAAAATAAACTCTATTAATTTTTTAGTTATTATACTTAGACTTTTTCTAATTACACCCCGTATATTCATGGTTATACCCTAAAATAACAAAATTACCCTTTCATAAAATTTGATTTTCAAAAAACCTCTTCCTTCTCTCTTGGTTACACCCCAAAACCCATTTTTCTTAAACTCAGTTTAAGTAGATCATGTAAACTTAGTTTAAGTAAGTCATGTAAATTGAGTTTAAGTGTACATACTTAAACTCAATTTAAGTAGGTCATGTAAATTTAGTTTAAGTAGGTCATGTAAACTAAGTTGAAGTGTACATATCAATCTTGTTCAAAGATTCTACGTAATTTTATTTTAAATATGTACATGTAAACTGAATTTAAGCAGGTTATGTAAACTGAGTTTAAGCAGGTCATGTAAACTGAGTTTATGTAGGTTCATGTAAACTGAATTTAAGAATGTTATGTCAGTTAAGCAGGTTCTTGTAAACTTAGTTTAAGTAGGTCATATAAACTAAGTTTAAGTAAGTCATGTAAACTCAGTTTAAGTAGGTTCATGTAAATTTAGTTTACATGAACCTAAGTTAACCTCAACAATGTAAATTGAAACCCTTGTACATTACAGTTGAAAAAGAAGAAAACGTTGAAACTAGCATTATTGAAAAAGAAGAAAAAATTCATTTACTTATATGCAATCGAGTATGGATGAAAGATATTTGAATTCACTCTTTAATCTTCCATATAAATTGATTGAACATCAGATTGTTTGATCGTTTGCAGATGAAAGAGGGTGAAACTCAGTGACAATGAATAAAATCAAGGTTTTAAGAAAATTTATATAAAAGGGCAATTTTGGTATTATAAAAAACTTTTAAAAAAATTTGGGTGTAACCAGAAATATATGGGGTGTGAATAGAAAAACTCTTATACTTATGATTATGTCAAAAAAATAATAGTATATTTATGAAATTAAGGTGATAGAAACTTTATAAATAAGTTATCAAATTGTAAAATTTTGAATGAATTTTATGCAAGATCCGGAGTTCGAACCCAGGCACCACAAAAAAATAAAAATATATGGCTATAAGGGAATATCAATAACTTTTGATTGATTTATTGATGCAAATCATAGAATTCAAGACAAAAATTAAAGGATCAATTGAGTCAAAACTAATTTTAATAATGAGATACTTTGCATTGAATGACAAGGAAAAAAAGGAAATATGTGTAATAAATTATTAAAATTCTAAGAAAAATATATTATTAGAACTAATTTTAATAAGGAGATATTTTGCATTTCCTTAAATGTCATTCACATTTGCATTAGTGTTTCAATAATTTTCATTAAAAAGTTTATATTATATACCATATAAACCAGTTCATTCTATTATACTAGAATGTAATAATAATAATAGTGAGATTCAATATAAAAATATAGATGATACATGAAAATAGGTTAACGAAGGAATTCACATTTTTTTAAGAAGGAAGGAATTAAAAGGTTTATGTTATATATCACAAATTAGGTTAATTCATATACTATACTTTGAGAACATATCATATCTCTAAAATTTATAGTAAAACAATACATCTTTTGTGTTTTAAGTTAGATTGAGAAATGGGGTAGACAGTATTGTGGATAAGAAATAAAAGAAGGATAATATGGATGTAAAAACGATTGGAGATCAAATCATATTTCTAAAATTTGTAATAGAACAATACATATTTAATGTTGTTATTAGTGCTTACGCACCTTAGGTAGGGTTGTAAAAACACCTTTTAGTACAATTTTGGAAGGATTTAGGAGGCTTAATTCAAGATATACCACTAGGAGAAAATATTTTCTAAGAGGAGATCTAAATGAGCATGTAGGTAGTGTTTTGAGAAGTTTTGAAGGTGTGGATAAGAGTAATGCCTCAGGGAGATAAATGTGGAGGGTAAATCCATCCAATATTTTAGGAAAAGTTAGGAGCATCTAATCACATACAAGAGTGTGGTGCAATGTTATCGGGTCGATTTCTTTCTTATTAAGAAATCTAACAAAAATATTTATTTAGACGGTAAAGTATTAGCTGGATAGAATTTATTTAATCAACGTATATTATTGGTTATGGATGTAAGAGTTAACAGGAAGCTAAGAGAATAAACCACGGTTAGGTTTCAAGGGTCAAGTGTTGGCATTTGGATGAAAATCAAAGTATTATCCAACATAAGATTTTATAGGAAGATTTTGCAAAGCTAAATGAAAAGCCCAAATGATATGTGGGAAAAGATGACACATGAGATTAGAGAAGTAGCAAAAGAGACACTAGGAGAATCAAGAGGTTTTGGACCTAGGGACAAAGAATCTCGGTGGTTGAACAAAAGTGTTCAAAGTAAAGTGAGAATAAAAAAGGAATGTTTTGTAGAGCGGTTTATGTGTAAAAGTGCCAGAATTTGGAAAAATTATAATAGCAAAAAAGAAACTACGAAGGCGTTGAACGAAGCAAAATCGCAAGTAAGTTTTTGATGGATTATACCTATCTTTAGGAACCAATGAGAGAGACAAATCTATATATAGTCTTGCTAAGGGACATGAGAGAAAGACAATAAATTTCGATTAAGTTAAGTGTATTAAAAATGAAGAGGTAAATTTATTGTCTAGGCAATATATATAAAGGACATTGAAGGAATTATTTCCGTAATTTATTTAATGAAGGTTATGGATCTTGCCAGACTCTAATATGCTAGGCATTTGATAGAAGGAGTTAAACTATAACTACTATTGTGGTGTTCAAGAACATGAGGTAAAAGAAACGTTGAAAAGAATGAACGGTATTCAAGAACATGAGGTAAAAGAAACATTGAAAAGCATGAACAATGGCAAGAAAGTTATGTATGCAAACATACAGGTTAAAGTGGGGAAAAGTTTTGGAGAAACAAGCAATGGGTGACTCACCAAAAATTTTAACGAAATTATGAGGTCAAAGCAAATGTCAGATAAATGGGAAAAAACAATTTAGTTATAATCTATGAGAACAAGGAAGATATACAAAATCATGAAAACTATAAAGGAATTAAACTTACAAGACATTCCATAAAGTTATAGATAAGAATGACTGAACATAAACTAAGAAAATAGAATCGAATTATTGATAATCAAGTTGGTTTTATGTCTAGGAGGTCGATTATGAAAGTGATCCACTTACCACGATGTGTGATGGAGCGATACTGGATGGATATAAAAAAAAATTGTTTAGAATTTTACTAAAATTTTAAAATTGTGAAAAATATACAAATTTCTTTCATGTGTTTAGCATGACTATCTGAATACATATAATTTGCATATTTGGTGTTAACTTCCTTAGAATTCAATGGAAATCAGCTAAAGTTGTTGTTTTACAAAAAAAGAGGGCAGAAGAACCGACTAAAGAGCATAAACGAACATAAGAAGTGTCAGAGGAATCTACTCCATCATCCAAGTTTGAACTCATGGCATGACTCCACCTCCTCATACCTTAATTTCTCACGATACACAACTGACTTGGCTCTATTTACCTATATATATATATATATATATATATATATACACACATACATACACACATACAATATACTTATTATGGTACTATGAAACTTGCTTTCTCAATGCCAGCCACTCCACCTGGTTAACGTAGAAATATGATGAACTTTCCAAGTATCTTGTTGACAATTAACCTAGCAATTTGTGTATAATGCTACTTAACAGGGAATTCGCAAACCGATTCTACCAAAAATAAAGAATAGTCTATTATCGGTGAAACAATTAAACTAGAAGTATTATATTAAGAACAAAGAACTAGGTTAAAGTTATAAACAATTAACCTAGAAATTGGTGTTTGATGATCGTTAACAAAATAGCGCAGATGATTCTAGTTGAAATAGAAAACAAGAAAAGTACAAACTAATTTGCTTACATATCCGGAAATACAATATTTTAAACACGAATTTAACAAGAAAACATCACAATTCAGAATGAGAATCAAACAAATCATAGATTCATCAAAGCAATAAGAAAAAAATGAAAGGAATAAGAAAACAATGAAAATTACCAGCCCTTCACCACCCACATGAGTACACAACCCTTATGATGAATAAAACTCCCCCTATACCTCTAGTTTTGCGATGTTGATGATTTCCTATGGTTGAATCTCTCTTTAATATTTTCTCTCTTTGCCTCCTTTGTCTCTTTTCTTCGCAACCCTAATTTTGCTTTTGCCGCTTTGTTTCTATTTTTCTCCGTAACACTTTTTCTCTAATTCTCTTATCTATTTATACTCTATTTATAAGCTCTAATTTGTTACCAATCTTTTCAGATTACTATATGTTCTCTATGTTTGTTACCAATCTTTTCAAATTACTATATGTTTTTAGGTTTGTTACTTATTTGTTCAGATTACTATTTGTACCGCCATATCTTAGTAACTATTGTTTCTATAACTACATCACCTTCCTATTCACACCTCCCTTTGCTTAAGTCATTAAGATACTACTAAGTTCACTAACTACACCTCTTTTCTACCTAATTTTACTAATCCACTTCCGTTCACACTATACTTTCTTATTCTTTCTAAAAACTCTATTTTTTTCATAACCATTATTTTCTCTCACTCTACCCGACTAATAAAACCATCTACATGCTCCTTACCTATTCTTCCAATAAATACGAATATTTAAATTAATACTACTAAACAACTGATACTAATAATAATAATAGTACCAATATCATCTAATAATAATATTAATAAGTTAATATTTAAAATTTGGGGTGTTACAATTCTCCCCCACTTAAAGAATTTTCTTCCTTGAAAATTACCTAAAAGAAACGGTCCGGATAAATTTCCTTCGTTCGGCTCTCTAACTCATAAGTTACGCTCACCTCCCCACTTCTACCCCACTTTGCTAATTCCCACCATTAATCAATTAGAACGAGTGTCGACAGTATTTACATACTTGTCGAATACAAAGGGATTTAATTAGTTAAGACTTGATCTGACTGGACCGACCTGCTCTGATACCACTATGTAACACCCTAAAACCCTAAAATGTATTTTCTAAAATAAAATACAAACAGTAATAAATCATACAAGGGTGTCACGCGTCTTCTTCAATTCAAAAATACTTCATTTAAATATTAAACGTCGCAGCGGAATAATTTTCAAAATATCAAAGAAATATTCTCATTTTTTTATTTCACATCAAAACTTAATTCAGAGGAATTTTTTTAAAAAAAACCTAATCTAAAATAAAATAAATCCTCAATCCCTAGTGTCACAGATCAGAGCATCTACTTAATAAAGACTTCCAAAAGCGATAAGTAAACGAGTAGGCTCCAAAGCCATCCTCAGAGACTCCCTGCTACTAAACTTTTTCTTGCAAATCCACACCACAAGGGTGCAGGCGCTCAACCCGCCACTAGAGGGTGAGAAAATATCCAACACAAGAGATGCATAAACACATGTATAAATTCAGATAAAAGAACACAACAATTACATTTAGACATGTGTCGCGTCATTTTTCGGGAGACCATCGCCGTTTGACCAGCTTTGACTCACTATTTTTATTCACGACTGAACTTTTTAATTTTTTGGGGGAAGGGAAGAAAAGTTCGAAATACCCGTTTGAAAGAGATTTGGGTTCGGGGGTTAGTTATATTTAGGGAAGGTATTAGCACCCTAAATATTCGTAGTACTCTACGAGAACCTTTTGACTTTACTTTTACTTTTTGTGCTATTACTTGCTTAATTTTATTAAAAAGAAGGAAATTGAGAATAACGGTAAAAATAAAATAAAATGAAGAAAGACCTATTATCTACATTTTTTATTGATTTGAAAGGACGAGCGTCCTTTGCCTACGTACCCGTGAGGGATCAAAACCTCATAGTTCGGGGTAGAAATTGACGTTTGATTGGTTTTGTGTTTTTTATTAGTTTTGAAAAAAAAAAGACTTTAAACTAAAAAGCCAAGTGGCAAATAAGCTTGTTTGTGTTTTTTAATGTTGAAGGAAATAGACTTGAAATAGAATTAAAGTTGATCTGAAATTTGACTAAGAAAGGAAAATAGAAAGAACGATCACTTGATGAAAAATCAAGGTTTATTATGAAAATATTTTGTGATTTTTGTTATTTGAATGTTTTTGTTGTTTTTTGTATATGGTGCGGTAAGAAAATGTTTTTTGTATTTTTTGTTTATTGTGCTTGACAAGAGTTTTATCTTGCTCCTACGTATCTCCAGGTGCGATGGAGAAATCAAAGCTACGTAGTTCTGGGGCAAGAAATGTTTTTGGTTTTTTGATTGATTTTATTTATGAAAATGATTTAGTCGCGCTTGGCGAAAAGTTTGCTAAAAAAAGGGGACGGACTCGCATTTGAGCGATGGCGATCCGTTTGAGAAAAAGTTAAACGCGCATGGCGTGAAAATAGATTTTTTGGTTTTTTGTTAATTTGACAAAATAAGTGTTATTTTATATATATAGGACCAGAACGTTCTGGAGAATGATTATATAAGCAGAATGAGAAAAATGATGCTAAGCTAAATTGTGAAGTTTTTTAACACGGACCAGAATATTCTGGAGAAATATAAATAGAATATAGTAGAATAATATTATGGATAAATATTGGACCAGAGAGCTCTGGATTAATTTGATTATTAATTAGGACCAGATTATTCTGGAGAATGATTAAATTAAACAAAAATATAATATTAACAGTTAGTTTAGGACCAGAACACTCTGGATTAATTTAATTAACAAGGACCAGATTGTTCTGGAGAAATATAAAATAAACAAAAATATAATATAAACAGTTAATTTTGGACCAGAACACTCTGGATTAATTTAATTAACAAGGACCAGATTGTTCTGGAGAAATATAAAATAAACAAAAATATAATATAAACAGTTAATTTTGGACCAGAGTACTCTGGATTAATTTGTGTGTGTTTAACGTAAAATAAATGAAAAAAAAAAAAATATAGAGAGAGTGAGAGAGAGAAGCACGAGAGAGAGAGAGAGAAGGAGAGAGAGAGAGAGAGAGAGAGAGAGAAAAGATTATGTACCTTTGTGGGGAGAGTAAGAGAAAGAAAGAAAGAAAAAAAGGATTGTTTTGTTTGATTTTTGTTTGTTTGTTGATGATGATGATGAGAAAGAAAGGGCTTTGTTTGTTGTTGGGAGAGCTTTTGAATTTTTGTTTGTGTGTGTGGAGAGTTTTCTTGGATTTTTATGTGTGTAACCTCCTCTTTTGCCTTGATCCATGCTTGTATTTATAGAGGTGAGAAACTTGAAGTCTTACAGCCACAAACAGCTGTGTTTTGCTTGCCAAAATCCACCCACGTGCTCTTGCTTTTGTTGCTTGGTGTGCAAGAATGAAAAAAAAGTGAATTTTGTTCTTGCAGAACGTTCTCAGAACGTTCTGGAACTTCCAGCTTGCAAAAAAAAGGTTCACACGTGAATGCAGGCTGTAGATGCTTGGAACACAGCTGTATGGCACTTCATGGAAGCTACAAGTGCTGCCCTTTGTGGCTTGAAAAGCAAGAATGCCCAAAATGTGAATTTTAACAAGTGAAGAATGTTCTCAAGACATTCTCTCCCTTCTAAGCCTTTTGGGACAGCCACACGTGATTGCAAGAAAACAGCTGTGATCCCCTTCTTGGAAACAACCCATGTGCTTGTGCTTTTTTTGTTTGATGCACAAGTGTTGCAAAAAATATGTTTTTTTCAAGTGAAGAATGTTCTCAAGAACATTCTCTTCATTCTTGCCTTTTGAGACAGCTAGTGTGAGGCTGTAATACAGCTGTGCCTGAGTTGTAATTGGCTGTGATTGAAAGACAACATCCTTATCCATATTTGTAGTTCCACCAGAATGTTCTTAAGAACATTCTTTCTTTGTAAAACAACTTTGTTAATTGTAGAACATTCTTGAAAACATTCTCTTGAGTTACAGCTGTTTCATAGCAAGCATCAAGGATAGTTATTTCCCCCTTTCATGAAATACCCCATGTGCGTGTGTTCTTTTGTTTGGAAAGCAAGAATGTCCAAGTTGTAAAATTTGTCATATGGAGAATGTTCTTAAGAACATTCTTGTTGTTCCTTTCCTTTTGGAGACAAACACACGTGACTAATAAACAGTTGGGATCTGGTGGCAACATGAGGGGATATGGTGATGTCACTTTGTTCCACTTGTATCCTTGATGAAATTTCATTTTATGCTTCTCTTATTTTCCTCTTATTTTGGGGGAAATTAATAACGATAAAAAACAATAAACTTAAACAAATTAAAAACTAATTTTTTTGTGATTTTTGAAATTTGTCTTTGAAAGAAAAAATAAAAAATAAAAATGGGGTCTTAGGTCAAAAATTGGGGTATGACAGATGCCCCTATTTAAGTTTCTTCGTGTGGAGACTTGAAGATAAAATCTTTAATTTGACAGGCCGAAGAGACTTAAATACAGAGTACACCATTTTTGACCTAAGATGTATGAAATGCTGGTGAAATGCTTGTGATGCAATTATGAATGCAGGACGACAAAGGTGACTTGACTGGAATGAGAAATAACAACGGGATACCCAAGTTCTTTGGAGGAAAAGGGATTCGTCTCCACTTGGGGATAGTGTAGTTTTACTGGGGAGAATGGTGATGTACCATTGTGTTGGTTTGGGAATGATAGTTTAATGGAGACACTTATTGATCTGACATACTAGGGATGACACTCGAGAAGAATGACAAGTAAACACAAGTAGTCCGTTGTTTGGGACTGACCATTTGAAACTAGATGAAAGGATAAATTCAGGACGTCCATTGTTTAGGACTGACCACTCGAAACAAAGACGAAAAGTAAACTCAAGCGGTCCGTTATGTAGGACTTACCGCTTGGAAGACAGAAAAATAAATCCCAAGCTGTCCGTTATGTAGGACTTACCACTTGGAAGACAGAAAAATAAACACCAAGCTGTCTGTTATGTAGGACTTACCACTTGGAAGACAGAAAAATAAACTCAAGCTGTCCATTATGTAGGACTTACCACTTGAAAGACAGAAAAATAAACTCAAGTTGTCCATTGTGTAGGACTTACCACTTGAAAGACAGAAAAATAGACACCAAGCTGTCCGTTATGTAGGACTTACCACTTGGAAGACAGAAAAATAAACTCAAGCTGTCCATTATGTAGGACTTACCACTTGAAAGACAGAAAAATAAACTCAAGTTGTCCATTGTGTAGGACTTACCACTTGAAAGACAGAAAAATAGACACCAAGCTGTCCGTTATGTAGGACTTACCACTTGGAACAAAGATAAAAACCTCAAGCTGTCCATTATGTAGGACTCACCACTTGGAAGACAAGAAAAATGAACCTCAAGTTGTCCGTTATGTAGGACTCACCACTTGAAAGACAGACAAATAAACTTCAAGCTGTCCGTTATGTAGGACCTACCACTTGGAAGACAGGAAAATAAACCTCAAGCTGTCCGTTATGTAGGACTCACCACTTGAAAGACAGACAAATAAACCTCAAGCTGTCCGTTATGTAGGACTTACCACTTGAAAGACAGGAAAATAAACCTCAAGCTGTCCGTTATGTAGGACTCACCACTTGAAAGACAGGAAAATAAACCTCAAGCTGTCCGTTGTTTAGGACTTACCACTTGGAGGAATTGATGGCTGAATTGATGAGATATGACCAGACAAGACTCTGGGCGACTGATGCAATCATGTGTGAATTGATATTTTTTGTGTACGCATGAATGTGTGAATTCATGAAAGCATTAATGTTTGGATGCATGAATGCATGTATGTATGAATGTATGAATGTGACTTGAACGACCATATAAACTGCATATGACAGGTGACTCGATAGAACAAGACAGGACATGTAAGATTGGGAGCGGACTAATAGCGCAATACAAGCACTCGGCAAACTTCCTTGGAGTTGATATTATTGATATGGTAAGCTTAGTGCAAAGTAATAACTGATGCTTTCACTGGGGAGAAAGCCCACTCTTGACCTAGAAATTTGGGAAGAAGTCGCCATTTTTGGATCGGCGCAGCGTATCTTTCCATTAGCGTGTTTCAGCAGTCATAACTTTGTTTTCTTGTTTTTTGTTTTTCTTGAAAATCCCTGATTTTGCCTGGACCGCCCTTTCGGGTTTTCAGTCCACCGGGAGTGTATTTTTTTGTGCCCCTAATTTTTGCTTGGACCGCCCTTTCGGGTTTTCAGTCCACCGGGACGCTCTCTATTGCCTAAGTCGCCTTTTCGGGCTTTTGACTTAGCGAGCTTTTTGTTTTTTTTCGTATTTGTGTTATGACTGCATCTTGCTTTGAAGCGGAGGTCCTCTCCATAATGCTTAGCCACGTTTCTCTTCCGGGATGTAACCGTACTCGAGGCGGATGTCGATGTACGTTTTGTGTGCTTACGAGTTCAAAAGAAATGTGTTTGTCGTTCATGCTTTTCAAAAGGTGTAAAAAGTTTTGTATTTTGAAAATTATTTTGCTTCAAGTATTGTCATCAAACACAGAAGAAATTTCGCAAATAGAATAAAATGAGAGTTCCATATAAATGGGCACAGGCTCAAATTTGATGAATTGAGTGGTGGCCTGCCAAGGGCATGGTTCCACAGATCCTTGAAAATTTTGAAAAATGGTAAATATATTGGAAGGTATATTGAACACAATAACCACTATTCTCCCTAACAACTTTGAATGCCCCTGTTCCGGGTTTGTGCTTTGCAGATGCTTCGAATCGGAGGCCTTTTGATGATTGGATGCCCCAGGTTGACTGTGCCTGACCGCATGCAGTTACTTTGCCTTTTGATCCTTAACTTTTGCATAGATCGCCCTTTCGGTTTTTCGATCTATCAGGATAATCATTTTTGTTCATGCCTCTAATCTTTGCCTGGACCGCCCTTTCGGGTTTTCAGTCCACCGAGACGCTCCTTTTTGCCTAAGCCGCCTTTTCAGGTTTTCGGCTTACCGAGCTGTTCTTCTTTTTTTTTTTTTTTAGGCAAAGTATTTTTTGACTGCATCTGTGTTCACCGGTCGTGGAAGTTCGTCACCGTCCATAGTCGTAAGGGTCATTGCACCGCCCGAGAAAGCTCTTTTGACGACGTATGGGCCTTCGTAGTTAGGCGTCCACTTGCCTTTAGAGTCATGTTGGAAAGGTTGGATCTTCTTGAGTACAAGGTCTCCTTCTCGAAATTCGCGTGGATGAACTTTCTTGTCAAAAGCTTGTTTCATCCGTTTTTGATATAGTTGACCATGACATAAAGCAGACATGCGTTTCTCTTCGATCAAGTTTAATTGGTCAAACCTGTTCTTACACCATTCAGCCTCTGATAACTCAGCCTCCATTAAGACTCTCATTGATGGAATCTCAACTTCTACTTGGAGAACCGCCTCCATGCCGTATACCAAGGAGAAAGGGGTTGCCCCTGTTGATGTGCGTATGGAAGTGCGATAACCATGCAATGCAAACGGAAGCATCTCATGCCAATCTTTGTATGTCACCACCATCTTCTGGACGATCTTCTTGATGTTCTTGTTTGCGGCTTCGACAGCGCCGTTCATTTGAGGTCTGTAAGGCGAAGAATTATGATGCTCGATCTTGAAGTCATCACACAACTCCTCCATCATTTTGTTGTTCAGATTTGTCCCGTTGTCTGTAATGATCCTGCTAGGGACACCGTAGCGGCAAATGATTTGATTCTTGATGAACTTGACCACTACTTGTTTGGTCACATTGGCGTAGGATGCTGCTTCGACCCACTTGGTAAAATAGTCAATGGCTACAAGAATAAAACGGTGCCCGTTTGAAGCCTTTGGTTCGATCTTTCCGATCATGTCAATGCCCCACATAGAGAACGGCCATGGAGAAGAGAGCACATTGAGTGTATTTGGCGGCACATGAATCCTATCAGCATAGATTTGACATTTGTGACACTTCTTTGCATGTTGGTAACAGTCAGCTTCCATCGTCATCCAGTAATAACCCGCCCTCAACATTTTCCGGGCCATTGCGTGCCCATTAGCATGAGTTCCGAAGGAGCCTTCGTGGATTTCGTGCATCAACAAATCTGCTTCTCGTTTATCCACACATCTGAGCAGGACCATGTCGAAGTTTCTTTTATACAACACATCACCATTTAAGAAGAAATTGCCAGACAATCTTCTCAAAGTCTTCTTGTCTTTACTGGAAGTTCCGGTTGGATACTCTTGATTTTGGAGAAAACATTTGATATCATGGAACCACGGCTTGTCGTCAGTAGCTTCTTCGGTCGCGAACACATACGCTGGTCTTTCGAGACATCTGATTTTGACCAATGGCACATTATTTTGACGGTTCACTTTGTACATAGAAGATAAAGTGGCCAGGGCGTCTGCCATCTGGTTCTGCTCACGAGGGATATGGTGTAACTCAACCTTATTGAAGAATGTCAAAAGTCGCCTTGCATAGTCTCGGTATGGAATCAAGCCGGGGTGGCGAGTCTCCCATTCTCCTTTGATTTGGTTGATCACGAGAGCTGAGTCTCCATATATGTCTAGATTCTTGATCCTCAGGTCGATGGCTTCTTCAATACCCATGATGCATGCTTCATATTCTGCAATGTTGTTCGTGCACTCGAATAATAACCTGGAAGTGAAAGGGATGTGAGTATCTCGAGGGGTAATAATGACTGCCCCAATTCCGTTACCGTAGACGTTAACAGCTCCATCGAACACCAAACCCCATCTTGAATCAGGGTCCGGACCTTCTTCAGGTAATGGTTCGTCACAATCCCTCATCTTTAAATACATGACCTCTTCATCGGGAAAGTCGAACTTAATAGGTTGATAGTCTTCGATTGGTTGGTGAGCCAAATGATCAGCAAGGATACTACCTTTGATCGCCTTTTGAGTGCGGTATTCGATATCATATTCTGACAACAACATCTGCCACCGGGCAATCCTCCCTGTTAACGCGGGCTTCTCAAAGATGTACTTGATTGGATCCATTTTAGATATCAACCAAGTAGTGTGATTAACCATGTAATGACGGAGGCGTTTGGCAGCCCAAGCTAGTGCACAACAAGTCTTCTCGAGCATGGAGTAGCGAGACTCACAGTCAGTAAATTTCTTGCTCAAGTAATAAATGGCATGCTCTTTTCTCCTGGTTTCATCTTGTTGTCCGAGCACACAACCCATGGAATGTTCTAGCACAGTCAGGTACATGATCAATGGTCTTCCTTCGACTGGAGGGATAAGAATCGGAGGTTCTAGCAGGTATTCTTTGATGCTGTCGAAGGCTTTCTGGCAGTCTTCTGTCCAGATGACTCCTTGATCTTTGCGGAGTAATTTGAATATCGGCCCGCATGTTGCAGTCATATGGGAGATGAACCTGGAGATGTAGTTTAAACGTCCAAGAAACCCTCGTACTTGTTTTTCTGTCTGTGGGGCTAGCATTTCTCTGATGGCTTTGACCTTGTCTGGATCCACTTCAATACCTTTCTGACTGACGATGAAACCTAGGAGCTTCCCAGATCTGACGCCAAAGGTACATTTGTTAGGATTGAGGCGGAGTTGATACTTTCTCAGCCGTTGGAACATCTTCCGCAAGTACTCGACGTGTTCTTCTTCCGTGCCGAATTTGACGATCATGTCATCCACATACACTTCAATTTCTTTGTGTATCATGTCGTGGAAGAGGGTAGTCATACCTCTCTGGTAGGTAGCACCTGCGTTTATCAAACCAAAAGGCATTACTTTGTAACAGAAGGTGCCCCAAGGAGTGATGAAAGATGTCTTTTCTCTGTCTTCGGGTGCCATCTTGATCTGATTGTAACCAGAGAAACCGTCCATGAAGGAGAAGACTTTGGATTTAGCAGTACTATCAACCAACACGTCAATGTGAGGAAGCGGAAAATCATCCTTCGGACTGGCTTTGTTTAGGTCACGGTAATCAACACACATTCTGACCTTACCGTCTTTCTTCGGAACAGGTACTATGTTGGCCAGCCACTGAGGGTATTCTGATGTAACGAGGAAGCCTGCATCAATTTGTTTCTGCACCTCTTCTTTGATCTTGAGAGCCATGTCAGGGTGAGTTCTTCTCAACTTTTGCTTAACTAGCGGGCATTCCGGCTTCAACGGCAAATGGTGCACCACAATATTAGTATCCAGACCCGGCATATCTCTATATGACCAAGCGAATATATCGACATACTCTTTGAGAAGCTCTACCACTTGCTTCTTGACACTTGCTTCAAGCGATGCCCCAATCTTGATTTCTTTCTTGTCTTCTTCCGTACCCAAATTGATTACCTCTATGGCTTCCTCATGAGGCTGAATGGTCTTTCTTTCTCGTTCAAGCAATCGAGAGATTTCATCGGGAATCTCTTCTTCTTCTTCTTCTGCCTCATACACAGGGGAATCGAAGTTGGGAGAGATCGTAGGGTTACGTTGTTCAAAGGGCTTATTTAATCTGCACATATGATTGGTGATTTTTTTAGTAAAATGCAGATTTTTCGAAAGTGATTATATTTTTTTGTTTTTTGTATTACCATTTTTTCAAGAAAAATGCATAAAAGGAAAAAAATAAAGCAAAAAGTCGGAAGTAAAACGACATTTTTATTTAATTGATGATAATTTCTTGAAACAAAGCCCTAGATAGATTCACTTTCGCTTGGGGCGGGACGAAAGGATTTTTTTTGAAAAAGCGTAAAAACAAACAAAGGCATTACTTGGACAAGTGAGCAACAAAAGGAACATCTACAGCGACCCAATTGCGGCTAATCCCTCCTTGTGTCACGAAACTTTGTGGCACTCCTTCTGGATTATCTTCAATGATAGCATTGGCTTCTGACGAGGCATGGATGAACCCAGCACTGTAGAAAGTATTCCCCATTGGCTTGCTGTTGGAACTCCCTACTGACGGAGTGAAGCCGAGTCCTTCACGACGCTTGTTTTCTGACAAATTCACAACCTTCCCCCAGCCGGTAGAGACACCATTTTGTACCACTTTCTGAGCATCCTTGAAAGAAGAAATGGATGTTGCTTTCTTCTTAGCATCTTGGTCTTCAATAGAAAGTCCTTGGAAAGACGTACCGTCTTCAATATCAGCACCAATGAATGAGAATGATGACAAATGGCTTACTAGCATGGCTTGTTCTCCTCCCACGGTCACCAGCTTTCCGTTCTTCACAAACTTTAGCTTCTGATGCAGCGTAGAAGTTACTGCCCCTGCTTCATGAATCCAGGGTCGGCCCAACAGGCAACTGTATGATGCTTGTATATCCATTACTTGAAAGGTAATCTGGAAGATATGCGGCCCAATTGTAATAGGTAGATCCAGTTCTCCAAGGACATTCTTCCTTGAACCACCGAAAGCCCTCACCCTCACATCGCTTCGTTTTAAAGGTGCGCTTTCGAAAGAAAGTTGATTGTAAGCTGTTTTGGCCATTACGTTCAAGGACGACCCAGTATCCACCAGCACATTTGACAGTGCATCAGTATTGCAATTCACAGATATATGCAGCGCCATGTTGTGGTTCCTTCCTTCCTCGGGAAGCTCTTCATCACTGAAGCTCAGGTTGTTGCATGCAGTGATATTTCCCACTACTCCATCAAATTGCCCAATAGTGATGTCATGATTTACAAAGGCTTGGTTTAGGACCTTCATCAAGGCATTTCTGTGGGCCTCGGAATTCAACAATAAAGACAGGATGGATATCTTTGAGGGGGTCTGCATCAATTGGTCGATCACCTTGTACTCACTTTTCTTTATCAATTGTAGTAACTCCTCAAAGTCAGCATTGGTATTGGTTCCACTAGTCTGGCCTACATCTTTGGTCGTGCGGGAGCCTCTAGCTTGTATTTGTTCAATTACTGGAGCACTTGTTTTCTTTTGGAACAAAGTGGGAATAACACGCCCATTCCTCAACACTCTGCTTTCTTCAGTAATGTTAACCACAGAAGGTAAAGGCGGTATGGGAACTTCGCGTCCATCTTCAATTATAGTGGCATTATATTTGTAAGGGATGGCTTTTTCCGAAGTGTACGGTATAGGGCCTGGCAGACATATCACTAGAGGAGCATCAGCCGATTTTCGACTGTCAAAGAAAATTTCCACAGGCTCTTCAGAAGTTGCAGCACATACATCGTCACATTTCTTTTCGACCACAAGTTCCCCTTGGTTCAATAGTCTTTGAATATCGTCCTTTACTTTCTGACAACCCCTTGGATCTGTAGAGCACACCTTGCAGGCTGTATGATCGCATGTAAAGAGAGCTATTTCGCATAACTTAGTATGTAGAGGGACCAATGGTGTTCGGATATGTTGTACATCGAGAATGCGGTGAGTTTTTCGGCCGTCACCGATCATGTTGACAGGTGCGGCACCGTGATTTGGCAATGGATTGGTCTGAACATTTGGATTTAGATCGGTGAAGTTTATTTTCTTGTCTCTGATGAGGTCTTGGACTGCTTTCTTTAGACTATAACAATCTTCGGTGCTGTGACCTGGGGCACCCTGATGAAAGGCGCAGAATCGGTCATGTTTGTACCATGGGGGCAACTTCTCTGGGACCGCTGGAGGTGGTCTGGTCTGGACTAGCTCTTTCCTGAGCAAAGCTGGGAGTAACTGCTCATATGTGATGGGGATTGGATCAAACTGTATTCTGGGAGCTTGTTGCCGAGTTTGTTGTTGATATGGTTGTTGATATGGCTGTTGATAAGGTTGTCTATACGGCTGTTGATATGGTTGTTGATATGGTTGTTGGAAATATTGATGTGGGTATTGGTGTTGAGGATATTGTGGTTGATGATTTTGTGGTTGATGATTTTGTGTTTGGATAAGATTGGTAGAGGGTGTAATGGCGGCAATGTAGGCTGGGTAATTTTGTTGAGGATAGTGCTGCTGATAGCTTGGTTGTTGAGTGGTATTTGCTGCGGGTGCTATAGCGGCAATGTGTTGATAGGCTGGGTGATCCTGTTGAGGTGTTCCACGGGCTACCATACCAACTTCTTGTTCTTTCTTTCTTGAAAAGTTGTTTCCGAACTTCCTTGTACTGCTGGCGGGAGTAGTTTCTCTGACTAAACGTCCTTCGCGGACTCCCTCTTCCAACTGTACCCCCATACTGATCATTTCTGTGAAGTTTCTGGGCACATTCCCGACCATTTTCTCATAGTAGAATTGATTGAGAGTTTTTAAGAAGAGTTTGGTCATCTCCTTTTCTTCTACACGGGGGCTAACTTGGACGGCGACATCTCTCCATCGTTGGGCGTACTCTTTGAGTGTTTCCTTGTCCTTTTGAGTCACAGCCTGGAGATCACTTCGGTCTGGGGCCATATCTTCGTTGAATTTGTACCGCTGTACAAAGGCCTCGCGTAGGTCGTTGAAAGTTCGGATTTCTGCTCGGTCCAAGTTCATGTACCACTTCAGTGCGGTACCAGTCAAACTGTCTTGAAAGTAATGGATGAGGACTTGATGATCATTGGCATATGTGGACATTTTTCTCACATACATCGTTAGATGGTCTCTAGGGCAGGAGGTCCCTTTGTATTTTTCAAAGTCTGGAAGTTTGAATTTGTGAGGTATCTGGACGTTCGGCACTAAGCACAGATCATAGACGTCCTTCTTGGATACTTCTTTCCCGAGGAGGGCAAGCATTTCCCGATTCATCTTTTCATACTTCTCCTGTAAGTCATCTACCTTATTGGAGACCTCGATATTCCCTGAGTGGAAGATGGGTTCTTCATTTTGTGGGACAGTGTGAACCACGGGTGCTGAATAGGTCAAAGTAGCTGGAGGGCGCGTTGCAACAGGCGGCGGAACATGAGTTGTATGTTGAAAAGTAGGCATCGGAGGTTCACAGGCAATAGGGCGGAGTATTTCACCAGAAGTAAAGGGCGGGAACCAAGGCGCAGATCGTGGAGGTGCAGAGACTATTGGAGACTCGTAATAGATCGTCCAGTCAGGAATAACAGTGCCCCTTGCTTCGGCCCGAGTCCTGACAGGAGGAGGTGGTGGTGGTTGATTCTGCGCAGCTTTCAGCGTTTTTACCAATTCAGACAGTTCATCCACCTGACTCTGCATGGCTGCCATCTCGTCTATCTTCGCTTGCATGGCTGCCATCTCTTCTTTGAGTGCCTGATTCTCTTGTTCAAGGAAATCCATCTTCTTCTTTATATTTGCCCGAGTGCCGTGTACGCGAGTTGGTTGAGGACGTCGAGCCACCTTCGAAATGGGCGTGACCTTTGGAAAGAAAAAAACTTGTGAGGCTCAGAATTGAAACTATGATATGCAAGATGATGCATGATGTTATGCAAAAATTGACACATTTTATTTATCGAAGGATTTATACAAGTGATTTTGTAGAGATTTTGTTCGAGAATTTAGAAAATTACAACCAGCCCGCTTTTTAACAAGTGAATCCTAGGGGCGAGTTTTAAACAAGTTTTGAAACATAGGAGCTAGAGGTCCTAAAGTAAGTCCTTGAAGAGTGATTTCTTTCTGAACCAAGTCATTCAAAGTCCGGGTGCGGGCCATCAAATAAATCCATGAACTTCCTTTTCCTGCTAACATCCTGTCCGAGCAGGGCATCCTTTCTCCGAAGTAAATCATCTTTCTCTATTAGTCGGCGGTTCTGATCAAGGAGTTGGCGCTTTAGCCGTTCTATCTCCCCACTCAGGGTCTCATTTTTGAGTTCGGCCTCGCGGGCTTTTCTTTGCCAGGTGTCTCTTTCAAGCTTCGCCTCGGTCAACTGCTCTTGGAAATCTCCCCGGGTTTCAAGGGGTATGGGCGAAGGTGTTGATGGGGCAGCGGAAGAGGTTAGGGACCTCAGTAGAGGGTAAGGCATCCCTATCTGAGTAGCTCTGTTAATAACCCATCGGAGGTAAGATTCATGGGCTGTACTCGACTTATTTCCCAGCTGGTTCCTATCTTTCTTGACAATGGAGTGCCAAGCTCGTACGAATTGTGCCTTCTTTTTCCCAGCATCCCTTTCATAGAAGAAGAAGTCACGGTCTAGAATGAGGTAAAGGGGACTCATCCTCATGGGGTATCCAAACTGGCGTCTGGCGAGAACTGAGTTATGGCTGATTCCCCCATGCGTCCCAAGGAGAGGTATGTTGTTGAATTCTCCGCAATGGTCAATAATAACTTTTGGGTCTAGAGTCGGGTTGAACCAAACTATGTCGGTAGGGGTGAGGGCCATGATTTTCTCAGACCAAGGGAGTTTCTCCGGTCTAAACTTAGGGCGAGGTAGGTGTGAGGTAATCCAGATGTGGAGTAAAGATGCGCAGCAAATGATGACTCCACGCTCCTTGTTAGTACGATCATGGATGGAAAAGTAGGTGTCAGCGAGCAAGGTAGGAACAGGGTTTTGGGTCAAGAAGATTTGGATGGCATTCATGTCGATGAAGTTATCAACATTTGGGAAGAGTACAACGCCATAGATGAGCAGGGCGAGGATGGTTTCAAAGGCGTCGGCATTGGATCTTTCAGCAAAATCGGTGGCTTTTTGGTAAAGGAAATTGAAGGGTAGGCATTGGAGGCCTCCTTTGGTGGTCAGGTGCTTTTTCATATCGGACCTCTCAATGCGAAGGGCAACTGCAATGTCTGGGATCTTAGGACCGGGTTCAAGACCATGGAAGGGTACTTCATCGAGCACGGGTAAACCAACCCAATGGGAATATTCCTCCAGCGTAGGGACCAGCTGATAGTCTGGGAAGGTAAAGCAGCGGTAAAGCGGATCATAAAATTGAACCAAAGTGTTTAGGAGCCCTTCGTCGACATCCGTCTTGAGAATGTTGAGCAGATGTCCATACCGTTTTCGAAAGTGATCCGGGCTAGTCAGCATCTTCGCTAGTTTCCTTAAGCTTTCCAAGTCTGGTTTCTTGAATTTATACCCATGAGTTCTCCTTACAACACTCCCCATACCTGATGTTCACAAGAAAGTTTTTTTTAAGTCCTCCGTTTTTTGATGAAAAAAGGAAAGTTTATGAATGAATGCATGTGTGCATGATTACGCTAAAGTACATAGAAAACATGGTGTGGTTAGGTCCATAATGTTGGAGTTGAGGGATAGTGCGCCATTTGGTAAGGACTACGGTTTCAATTGCACTTGTATCACGGGTTCTACCAAGTTCCCAAAGTCCAACCCCCTTTGAATTTTATTGGATGACGGGACAACACCCGGCCCAATAACGTTCGTAGGAAAGTCTCGTTTGAGTGTAGTATCGCGTGTCGACTAATACCAAGACAACACCTGGTTAGCCACCGCACTACATCCTAAGAGGCCAAGATGGGTTAAGGGTAACTAAAGGTCCTTAGCTTTGATGGAAACTTAAAAGTAATAAAGTCTAAACGTGACAACACACGCCGACATATACTGCTTCAAGATCCTGCGCTAAGTGTGGTTATATCACATGTTCCAAAACACGAGAATACTCTCGGAATGTCACTATGATTCTACCACTCCTATCTTAAATTTCTCTCAAGCCCGGGTTAGGACTTATCTCACCACTCACGTTTTAAGAACGAAAAAATGAAGGGAAAAAATATATACACATATTTCCGAATTTTATTTTTGTTTTTGTTAAGCAAGTTATAGCACAAGAAATTAAATAAAGCCAAGTTAGGCTTAACCCTCGAACATCGTCCCCAGTGAAGTCGCCATTTCTGTCGCGTCATTTTTCGGGAGACCATCGCCGTTTGACCAGCTTTGACTCACTATTTTTATTCACGACTGAACTTTTTAATTTTTTGGGGGAAGGGAAGAAAAGTTCGAAATACCCGTTTGAAAGAGATTTGGGTTCGGGGGTTAGTTATATTTAGGGAAGGTATTAGCACCCTAAATATTCGTAGTACTCTACGAGAACCTTTTGACTTTACTTTTACTTTTTGTGCTATTACTTGCTTAATTTTATTAAAAAGAAGGAAATTGAGAATAACGGTAAAAATAAAATAAAATGAAGAAAGACCTATTATCTACATTTTTTATTGATTTGAAAGGACGAGCGTCCTTTGCCTACGTACCCGTGAGGGATCAAAACCTCATAGTTCGGGGTAGAAATTGACGTTTGATTGGTTTTGTGTTTTTTATTAGTTTTGAAAAAAAAAGACTTTAAACTAAAAAGCCAAGTGGCAAATAAGCTTGTTTGTGTTTTTTAATGTTGAAGGAAATAGACTTGAAATAGAATTAAAGTTGATCTGAAATTTGACTAAGAAAGGAAAATAGAAAGAACGATCACTTGATGAAAAATCAAGGTTTATTATGAAAATATTTTGTGATTTTTGTTATTTGAATGTTTTTGTTGTTTTTTGTATATGGTGCGGTAAGAAAATGTTTTTTGTATTTTTTGTTTATTGTGCTTGACAAGAGTTTTATCTTGCTCCTACGTATCTCCAGGTGCGATGGAGAAATCAAAGCTACGTAGTTCTGGGGCAAGAAATGTTTTTGGTTTTTTGATTGATTTTATTTATGAAAATGATTTAGTCGCGCTTGGCGAAAAGTTTGCTAAAAAAAGGGGACGGACTCGCATTTGAGCGATGGCGATCCGTTTGAGAAAAAGTTAAACGCGCATGGCGTGAAAATAGATTTTTTGGTTTTTTGTTAATTTGACAAAATAAGTGTTATTTTATATATATAGGACCAGAACGTTCTGGAGAATGATTATATAAGCAGAATGAGAAAAATGATGCTAAGCTAAATTGTGAAGTTTTTTAACACGGACCAGAATATTCTGGAGAAATATAAATAGAATATAGTAGAATAATATTATGGATAAATATTGGACCAGAGAGCTCTGGATTAATTTGATTATTAATTAGGACCAGATTATTCTGGAGAATGATTAAATTAAACAAAAATATAATATTAACAGTTAGTTTAGGACCAGAACACTCTGGATTAATTTAATTAACAAGGACCAGATTGTTCTGGAGAAATATAAAATAAACAAAAATATAATATAAACAGTTAATTTTGGACCAGAACACTCTGGATTAATTTAATTAACAAGGACCAGATTGTTCTGGAGAAATATAAAATAAACAAAAATATAATATAAACAGTTAATTTTGGACCAGAGTACTCTGGATTAATTTGTGTGTGTTTAACGTAAAATAAATGAAAAAAAAAAAAATATAGAGAGAGTGAGAGAGAGAAGCACGAGAGAGAGAGAGAGAAGGAGAGAGAGAGAGAGAGAGAGAGAGAGAAAAGATTATGTACCTTTGTGGGGAGAGTAAGAGAAAGAAAGAAAGAAAAAAAGGATTGTTTTGTTTGATTTTTGTTTGTTTGTTGATGATGATGATGAGAAAGAAAGGGCTTTGTTTGTTGTTGGGAGAGCTTTTGAATTTTTGTTTGTGTGTGTGGAGAGTTTTCTTGGATTTTTATGTGTGTAACCTCCTCTTTTGCCTTGATCCATGCTTGTATTTATAGAGGTGAGAAACTTGAAGTCTTACAGCCACAAACAGCTGTGTTTTGCTTGCCAAAATCCACCCACGTGCTCTTGCTTTTGTTGCTTGGTGTGCAAGAATGAAAAAAAAGTGAATTTTGTTCTTGCAGAACGTTCTCAGAACGTTCTGGAACTTCCAGCTTGCAAAAAAAGGTTCACACGTGAATGCAGGCTGTAGATGCTTGGAACACAGCTGTATGGCACTTCATGGAAGCTACAAGTGCTGCCCTTTGTGGCTTGAAAAGCAAGAATGCCCAAAATGTGAATTTTAACAAGTGAAGAATGTTCTCAAGACATTCTCTCCCTTCTAAGCCTTTTGGGACAGCCACACGTGATTGCAAGAAAACAGCTGTGATCCCCTTCTTGGAAACAACCCATGTGCTTGTGCTTTTTTTGTTTGATGCACAAGTGTTGCAAAAAATATGTTTTTTTCAAGTGAAGAATGTTCTCAAGAACATTCTCTTCATTCTTGCCTTTTGAGACAGCTAGTGTGAGGCTGTAATACAGCTGTGCCTGAGTTGTAATTGGCTGTGATTGAAAGACAACATCCTTATCCATATTTGTAGTTCCACCAGAATGTTCTTAAGAACATTCTTTCTTTGTAAAACAACTTTGTTAATTGTAGAACATTCTTGAAAACATTCTCTTGAGTTACAGCTGTTTCATAGCAAGCATCAAGGATAGTTATTTCCCCCTTTCATGAAATACCCCATGTGCGTGTGTTCTTTTGTTTGGAAAGCAAGAATGTCCAAGTTGTAAAATTTGTCATATGGAGAATGTTCTTAAGAACATTCTTGTTGTTCCTTTCCTTTTGGAGACAAACACACGTGACTAATAAACAGTTGGGATCTGGTGGCAACATGAGGGGATATGGTGATGTCACTTTGTTCCACTTGTATCCTTGATGAAATTTCATTTTATGCTTCTCTTATTTTCCTCTTATTTTGGGGGAAATTAATAACGATAAAAAACAATAAACTTAAACAAATTAAAAACTAATTTTTTTGTGATTTTTGAAATTTGTCTTTGAAAGAAAAAATAAAAAATAAAAATGGGGTCTTAGGTCAAAAATTGGGGTATGACAACATGTATGCATCATAATAAGATAATATTCACATTTAAATATAAAATTTCATCTAATAAAAATCAAATAGGCATCAATCAACATCTTATAATAACATGTAAGCATCAACAACATTTAAGGTTCTCAAATAAACATTTTTAAAAAATACAAATCATTCACACAAAATCAAATAGAAGCACATCATTGAATACCACGTCTTTAAACAGTTACACAACTTTAAATAACACATCTTTTAATTTCACATCTTCAAATAAACTTGCAGTTATGTATGCAATGTCCCTAACTCGACTCTATATGCATGTGGTACCGGTTTTGGATATCAGAGTTATGTTACTGATTTATCCCCCATCTTTAAACACATATTTAAATCGGATTGACCATGAATACATGAACACCAAGTAATGACTCGACAATGCACATCTTTATATGACTCGACAAATACACATCTTTAAATAGCACCATCGTCAAATATCATATCTTTATATAACACATCTATAAATCACACATCTTCAAATATCACATCTTTATATAACACATATTTAAATCACACAACTTCAAAAATCTCATTTTTAAAATAGCATCATCGTCAAATACACATTATTAAATAGCACTTCAAGTATACATCAACAATTAACACATTAATTTCACATTATCAAATAATACATCTTTTAATTTATCAAAACATTATACACGGCACATACATTCTTTAGATTATCTTATTATTAATTTAAATTAAAGATCCAATCCTTATACTAATAACTATATTCTAATCCTCACTAAAGTTTCATTTACCTATTCTACCTATATTCTCTAGTTCCTAGTTATGGTCCTTTTGATGTCTCTTAACTAAATTTGTCTATTTGCCTCGAAGCCTCAATATATTTATTTTCTTTATATTTTCCATTCTATGAATCCAATAGATGCAAGGAGCTAATGTAGTGGTTCAAGTCATGATTCAAGTTAATTTCTCATGATACACAACTGACTTGGCTCTATTTACCTATATATATATATATATATATATATATTTCCTTTAATTTGAATAAACACACTTTGTTTCATAAAAAAAGTTCTTTAAAAACAAGCAAGTAGAAAAACGCAACAGTGAGAAGAATAACAAAGATTTATTCACATTTGAGGATGAGCGAAAGGGTTTTTTAGCCAGATCTAGAGTTGAATCAAAAATGGTTTTTTAATTAATATAGATTGATATAACAAAAACCAAAACAATAATAATAGAAGATTAGTTTTTTTCTTTCAAAAAAAAATAATAGAAGATTAGTTTTTTGTTGATTAGCTCAATTTTTGTGAGAAAATACAGGGAAGGAAAAAACCCATGGAACGTTGCCAGAGAGAGAGGTAAGAGCTGGGAAAGAAGGGAGCGTGTAGGAAAAAAGCACATGCTCTTTCTAAATCCGTGCACTTTCTAATCTGCACCATACATTTCAATCCAACGGTCCTCTTTTATTCCTCTCATCTCTCATTATAAATAGTACTCTCACTTGATACACCCTATATATATATATATATATATATATATATATATATATATATATATATATATATATATTATGGTACTATGAAACTTGCTATCTCAATGCCAGCCACTCCACCTAGTTAACGTAGAAATATGATGAACTTTCCAAGTATCTTGTTGACAATTAACCTAGCAATTTGTGTATAATGCTACTTAACAGAGAATTCGCAAACCGATTCTAGCAAAAATAAAGAATATTCTATTATCGGTGAAGCAATTAAACAAGAAGTATTATATTAAAAACAAAGAACTAGGTTAAAGTTATAAATAATTAACCTAGAAATTGGTGTTTGATGATCATTAACAAAATAACGCAGATGATTCTAGTTGAAATAGAAAACAAGAAAAGTACAAACTAATTTACTTACATATCCCGGAATACAATATTTCAAACACGAATTTAACAAGAAAACATCACAATTCAGAATGAGAATCAAACAAATAATTATGTAACATAAAAGCACATGAATATAATCATAGATTCATCAAAGCAATAAGAAAACAATGAAAGGAATAAGAAAACAATGAAAATTACCGGCCCTTCACCACCCACATGAGTACACAACCTTTATGATGAATAAAACTCCCCCTATACCTTTAGTTTTGCGATGTTGATGATTTCTTATGGTTGAATCTCTCTCTAATATTTTCTCTCTTTGCCTCCTTTGCCTCTTTTCTTCGCAACCCTAGTTTTGCTTTTGCCGCTTTGTTTCTCTTTTTCTCTGCAACCCTTTTTTCTCTAATTCTCTTCTCTATTTATAAGCTCAAGTTTGTTACCGATCTTTTCAGATTACTATATGTTATCTAAGTTTGTTACCAATATTTTCGAATTAATAAATGTTTTTAGGTTTGTTACTTATCTGTTCAGATTACTATTTGTACCTCTAGATGTTAGTAACTATTCTTTCTATAACTACATCACCTTGTTATTCACACCTCCCTTTGCTTAAGTCATTAAGATACTACTAAGTTCACTAACTACACCTCTTTTCTACCCAATTTTACTAATCCACCTCCGTTCACACTCTACTTTCTTATTCTCTCTAAAAACTCTATTTTCTTCATAACCATTATTTTCTCTCACTCTACCCGACTAATCAAACCATCTACATGCTTCTTACCTATTCTTCCAATAAATACGAATATTTAAATTAATACTACTAAACAACTGATACTAATAATAATAATAATAGTACCAATATCATCTAATAATAATATTAATAAGTTAATATTTAAAATTTGGGGTGTTACATCACCATACGTTATTACAAAGACGGCGAAGCCAAAACAATGAAAAATGACTTGCCAGAGATCAACATAAACAATTCAAAGTAGTGCCCATGCAAAATAACGGGCGACACCACCACTCATGATAGGTGTATGCAAAGTTTGTCTTTTTTACCTTTAGCCACGTAAACGATGGTAACTTGACTTTATCAAGCAAATGATGTAGCTCTAAAGTTTTATTGTTGAATATGCGATTGTTTCTTTCTTTCCAAATCGTCTAAACATAAGACAACCAAATTAGTTTCAAAAAAGGGTGAGTTTGACAAGGGATCCCACTTAACTGCTCAAACTGCACATAATGATCGTGTGCGCAAAATGTATCAACCGAAGAGAGACCAAGCCAGTTCTGAATAAGAGGACATAGCTGACTGAAGTGACTGCAAGTAATGAAGAGATGGTCCGCAAACTCTTGAACCGCACGCCCACCGGAACAAACGGTAGCTTCTTCTTGAATAATACCCCATCGTAGGAGATGATCCTTTGTTGGAAGACGGTTACGGAAGAGGCGCCAAGAAAATAAAGAACCTTGAGAGGGACTTGTTTATGCCAAATAGTATCCATGTTAACCCTCTCAACAAGCTGATTTGTTGTTGTAAATATCTGATATACACCGCTAACTGGGTAACCATTAATTGAAGAAAGAGGATCACCTTGTCTTAAGCCTCTCTCCAAGGGAAATTCATCAGTTGGACACCCATTAACTAAAACCGATGTCATTGTTGTACCAACACATTCTAAGATCCACTTGCGCCATAGAATTGGAAAATTCATTTTAGTCATAACAACGTCTAAATAATTCCATTCCACATAATCAAAAGCTTTTTCGAAATCGACTTTAAAAAGCAACAACTCCTTATTGTGTTTCTTGGCTTCGTCAACCATTTCATTTGCAATGAGAATACCATCTAGAATTTGTCTCCCCTTAATAAAAGTTGATTGAACATTTGACACAACACTCCCAATAACAATACGTAATTTGTTAGCAAGAACTTTCGCCAACACTTTATACATGCAACCCACCAAAGAAATTGGACGGAAATCATTCAGACGCTGCGGACTATCAATCTTCGGAATTAAAGCTATAAATGTTGAGTTAATTCCTTTCATGAGCTCCCCGTTCCGATGAAATTCAGAAAGAAAACTCTAAATCTTATCAATTCTTAATATTATTTTATCAATTTTACTACTTCAGGAGCATATTCGAAGGGCAAACATATTTTCTTTAATTCTCTTTCGTCCAACATATTGTAAGATCAAACAGATCTTACATATTTCAATTGTGCTCTCGAACCCTTTTTATTTCTCTATTCTTATTTTTTTCTTGGTAGATTCTCTATTTTTATACTCTGTATTTGTTTCATTTCCTTCTTATATGCTCTTTATTCCTGCTTATGCTTAGTCCATTCATTTCCCTTCCTTATATGTTCTCTCTATTTTTTGTTTCATTCTTGTATGCATTAGTGTTTTTTAAGCCTTTTTTTCATAAATACATTTTCTTCTTCTTCATAAAATAGTGTTTTTTCCTATGAGTATGACTCATGTTCTTGGAATCTTTCACCAGGATTACTTAGGACATTTGCTCGGACTGCACATTTTAATACAAATATTGTGCAGTTAGACATGGATTCGCTTTCATGGTCTAGCCCACAACTTTGTTTGAAATTGTAGGAGTTTTAAGCATTCCTTTGACTCTTGATGAGGCAACGAAGAAGAAGACTTTTGGTCACTTTGCAAAAGTCTTAACATAAGTTGATCTCAATTCAAACTTGCACAAAAAGTTGTCGTCATATCACATGACATTCTTGTCACTTTACATCCCTAAACCACATATTGCATCTTGCCCCTCTTCTTTGTATGTTAGCTCCTTCCCCGCCCCTTAATCTTCTTATGTGTACACATGAGTCATACTCGACAATTAGTATTTAAAAGTTAATATATTACATTAGTAGTAGGTAGTGGCCAATGTATTGGCTTGGGGTTGGGTAGGGCTCCAAACAATTGACAAATTATAAAAACGAGTAGCAAGGCCAACATGATTCCAATTGAAAAAGTGATTCACGTGAATCACATACCTGGCCTAGTTCTTCGGGTCATCATCTCCTATGTTATCTTTAGGTCACTTTTCTATGCAAATCCCTCCAATCAACTATGAATGGTACCATCTTGTGGTTTATTATTAGCCTATGGTGGCAAATTGACCTGTGCACATTTCTTATTCGATAATATATATCTCCATAGCTTTGTTGGCATCTTCCTTCTAAATTTCTTTATTACTTCTTTCATGTTACATAGTACTAGATTACAATGTTCGAGTATGACATTTCGCCTTATATATGTTGGATATGAGCAAAGGGTATAATCCTTTGGCAATACATAATCCTTTCCATATGTATTTTATTCTCAATTCTATCTATTTTTTATGTATATAGTGTAAGTGTAAGCTTCTTATAGCGTCTACAAAAATTACATGTAAATATATTAAACATTTTCTCTAACAGAAAAGGTTTGAGTAAACATTATTCGTGTCGTGTCATCAATGGGTTTCCTATCATAATCATTAAGATTAACAAAATAACAAAATATGAACAAGGTTTTCTTTCACAATCACTTGTGTTGTCTAGGTGTTTACGGTGATTTTTTTTAATCGTAAAGTTTTATAACCTGTCCCAAAAGCCAAATCAAAGTTTTCGTAAAGTAAAGTTATTTCATTACTTTGTCTGCCACGTCTTAATAGTTAAAGTGGATCAATCAAACTCTTCCTAACAATTATACATATCAAAACAAAGAAAAAGAGACAAATAGAATCAATAATGTATCCCAGTAACATTAACTTTTACATCTTTTTCTATTCATGCCGACATTAATATTTTTTATTTTTTTTATCATTGCACTATGTAATATTATAACCGATTAAAATGCTCCTACAATGTCTTCATGAGCTTAGCTCAGTTGGTAGGGATAAATGCATAATATATACAGGGGTTGAGGTTCGAACCCCGGACACCCCATTCCTCCACATTAAATAAAACGTGTCAGCTCCAACCACTGGATTACTAGACCAAAAAAAAATCTCCTACAACCATTGCATTTATTCTCAAAGTTCTTCTGTTTACTTCAACACTCTTTCAATCTAAACCAATTTCTCATTTCCTTATAATTTCAACTCTTTCTTTTCACACAAAAAAATGGCCGATGCCTTGCTTGGAGTTGCGTTTGAGAAATTAACGTCTCTCCTACAAAGTGAATTTTCTACCATTTCTAAACTCAAATCAAAGGCTGAAAACCTATCAACCACCTTAGGTTACATCAAGTCCGTTCTTGAAGATGCTGAAAAGAAACAAGTCACAGAACTCTCTATTAAGCTATGGTTACAAGACCTCAAAGATGCTGTTTATGTGCTCGATGATATCCTTGATGAATGCTCGATCAAGTCTAGTCAACTGAGAGGATTCACCTCTTTAAAGTTTCGCCATGAAATCGGTAACAAGTTTAAAGAGATTACAGGGAGGTTGGATGGTATTACTGAACGTAAGAAAATGTTTTCTCTACAAGAGGGTGGAGCTCTTAGGGATAGCCCAAATGAAATAGCTGAATGGCGTCAAACCAGCCCCACTATTCGTGAGCCAAAAGTGTTGGGACGAGAAGATGATAAAGAAAAGATTGTTGAGTTTCTTCTCACTCATGCGAAGGACTGTGACTTCGTTTCGGTCTATCCTATAGTTGGTCTAGGTGGTATTGGAAAAACTACTCTTGTTCAATTGATCTACAATGATGATGGGGTGAGTGGCAATTTTGATAAAAAAGTTTGGGTTTGTGTTTCTGAGAATTTCTCGGCCAAGAGGATTTTGTGTTCTATTATAGAATCTATCACAGAAGAGAAGTGTGATGACTTTGAGTTAGATGTAATGGAAAGAAAGGTGCAAAAATTGTTGGAAGGTAAAATATATTTGCTGGTTTTGGATGATGTGTGGAATCAAAATGAACAATTGGAAAATGGTTTAACACAAGATAAATGGAATCATTTGAAGTCTGTGTTGTCGTGTGGATCAAAAGGTAGTTCCATTTTAGTGTCCACTCGTGATAATGTTGTTGCAACAATCATGGGAACATGCCAAGCTCACTCTTTGTCTTGTCTCTCTGAGAGTGACTGTTGGTTGTTGTTCAAACAACATGCATTTGGATATTGGAGAGAAGAGAATACAAAGCTTGTGGAAATAGGAAAGGAGATAGTAAAGAAATGTAATGGACTGCCTCTTGCAGCAAAAGCATTGGGAGGTTTGATGAGCTCAAGGAATGAAGAAAAGGAATGGCTTGATATTAAAGACAGTGATCTTTGGACTTTACAACAAGAAAATTCTATTTTGCTGGCTTTAAGGTTGAGTTACTTTTATTTAACACCAATCCTAAAGCAATGTTTCTCTTTTTGCGCTATATTCCCCAAGGATAAAGATATCATGAAAGAAGAATTGATTCAACTTTGGATGGCTAATGGATTTATTTCATCTATGGGTAATTTGGATGTTGAAGATGTTGGAAACATGGTTTGGAAGGAATTGTACCTCAAATCATTCTTTCAAGATAGCAAGATGAATGAATATTCTGGAGACATTTCTTTCAAGATGCATGATCTTGTCCATGATCTCGCTCAATCAGTAATGGGACAAGAATGTATGTATTTGGAGAATGCAAACATGACTAGTTTGACAAAAAGCACACACCACATAAGTTTTAACTCCGAAACTTTGTTATCGTTCGACGAGGGTGCCTTTAAAAAAGTTGAATCCTTGCGAACATTGTTTAACTTGAAGCATCCTTATATTCTTGCAAAAAAATATGATCACTTCCCATTAAACCGCTCTCTTCGAGTTTTATGCACATCCCAGGTATTATCACCAGTGAGTTTAATTCATTTAAGGTATTTGGAACTTCATTATCTTGTCATAAAAAAGTTGCCTGACTCAATTTACAACCTACGAAAACTGGAAATCTTGAAAATAAAGGACTGTTATAAACTGAGTTGTCTCCCTAAAGGCTTGGCTTGTTTAAAAAATCTTAGACATATAGTCATTGAAGAATGTCCATCTTTGTCTCGAATGTTTCCTAACATTGGAAAATTAACTTGTCTAAGAACATTAAGTGTGTACATTGTTAGTTTAGAGAAAGGGAATAGCTTGACAGAGTTACGTGATCTAAAGCTCGGTGGAAAACTGAGTATCAAAGGATTAAGCAATGTTGGCAGTTTATCTGAAGCTCAAGCAGCTAATTTGATGGGTAAAAAAGACCTTCATGAAGTATGCTTGTCATGGGAATTCAAGACCCCAACTATTAGTGCTGAGCAACTGGTCGAAGTGCTTCAACCTCAATCAAATCTCAAGTGCTTGAAAATAAATTGCTATGACGGATTATCGTTACCAAGTTGGCTAATTATTCTTAGTAATTTAATTTATCTTCAACTTCGGCATTGCAACGAAATAGTGCGGCTTCCGTTACTTGGTAAACTACCATCTCTAAAAAAACTGGAATTATGTTTTATGGATAATCTGAAATACTTGGATGATGATGAATTTGAGGATGGTATGGAGGTGAGGGTTTTCCCATCTCTGGAGGTACTCACATTACATTGGTTAAACATAGAGGGGTTATTGAAAGTGGAAAGAGGGGAGATGTTTCCTTGTCTTTCTAAGTTGTCTGTCCACGGTTGTCCTGAACATGGACTGCCATGTCTTCCATCTCTTAAAGACCTCGATGTATTAGGATGTAACAATGAAGAGTTACTGAGGTCAATCTCTACCTTCCGTGGTCTTACAAAGCTTTCCCTAAATAAAGGTGAAGGAATAACATCCTTCCCAGAGGGGATGTTCAAAAACCTTACTTCTCTTCAATCTCTGTTTATTTATAATTGTCATGAGTTGGAGTCCTTACCAGAGCAAAATTGGGAAGGTCTTCAATCCCTTCGAACTCTAGAGATTGATAATTGTGAAGGATTGCGATGCTTGCCGGAGGGTATTCGACACCTCACTTCTCTTGAGGTTCTGACAATCGTGCGATGCCCAACATTAGAGGAACGATGCAAAGAGGGAACAGGGGAGGATTGGGACAAGATAGCTCATATTCCAAAAATACAGTTTAATTAGAATGAATAAGTGCAGAGACGTTTACCCTTATCTGCCTCAATCACCATCGCAAAAATCAATTTTACTGGTAGGATTTCTATTTCCCCTTATGTTTGGATTTCTATTGCTCAAAAATCCTTTATTTTTATTCAAAAATCTTTATATATTCTCATTCTTGACTTCTTTGGAACCCATTCTGCAGAAAGAGATCCAGAGTACATGAAAGATATTTTACTGTTCAACCTAAGAAGGGTAAATGTTCTAATTCAGGTAATTTTCTTAATCATACTTTTATTTCTATTTTTTAATTCGGGATTAACCGGAACAAACATACCCAGTGATGAAGACGATGTCTTTTGGAGTGGAGGAGGTGACAATGAGTCCCCGGTGGTGGTATCGAGGATTGCGATTTTGACAATCGGGGCATGGGTCAGAGCTCTGTGCCATTAGCAAGTTTGATCATCAACCTAAGAAGGATATATGTTCTAATTCAGGTCATTTTCTTCATCACACTTTTATTTTTTAATTTGCTATTTTTATTTTTTTTAATTTTGCTGATTTTGTGGAGATTGATTTGAATGGTTAGGATTGCCTTCAACACACAAGGGATTAACCGTAACAAACATACCTAATGATAAAGAGAACGTCTTTTGGAGTGAAGGAGGTGACAATGAGTCCAGTGGTGGTATCGAGGATTGTGATTTTGATAGTCGGGGCGTGGGTCGGAGCTCACGTGCCCATTAGCAACTCTGATCATCAAGGTTTTCTCCACTTTTATTCTTAAGTTTTTATTGGTCTTTTTTATTTATTTGTTTTAGATTGTTTATTTGAATGGTATATTGTTTGGGTTCCTCTTTGCTTAATTTTGATAATAATTTGAAGAAATCAAAGTTTTTGAACGACATGTCATCAATATGTAGTGCTGGTGCTATGTTAATTTGAATGATAATTTGTTAATTTTGATAATAATTTATTAAAATGAAGGTGTTTGAACGTAATTACATGGATCGGTGTTTGAATGTAATTTTGGGGAATGATTATTGGGTGCAGAACAAAGATCATGGCAAAGGATGCAATTACTTTGTTGGATCATTTAGCTTGGAAAAAGGCTCATGTTATTGGGCACTCAAAGGGTTATTATTTTGTGTGTGTGCTTTTATTTTATTTTTTAGTGAGCTTTTGATTTACTTAAAGTTCAGATGGTTTGTTCTAAAGATTTGATTAGGTTAAGTTTATTTGTTTGTGTTTAATAATTATGTTTGCCTATTGAAACAGGATCTATGATAGCAGTAATGGTTCCTGATAGAGTTCTCTACTTGGCTTTGCTAAATACAAAGGGTGGAGGTTTTCAATGTTTTCCAAAGGTATATGTCCCTTTTATAGTTCTATGAAATGTTTGATTTGTTTTTACGACGTTAACTGCATTAAAGACTGATAGCCACACTTTCAAGGTAAGCAAAGTTCAGATCTTAGTGGATTTCTCTTTCAAGTGCTTAGGCATTTGAATAATTTTACATGCATTTTTTGTCTTATCAAGCTGCTTTATTTTGAAATACATATAGAACAACTAGTAGATTTTCTTTTTGTTGTATTCTTCAGCAAAGTAATAATCATCTGTCCAACTCTTTGTAGTTGGTGTTGGTTTTCAGCACTTAATAAAGTTGTTTACCTTCACAAATCATTTTTTCACAAAATATATTAAAAAAATCATCCTTGTGGAAAATGAAATAAAAGATTCTATTGTAGATTTTTGATAAAGCAAATGAATGGATTTTTGTGATACAGGTAAGGAAAATAATGACAGGCCTAAACAATGAGTCTCCAAAGAAGACAGTGAAAGTGAAGAAACTCCCAAGGAAACCACAAATGACGAGCTAGGGAAATATAAAATTGGCATGAAAGGAGAGGAAATAGACAAAGATTATGCAACAAATTCCTTGTCAGACCATGCAAATGAGCCTAATTCCAAGTAATGCAAGGACGGAACAGGGGAGGACTGGAACAAGATAGCACATATTCCGAACTTAGACTTTTGGTGGTGTTAGTGTTGCTTTTATATTCCGAACTTAGGAATCAAAGAGGCAAAGATATTGGTGTTTCTGCTTCTGACTTGTCACATTTCCGACTAAACTAGTAGGCTCTCTAATCTCCCTCCATCTTTCTTTTGATTGTGTTTCTTACAGTGTAATAACAATCTCTTGTACTCTTTTTGCAGGATATGCCACTTCTGGTTTTTCACTATGGTCTCCTATTTATGTTAGTTTCTCTTTTGTCTTCAGAGGTAAGTTTTGATTATTTTATTTTATTTTCTTATTTGTTATCAGTTCAGTAAATATCCCTCTTTGTTTGCGGAATTAAAATTTATAATTGCATATTTTGTGACAAGGCTTGCTGCCATTGGGGCTCTACAGGTTCATGACTTCATTTCGATGATTGACTGCAATTTCGATGATATTCACTTCAAGTACATTGACGCAGCTTCTAAAACTGGACAAACTAATGAGGTAGAGCATGTGACATGGGAATCAAAGTTATTTGTTTTTGTTCCTGATCCTGATATTCACTTCAAATACTTCACTTTAAATGTACTGGTTGGTATGTAATGATTTAAATGATTAGATTGAAATTAGAATTTTGACTGTAGATGCTTTTGAATATTCATTACTCTAATTACCACTTATATTGCGAGTTCATTACATTCAAGTTAATGAACTTTGTTATTGTTGAAAGTAGAACATTGAGTTATAAGTAAATGTAACAAGTAGCAGATAAACTGTTGATTAAAACTAGTGTTGTTATTCCAGTCAATCAAAACTTTTCTTTTTATGATCAGTATTTAATGTACTATCTGCATGTAGTATCAACTTTCACTTATTATGGCTAGTATTATATTGTATTGTAGAACCTTTCTGGTAGATCAAAGAGATCAAGTTCTACTCCTAGAGGTGCATTAAAATTTGGTTGATAATACAAAGTGGAGTCAGCATTAGTTTTTTTTTTTAAAAGCAAAATATATAAAGATCTCTAATCTTAGAAAATTCACTTTGGTTTAACACCAAAAACAACCACAAGTTCTCTGAAAAAACTGTAAATAGATGTCTCTTAATACCGCAAAATGTAAACAATAAAAAGCCACTCCACCTGCATAATTATGCAGGTTGCTTCCAACACAACAGCATGAACTCTAGCAACCTGATTTAGAGGAAAAATAGGCGAACTGATTCAAGAGAATTTAACGAAATTACAACAGACCATACCACATTTTAATGCTCACAACAGTTTTTGCGAAACACTGTGCCAAAACCGATCCGACTACACTGAGAAACTGTCATACCAGACCACACACAATTAGACCAAGCTCTTGCTCCACAATTTCAATCAATTCTGGATCCTTGCATACTCACTCCACCTAAAAAACCTCTCACTTTGAGTTTGTACAACAAGCTATCACATTTGTGATCCTTTGAGTCTGAAATTTATCTTAGCTTACTCTTATATTATGCATATATGAACCACCAAGTAAGTAATCGGCCACTGTTAAAGCTAAAACTCAACTACAAAATACTAAATTCCATTTTGAATTTTATTCTCAAGAGTGCGTGCAGAAATATCTTCATGACAAACTGACAATTGCAAGAAAACCAAAGAGTTAATGTTTTCTCCTCCAAAAATCCACCACCATGAATTTTACCATCTGTACTTCTAGCCAACTGGTTATCTTCGCCCAAATCCTAGAAAAAAGTTGAGCTGTTTTTTCAATACCATACCCACCAATACAAAATTGAGCTTCACAACTTAAGATCCCTCTTTTACATTTAGTAGGTATTCTATTCTGTAAAACTTGCCAAACAAACACTATTACCTTCGGTGAAGTGAATTTATGCGATAACTTCTAATCAATTTCCTCCACCACATTACCGGTTTTCCTCATTAATATTTTATGCGCCAAACTTACAGTGTAAGCTCTAAATGGTCCTCCTTCCACACCCACAAATTAATTTCCAGTATCAAATGACAAATTGGGCAGAGTCAGAATTTGGCAAATTGAGAATACTAACGTAGAGCTGCACTAATATATTTACATTACAGAATTACAAAGATGTTCATAATGGTATCCAATTAGTCACACTGCACATTCTCTATTATATTCACAATGTAGGAAGTAGGGAACATGGAGCACTAGAAGATACATTTTGGCAATACATTTCTTTTAGTATCTCTGATATGTCTTGGAGAATACATTTTGTGATCAATGGATTGGAAATTACTTTAAGTGGGATCATTTCGGGTCTTGTATTGGATGCATTCTGCATAATAAAGATATTAAGACTTTGAAAATTGGCAGTAATAAATTTTCTTTGTATATGACTGGATATTGAGTACAAACTAAATTATAGTGTTTCATTGATTAAAATTAGATGTTTTTTGGGATGAGTTGATTAAAATTAGTTAAATTGAATAGATTTGTTCACAAAGTTCACAACAAGAATTAAATTCACTAAAAGTAATAGCGTATCTCTTTAGGAAAACATAAGCACAATCACTAAATACTAGTGGTAACTAGGTGTGCAAATGTATCATCGAAACAAAGTTGACCATGTAAGTATTTAAGGTGTCATAGTTGTTTACTTACTCCCTCCGGTCTCGAACGTAAGAAACAAAATAAAAAAATTGTTGGTCTCAAATGTAAACAAAAGTACAAAAATCATCCTATTAAATGTCAATGTTCCAATTTTAACCTTATTAACTTTATCCAATTTGTGTTCATATTCCCATGTCTAACGCATTCCAAAGATTTTTCATTGGTAGAGTTCAAAAGTCATATTTCCAAGACAAGGGCATAATTGGAAAAATGGTATTTTTTTTTAGAATTACTTAAAGAGTAAATAATCAATTACCCTCTCTGAAATTGTAAGTTTCGTCAATTACCCCCCTAAAATTAACAAAACTTCAATTAACCCCCTGAAATTGCACAACAATCAATTTACCCCCTCCGTCAAATTTTTCTGTTAGTCAACATGACGTTTTGCAAATACCTCCCGAAGTTTTGCACTTATGTGCAAAATGCCCCTTGAACTTGAAAATTTATATATTTTTTTCTTATCATTAAAAATGACTGCATTATCACTGAATTGTGGAGTATATTAGCTAATTTTTGACGGTATACAACCATATATGTTGCTTTAAACGATCAAACATTAACCATGTATTAGAGTCTAATGATATGAAAGTCAGCATAATAAAGGACAGTCACACTTGTCAGATGGAAAACTAATACATGTCATACATAATGAAGCACATGAATAATATATGATTGACATAACCAAGAATTACCAAGATGTCAAATTATATGGTTTTGCTATTGCTAATTTTAACCGCACCAAAAATTTCCACTTCTTTTATATTGTGAGCGGTGCACACCACCAACACACTTCTCTCATTTTCAAGAAAAAATACATAAACTTGTTACTTCTCTCACTTTATAGAGGATCTTGAAGGATTCATGGTCTTCTTCCCCCCGTTAGGATTCAAAGGAATGGTAATAATATTATATTATGTATATTTCATTTTTTTTTAAGAGAATAAAAAAACATGATAGCCACCATCCTTTTGATCTCTAATGGGGTGAATGACAACTTGAAAAAGAAAAAACAATATCGGATGTTGGAACAAAGAAATACTTTTATGTTTTGTTTTGTAAATATTCTTGAGTTTTGAACATTATTATAAGGTTTACCAAATACTGCCAATTTGTTCTACCATACTACCAATATATGGTTGTATATCGTCAAAACTTAGCTAATATGCTCCACAATTCAATGATAATGCAATCACTTTTAAGGATAAGAAAAAAATATATAAATTTTCAAGTTTGGGGGGCATTTTGCACATAAGTGCAAAACTCCAGGGGGTATTTGCCAAACGTCATGTTGACTAATAGAAAAATTTGACGGAGGGGATAAATTGATTAACGTTGTGCAATTTCAGGGGGGTAATTGAAGTTTTGTTAATTTCAAGGGGGTAATTGACGAAACTTACAATTTCAGGGGGTAATTAACTATTTACTCATTACTTAAATATAGTCAATCCACTTTTTTAATATGTGTGATTTTTTTTTGTTTCTTACATTCAAGATCGAAGGAAGTATACGGTAGGGGTACTTGTTAGGGAAATCAAAGTAGTAAGTTTACATTGAATTCAAAAATATTTTGACTTTTAAAAAGTTTAATTCCTCATTTTTCTCTATTTTTTAATACAAATTTTTTATTTTGTTAACCAATGTTTTAAGGGCTCTCTAACATTTCTTTTGCTACTAAAACAAACTCTACTAATTAACTTTGCACACCTTCCTGAAAATTTTGGACAAATCATTTTTCCATTTTTTTATATTTATTTTTTAAAACCAAGGTATCCTGTGAGAAAAGTGATACTCGTATTGGAAAATGAAATCTCACATATATTAAATAATACTCCCTCCGTTCCTTTTTAAGTGTTTTTTTAGAAAATTAACACCAAAATAGCGATGTGTATTTTTGCACATATTCTTTCTATTATACCCTTATTTTAATCTACCAATAAATTTCTATTTTTTTGCACACACTTTATCTTTCGAATAAATTTAATATGTTATTTTTCTCTCGTAACAAACAGTTTTCAGTTATTATTTTTTTCTCCAACAAATTCCTATTTTTTGCGCGCTCTTTCATAACAAACAATTGTCAGTTTTATAAATATTGTGCACGTCTTTTTAATTATTTTAAGTCAATATAAAAATTATATTGATGAAACTTCTTCATTGTCATCTTGCTCTTGTTCTTGTATCTTGTCAAATGAGTCTTCAACTATTGCTCACTCTTCACCTCTCATCAGCAATTCCAACAAGTCTTCCACTTTTTCTTCTTTTTGAACATTCATGGAGTCTTTTATTTTTCTTCTCTCAAATCTTATTTATGAAATTTTAAATCTTCTTAGAACCATTGTTTGTAACAAAATTTTGTTTAAATTTGAAGATAACAAGAAACAAACCTAGTATAAAAAAAACAAACTTTAGTTTTTCAAATAGATAACATTAATTAGTTTTATTGAAAAAAATAAGAGTAATTGACAAAGGATATAATTGACAAATCGTACCCTTGAAATATCAAAAAGACAGTTAAATAGGAACGAAAAAAACACGCTAAAAAGACACTTAAAAAGAAACGGAGGGAGTATAAAAAGATATATCTATCAGTTTACAACCCGATCTTGTAATTGCTTCAAAAAAAAAAAAAAACCGATCTTGTAATAATAACCGGCTCTATTCTGGTATTCCTTATGTTTATAACCTTTCTGAGAATATTCTTGCAGTACTTTCACAAAGGTAAATAACTAATATAAATCTATTACAAAGAATATTTGATTCTACATTTTATACTTTTAAATATTAGAGAATGTTAACCGATGTCCCTGAGAAATTGGTTAAACACTAAATGAAGTAAATTTTTATTAAAAAATAATGTAATTATTATTTAATAAAAACTGACAGTTTATATTTTCAAGACAGAAAAATTGATTAATAGATTTTTTAACCAATGCCCGGAATATCGATTAACAAAACCCTTGAATATTTTATAAAAATCAATAACTTTGTGATTGTGACCGTAGAGGAGTTGTCCCTACCTTGTGAGCGCATAAAACAATAAAACAAGTGTTGGACCCACAAAGAGTTGGCTATCATTTTTTATGCTTAATTAATCAAACGCTTCCCAACAATTGTACCAGCTAATGAGATGTTGATGTAAAATTAAAAAATTAAATTAAAAAATAAAGGGAAACACACGATGCTTTTTTGGTTTTCTTTTTATTTTGTAGAAGTCGTAAATTGACATCTAGAGAATTGTACCTGAAACTTCAAGGAAGAGTGCATTCTCAAATCCAAAACCAATATCACTAGACCAACTCAAATAGATTATGCTAAAAAATACATTGGTTAAGCAATCCAAATAAGTAGTGTGATTTTTTTTTATTAAAAGTAATGTAATTATTATTTAATTAAAAATCAAAACTTATATCTTGAAGACAATTTTTTTTCTATCTCGTAGTTGGTTTAGGCGGTATTGGAAAAACAACTCTTGTTCAATTGGTTTACAATGATGTTAGGGTGAGTGGCAATTTTAATACAAAAATTTGGATTTGTGTTTCTGAGACTTTCTCGGTCAAGAGGATTCTGCCTTCTATTATAGAATCTATCACAAGAGAGAAATGTGATGTCTTGGATTTAGATGTAATGCAAAGAAAGGTGCAAGAACTGCTGCAAGGTAAAAGATATTAAGCCAAGAGAAATGGAACATGTTGAAATTTGTATTGTTGTGTGGATCCAAAGGTAGTTCCATTTTAGTGTCCACTCGTGACGAGGTTGTTGCGACAATCATCGGAACATGCAAAGCTCATCCTTTGTCTTGCCTCTCTGATAATGAATGTTGGATGTTGTTTAAACAATATGCATTTGGACTTTATAGAGAAGAGTGTCCAGTGCTTGTGGCAATAGGAAAGGAGATAGTAAAGAAGTGTAGAGCCTGTTTGGTGCATAGGATAGAAAGACAGGATATGATAAAACTATCATATCCTGATTCAATTTGTTGTTTGGTGCATCAATAGGAAATGATAATTTAAACCCATTTCTTATCCTATCCTACTCACCCTTTGTTATTTTTATCTTTAGTTTTTGGTGGGTTAGAATTATCCTATCATGATTAGCACTAAAATGTTTATTTTGTCCTCTCTCAATTCATCACTCATGCTCTCTTTGCTCTCCATCCATCGACCTCTACATGTTCCTCCATAACTCTTCATCGACCCCAATTCCAACCTACAATCATTTTTTCCTCAATTTGCTTAATTTTTTGTTTTTTTCCTTGATTATGTATTTTGTACTCAAGTTAAATTTGAAAAGGGATGAAACAAAGAGTTTAAGAATTTCGTATTATTATCTTCAACAAAGACAACTATTTTTTTTTTAATTGAAGAAACCATGATTTTTTTTTAATTGAACTTTAAGAATGAAGATGACGGCACCCCTAAAATAAGGAAGAAGACGATTGACAATGTTTTTTTATAACTTTGTGTAATTAATAATAGCTTAATTACATTTAATTAGAATGAATTACAAGGGTAATTATGTCATTTAATTGTGCATCAAACATGTGATAGGATAAATGTTATGAAAACTTAGGATCCTTGAAGGAATCATAAACTTGAAGGTATTCATAAACTTGTTACTTCTCTCACTTTATAAAGGATCTTGAAGGAATCATGATCTTTCCCCCGTTTTCAAAGGAATGGTAATAATATTATGTTCAACCATACTGCCAATATATGGTTGTATATTATCAAAACTTAGGTGAATATGCTCCACAATTCAGTGATAATGCAATCACTTTTAAGGATAAGAAAAAAAAATATAAATTTTCAAGTTTAGGGGGCATTTTGCACATAAGTGCAAAATTTCAGGGGGGTATTTGCAAAACGTCATGTTGACTAACAGAAAAATTTGACGGAGGGGGTAAATTGATTAACGTTGTGCAATTTCAGGGGGTAATTGAAGTTTTGTTAATTTCAGGGGGTAATTAACGAAACTCACAATTTCAAAGAAGTAATTGACTATTTACTCATAATAAAACATCATATTTGGTAATACAAGAAACTAATGTTGGTAGTATTTCTGAAACTGCAAATTAAAATTATTGAAGGCTTCATAATAGCAAATACATACATATTGAGAATAATTATACTCCGCAAAGTCTCATTTTATTAAGTTTCATGGATATTCTTCTAAACTTATATAATATTGAAACAAGAGACAAACGAGATGTTAAACATCTCTATATTACGAGACATATTATGGATAAATTAAGTGTACTGAAAAATTTACATGTTTTTTTTTTTTGATTATAGTGAAGATGAGAAAAAGACAAGAAGGGGGGTTGAATTGTGTTTGCTTTTTCTTCGTTTTTTCTTAAGCTGAAATGCACAGACCAGAAGTAGTTCAAGAACAGCTTCTGAAGTGATGTTCAGAACTAAATTGCAGCAGATAAAACAGAGAGAGAGAGAGAGAGAGAGAGAGAGAGAGAGAGAGAGAGAGAAGAAAGACACAAATCAATTATACAGGTTCCTTCCACAAACCGGAAGTAGTCCTGTCCCTCTTGCACTTCCAAGGAGAGTTAACTAAAATGTAATATATGATTACAAATGCTCAAGCACAACTGCAAGAGACTTCCAATGCTCAAGAACACAATCAAGAGACTTCTATGCTCAAGCACACAAGCCAGAGACTTCCTATCAAATAGAATTACAAAGAAAAATGTTTGATACTGAACACTTGATATACAATCAGATGTGCTCACAATACAAATCAGATACAAACTCTTTAAGACTCTAGAATTTCTAATATATGAACTTTGAAAAGAAATTTTAAGTGAACTTTTGGATGCTGAACAATTTTGACAGAGTTTTGATGCTTTCAAATTGTTGTAGAGTCTTATTGTTCTTCAAGTCTTCACTCCTTTATATAGAGGTGTGAAATGAACGTTGAGTTGCCAGCACATCCAAAAAGAGTCGTCTGAAGCTTTGATCAATGACTAGTGATTCATTGCATGATATGGTTATTGTCCTATGAAGGATCAATTTCAAATGCATTTCATGTATGAAGGAACATTGTTGCAGGCAGAGTTGTCATCCTTGTCTTGTAGCAGAGACAAATTTGTGTAGTGGAGATAGTGGTTGTACACTTCGTACAATTGTACTTTGTCAACGCTTAACAACAAAACAAACGTCCAAAGCATTTGAATCCTTTTGAGTTAGCCGCTGTTACTCTTTTCCACTCTTTCACAATATTAAGACGACATTGAATCCATTGAACAACTTTTGAATCTTTAAGTTTGCATCTCCTGATGAACTTTAGCTTATGGTGATATTCAGTTTCTGATGAACTTGCTTCTGATGAACTTGCTTCTGATGACGTCACCACTTCAGGAGCGCTATGTCTTCAGGAGCAGTTCTTCTTCAGATGCTTTTAGGCTTCCTTTTTGATAAATTCTTTGCTCTCTTTTGTTCATCCAGAACCTATAAATGATCTCAAAAATTTTGTCTATGGTCTTGTACACTTGAACAAATATTAGCATATCAAATTAATTTTTTTTAATACCTTGTTATCACTCAAAACTTTTAAGGGTAATGTTAAACACATTTTGTTCCAACAATCTCCCCCTTTTTGATGATGACAAACATTAGTATTTAAAAAATGTTTAATTGTTGTTAATCTAATTAACAAGTTGACTATATAGGGTATGAGGTTTGTAAGCTCCCCCTGAGTCTAATAGTACTTTAAGGTGAGGTTTGTAAGCTCCCCCTGAGTTCTATTCTTGTTAATTAAATTCATTAAAAACGAATTAACTTTCAGAATTAATAATCTCACATAGATAGTTATTAGAGCACAATGAGGTGAGAAAGTGGTTCTATTAATGGGGCTCAAAGCCTTTAAATACTATCCACTACTCCCCTTTTGTCATTAACAAAAAGTAAATAATAAAACAAAAAGAAGAGTTGAGAAAAACATTAAATAGTTCAAAGTCAAAATATTACTCCCTTTTAAAATCTATAAGGATATATAAAGGTTCAGAGCACACAATTAGTTCATAATCAAGTAATATAATTCAGAGTCATTAATCAAGAAATACAATTTCAGAAGCATTATCTCCAAGCAATATATCAGAGCAAAGTATGAGAATAAATAACAAGGTAGAAGTTCAGAAGCATTTAACGAAGTACAGAAGCAAATGAAAATAGAAATAAAAAAAGAGCAATTAATGTGTGCAATCTAGGTTTGGGCTTGTTTTTGTTTCATCATTTCCATCAACTGCTCCATCATGTTATGAGTTTTCTCAGATTGTAGCTTCATCTCCAACTTGAAATCTTCATTGCTCTTTAGCAGCCTTTCCTCTCTGATTCTCGCTTCTTCCAATTGAGCATCAGTCTTGGTCTTGTACTCTAGAAGCATCAGCTTCTGCTCCAAAAGCTCTTTCTTTAGCTGGTGATTCTCCTTCTCCAGAAGTGTATTCCTTTGAAGCAAAGCCAGTTCAGAAGAAGCTTCCTTAAAGTTCAGCTTGGTTAACCAATCCAGATTTAGCTCCTTGGGGTGAATGCTTGATGGAATGAGACTTCTTGCTTCCGAGCAAAGAGGAGTCTTCACCCATGTTCTAAGGATCTTTACTTCATTCAAATTGGAGACAACACCCTTTAGCCATGCTTGAAGTTTATCTTGAGCAATCTCTTGTGCATCTAAGCATGACCTCTGAAGCTCTGAGAGAATGAAGTCCACTCTGTCTTTAAGTCTAATCCACAACTTCTCATAGTTGTCCTCATGGATTAGGTTGTTTCTTGCTTGTATTAGACAGTTAAGTTCCTGAAATATGCTTTCACATACATTTGACAAAATAGTTGAATTGAGGAACAACGTTGGTGGAGAGGGGACATTTGTTTTGGCTGGGGTTATGGGTTGTATAGCTAGATTAGATGATGAAGGTTGGTCATTTGTGAGGTGCTCAGGTTCATGAAGGTTTGTGGTTGTTGATTGGCTTTGTGTGGAGAGTTCAGATGCATTCTGTTCAGAAGCATTTTGTTCAGGGGCACTCTGTTCAGAAGTGGTTTGTTCAGGAACGATTAGTTCAGGAACGGTTAGTTCAGGAACAACTATCTCAGTTGCAGGAACAAAGTTATTGTTGGGTGAGTTTGGTGTTTGATATTGGGGGATTTTTGTCAGAACTTCATCAGAAGCTATGTCAGAGGCTATATGTTGGTTAAATACATATTCAGGCAATTCACCTGAATAGTGGCTTTCAAGGTTAGATAAGATTGAAGGTTCAGGAATTTCTATGTTTTGGGTTGATGGTGAGTTGGGTTTAGATGATACATTTGATTCAGATGCAAGATCTGTCCCTACAAGACCACTTCCACCTTCTACAGCAGCAAGTATGAACTGAATTGGTTCAATTACTGGTGGTTGCAATGGGTGATCTGTAGGTAGATGCTTGCATGCATCAATTCGTCTTTGTTGCAGACCAATCATTCTCTCCTCAACAGAGGGATACATTGGTTCAAAAGTATCATCTGACTTTTGTGTGGTTTTGGTTGATGATGATGGAGTTTTATTTATGGTTGAATAAACTTTTCTAAGGGGAATATCATCTTCATCAGATGATGAGATAGATGATGAAGAAGAGGAAGGTGAGTTTGTTCTAGTGTCTGAGGAACTAGATCCTAATTCAACTATATCAATATCTATATGTAAAGCATCAGACTTACTTTCAGGAGCTTCTGGACTCTCAGGAGCTTCTGAAGTGCCAACATTTCCTTCCTTGGCTTCTTTAGATCCCACTACTGCCAAAACCTCCGCTTCAGATGCTGCAAGCTCTTGTACCACTGCAACAACTTCAATAACTTGTTGAGCAGCATCTTCCCTAGCTAAGCTGGAGGCTGGAACTTCAATTTGACTGGCTAGTTCAACAGCTCTCTGTACAACTTCATCATTTACCTTCTTTCTTCTGACCTCCCTTGTCACAAGTTGAGTAGCTTCAACACTTTCTTCTTCAGCTTCAACATACTTGGATTCTTTCAGCTTCCTAACAACATGCTTCCTTTTTCTCTTTGGAATAACAGGCTGTTCAAGAGCAATTGAAGAAGTTGTTACAGCTTTGCCACTCCTGGTCCTCTCAAGTAGGATCTTGTCAGCTTCAAGATCTTCTACCTCCTCTTGAATAGAAGCTACACCAGAACCTGTAGCTTCAAGAGCCTTGTCCTTCTTGGCCTTCTTTGCCTTCTTAGCAGGCTGTTCAGAAGCACCTTCCAAGTATTCTGCTTCTGACACAGGCTTCCTCTTTGTCTTCCTGCTTTTGGCTACTTTGAGATTCCCTCCATACATTGTTTCAGGGTTGTCTTATAGCCTAATTTCTTCACCAGTACTTTGCAAGTGGTCAACAATGTAGAAGAGCTGAACATCCAGAGTGTCTTGCTTGCAGATAGGTGGGAAACCTTCTATCAGGTTTGAAGAAATCCTTGATTCTTTCATGTCAGATTCAAGCTTGATGACAACATCAGGCTTGATCAGCTTCATGTTGGCCAGAGTTGCTCCATTGATGAGTTTGCCAGTTACAGGTTCTAGCATATCATCAGTGAAACCTCTAGTTTCACTCAAACCTCTTAATAGACCTCCTTGATTGAAGATCTCTGTAATCAGTCTTCCATAAGGAATCCAGGTTCTATTGTTGAGCTGACTTTCCTTGAGGGTTTTGATCATGTGCTTGAAGATATACTTTGGCAGATTGGCTTTCCTTGAGGGTTCTGTTGCTGAACAATTAAATCCCAATCTTCAAGAGACATCGTTCTTCCCTTGATTTCATTCGCAGGAGCTTCTTGATTAGATGATGTTCCTTGAACTGATTCTTGAATAGCTGTAACACCCCATTTTCCCAGCATAAAAATTTCTTTAAAAAGATAATCATATATCAGAGTAAACACATAAACAGGGCATCACGTTCTTAAATCATCTCAAGTAATGGATAAATAATTATTTATTCCTTCAGAAAAATAGTCATAAGTAATACTCAATGTTGCAGCGGAATTCATAAAAGTCTATGGCACGCAGGCCTCTTCAACGTCTTAGAAAAATATCCTCAAATAACATAATCATAAATAAATAACATAATACGCAAGGAACAGAGAAAATATAAGTAAGGTTTCCCCATCCCGTTACGTATCAGATCACCTAAACACAACCGTAGAATGCCTCACACGCCTGCACCTAATCTTGGTTACCTGCACTTGCCCACGAGGCGGCAATCCAGCAGAAGGGGTGAGATTCACAATAATTATATTAAACATGTAATTCAATAATCACAATCAACAGTCAAATCATAGCTCAACATATCACAAGCAAGACATTTAGCATTTAAAGCATCATCATGTAAAACATGTCACTTAGCATCATATCATCATCGTAAATTATCATCATAGACAGCTTAGACGACTTGACTCGACAACATCACTTGACTATGCAACCCTAACATCTTATATGCATGTGGTACCAATCCAGGGCATAAGCCCTTGTCGCTGTGAGCATAAATATACTCCAGGGCATAAGTTCTCGTCGCTGGTGAGCAAAGCTCCAGGGCATGAGCCCTCGTCGCTGGTGAGTAAAAACTCCAGGGCATAAGCCCTCATCATAGAATGAGTATGCATGAGGCTCAACACTTTTTAACTTAAACAAGTTAACATCATATACGTCGCGAAATATCTTAATCATCATAGACTGACACATGCAACAACTATACATAAGTAACAGCAACATGGCAGCAAGTACATCACAAAGTATGACATCAATATTGCAAACATCGCATGTAAATCAAATATTCACAACTTATTTAATTCATATAACACACATAAGCTTCGTAAATCATCATAAACGATTCCAATCATCAAGTATCATCATCACAAATTGCATTAAACATTATTAGAAGCCTCTAAAGCTACCCCAAGGTCATCTCTCAAGGTCATATGCGACAACAGATCGCAACAGAACAGGTTGGGAAAATCTGACAGAACTCGCTATAGCGAGTGGGATTGCTCGCCTCGCGAGTAACTACAGGTCTTGCTCGCTATGGCGAGTTTGGTTTGCTCGCCTCGCGAGCGTTCAGGTACAGCTCGCTATGGCGAGTTGAGTTGCTCGCCTCGCGAGCGATCTAGGTCTACTCGCCGCGGCGAGTTGCATAGCTCGCCTAGGCGAGCGATGAACAGCTGCTACGGATTCTGCGAAAATCTCTTCTAAAAGTCCCAAATTTCATCATACTAATCAATAAAACTATCTAAACATCATCACTATGATTATTCTATGTTCTGTACTCAATCTCTACGCCTGTTTCACAGTTTATAGCTTCAATTCATGATTTTTTTTCCAATTTTGACCTAATTCCAATTCTCTCAAAACAGCCCTAGGTTTGTTAATCATGATTAGATGAACTACAGAATAATATAATTGAATTGCTAGGCTCACCCTTACCTTAAAATGCAGAAAATCGCAGCCCTTACGCTCTTCTCTCCTTCACGTGCTATTCTCCCTTTTTTCCCAAATTCTGATAACGCGTATACTGACTCTCCTGACCTAATTTCCCTTTATATACTCCCAACAAATCTTATCTTATTTACTCTTTCTCCCACATAACTCTCAAAAATCCAAAACTAACCCACAACTAAATGTTTTATTTTATTTTCAAATCTTATTTTATTAAACAATAAAATAAGTCACCACGTCTCATAAAATCATATAAAATCTTAATTCAACATCTCATAATATATTAATAAATATATCTAGACTCCTTAAATAATTCAAATAATTAAATAATTAAATAATCAAAAATGGGCGTTACAACTCTCCCCAACTTAAAAGATTTTCGTCCTCGAAAATTACCTCAAGCAAACAACTCTGGATATGAGTCCAGCATCTTACTCTCTAACTCCCACATCAAGCTTTCACCAGTCGCTCCCGACCAAACGACTCTAACGAGAGGTATTTCCTTGCCTCTCAGCGTCTTTACTTTCCGATCATCGATCCTTACTGGTAAAGTCTCCACTGTAAGGTTGTCTCTAACTTGCACATCATCACTCTGGATCACATGAGACGGATCCGGAACATACTTCCTCAGTTGCGACACGTGAAAAACATCATGCAAATTCGATAAATGTGGTGGCAATCCAACACGATAGGCCACCGCCCCAATCCTCTCTGATATCTGGTACGGACCAATAAATTTCGGGGTTAACTTCTTTGACTTCAACGCGCGGCCAAAGCCGGTCATAGGAGTCACTCTTAGGAACACATGATCTCCCTCTTGGAACTCAAGGTCCTTTCTACGCTTGTCATGGTAACTCTTTTGTCGACTCTGCGACGCTTTCATCTTCTCTTGGATCATTCTTACTTTCTCAGTAGTCTGTTGAACAATCTCCGGTCCTAACATCACCTTTTCGCCTGACTCAAACCAACACAACGGAGTTCTGCATCTCCGTCCATACAAAGCCTCAAAGGGTGCCATTCCAATACTCGAATGGTAACTGTTGTTGTACGTGAACTCTATCAATGGAAGATGACTATCCCAAGTTCCTCCTTGCTCAAGTACACACACTCTCAACAAATCCTCCAACGACTGAATCGTCATCTCCGACTGACCATCTGTCTGCGGATGATAAGCCGAACTCAACCTCAACTGAGAGCCTAAAGCCTCTTGCAAACTCTTCCAAAATCTAGAAGTAAATCTCGGGTCTCTATCCGATACGATGCTCGAAGGAACACCATGCAGCTTCACTATGTCTCGGATATAAATCTCTGCCAACTGAGCTACAGGAAAACTGATATTAATCGGTAGAAAATGAGCCGACTTCGTCAATCTATCAACAATCACCCAAATGGCGTCATTCCCTTTAGGAGTATTCGGCAAGCTCGTCACAAAATCCATGGATATACTATCCTATTTCCACTCTGGTACATCTAATGGTGTCAACAATCCAGCGGGTTTCTGATGCTCAACCTTCGATTTTTGACAAATCAAACAAGAGTACACAAATTGTGCCACGTCACGTTTCAAACCAGACCACCAAAACAGCTTCTTTAAATCATGATACATCTTCGTAGCTTCCGGATGAATACTCAAGCTACTTCTATGACTCTCTTCAAGAATCATCTTCTTCATTTCATCATTGTCAGGAATGCAAATCCTACCTCGGAATCTCAACACTCCCTGATCATCAACTTTAAAGTCACTAACTTCTGTCTGATTACTAGCAACCAACAAGTCCACAAACTTAACATCTTCTTTCTGTGCCTCTTTGATACTCTTCAAGAAATCATTATCAATTCTTAACATTCCTAGTTTTACACTCTGAGGTGTCCTTTCACAAACTAAGCTCAAATCTCTAAACTGTTCCAACAACTCGAATTCCTTCGCCATCATGGCAGACATATGCAAAGTCTTCCTACTCAAGGCATCTGCAACCACATTAGCCTTGCCCGGATGATAATTCAAACCAAAGTCGTAATCTTTCAATAGTTCAAGCCACCTTCGCTGTCTCATATTCAATTCCTTCTGGTCAAACAAGTACTTCAAACTCTTGTGATCACTAAACACCTCAAACCTCGAACCATACAAGTAATGTCTCCATATTTTCAATACAAAGACCACAGCTGCCAACTCTAAATCATGCGTCAGGTAATTCTTTTCATGAACCCTCAACTGTCTTGAAGCATAAGCCACCACTTTACCATCCTGCATAAGCACCCCTCCTAGACCCAACTTGGACGCATCACAATACACCACAAAAGGTTCGTCAGACTTCGGCAAAATCAAAACTGGGGCCGTCGTCAAACGCTTCTTCAACTCATTAAAACTGTTCTCACAATGAACATCCCACACAAAAGATTTACCTTTACACGTCAACTGCGTTAACGGAAGAGCCAACTTAGAAAATCCTTCTATAAATCTTCTGTAATAACCTGCTAATCCCAAAAAGCTTCTAATCTCTGTAACCGACTTAGGAGTCTCCCATTGTGATACCGCTTCAACTTTGGACGGATCAACTGCAATACCATCACCAGAAATAACACGGCCAAGAAAACTTACTTCCTTTAACCAGAATTCACATTTAGACAACTTAGCAAAAAGCTTCTTCTCTTTCAACACTTGTAAGACGATCTTCAAATGCTCAGCATGTTCTTCTTCAGTCTTGGAGTAAACTAGAATATCATCAATGAACACCACAACAAAGCGATCCAAATAAGCATGGAAGATCCTATTCATATACTCCATAAATACGCCAGGTGCATTAGTAACACCGAAAGGCATCACCGTATACTCGTAATGTCCATAACGCGTCCTAAACGCCGTCTTCTGCATATCTTCATTCTTTACTTTAATCTGGTGGTAACCTCAAATCTATCTTGCTAAACACACAAGCACCCACTAACTGATCCATCAAGTCATCAATTCTTGGAAGTGGATACCTATTCTTTATCGTCACTTTATTCAATTGTCGATAGTCGATGCATAACCTCATACTACCATCTTTCTTCTTGACTAACAACACTGGAGCTCCCCATGGTGAAACACTAGGCCTCACGAACTTCTTATCAAGTAAATCCTCTAACTGTTTCTTCAGCTCAGCCAACTCAGAAGCTGACATACGATAAGGCATCATAGACACAGGCTTCGTTCCAGGAACAAGATCAATCGCAAATTCCACTTCTCTTTCCGGAGGCACATCAGGAATCTCATCTGGGAAAACTTCAGGAAAATCACACACTACTTGTAGCTTATCAATCACTGCCTGATTCTCAATAGATAAGGACGCCATCAAAGAAAACATCATAATTCTGTCGCGTTCCAACTGCTTCAACTGTTTAGTAGATAAGAATTCTGCTCCACTCTCTTCTTCAGCAGAAGAAAAATGCACCGTCTTGCTAAACACAATTAATAAGGACATGATTGTATTCTAACCAATTCATCCCCAAAATCACATCCATCCCAATCAACGGTAGACACACTAAATCAATCTCAAAATCACGACCAAACATAGACACAGGACATCTCAAACATACAAGGGAAGTAGTCACCGAACCCTTAGCTGGAGTTTCGACCACCATCTCCCCGTTCATATCAGACACAACAAGATTCAACTTAACAGCACAATCAAGGGCAATAAAACATGCGTAGCACCAGTATCAATGATAGCAACTAAAGGTATATTATCAAAATAACAAGTACCTCTGATCAAACGATCCTCGCTCTCTGTCTGCGTACCAGTCAAAGCAAAAACTCTTCCAATAGACTGAGTCTTCTTAGGTTGAGTGCACTGGGAACCAATGTGACCTTCCTCATTACAATTAAAGCATACGATATCACCACGTTTGCAATCAGCAGTAGTATGACCCTTCTTGCCGCAACGGAAACACCTTTTTACCTCTCCAGGACAAGCATTACTCTTATGGCCTTTCACACCACAAGTATAGCAAACAATCTCAGCAGGAGCATCTTTCTTAACAGGTCTCCTTTCATCATTAACTCGTTGTTTGCCTTTATCTGCAGGGGCACTGTAGGGCTTAGGACGACTTTGCTGCCCCTTTCCTTTCCTCTCATTAACAACCTTGTAATGAGCCTTAGTATCTTCCTCATAGATCCTGCAACTACTCACCAGCTCGGAAAAATTTCTGATCTTCTGGTAACCAATTGCTCTCTTGATATCAGCACGTAATCCATTTTCAAATCTGATGCACTTTGAAAATTCAGCAGTCTCAGGGGTATAGTGTGGATAAAATTTAGCCAGCTCCACAAACTTCGCCGCATATTCAATCACTGACATGTTCCCTTGCTTAAGCTCCAGGAACTCAATCTCCTTCTTTCCACGAACATCCTCTGGGAAGTATCTGTCGAGGAATTCTCTCCTGAATATGGCCCATGTAACCTCAGCACCGTCTTGCTCCAGAACAGGTAGAAGACTAATCCACCAGTCATCAGCCTCCTCAGCTAGCATGTGCGTACCAAAACGCACCTTCTGCACCTCAGTACACTGCATCACCCGGAACACCCTCTCTATCTCTTTGAGCCATGTCTGAGCTCCATCTGGATCATATCTCCCCTTGAAGGTAGGAGGATGGTTTCTCAAGAAGGTCTCTAGCATACGGACCTCAGCATTAGCACCAGCATTGACATTCGGTTGCTGTCCTACAGCTTGGGCAATAGCCTCCAAAGCAGCAGCAATCACAGTGTCATTCCTTCCAGCCATCTTAGTCCTCTACAAAGTAAACATAAGTTAGAATAATACAAATATAGTATTCTAACTCTAAGACAACGTCACTCGACTCTCTACTTGGCCGGACGGACCGACCTGCTCTGATACCAATTGTAACACCCCGTTTTCCCAGCATAAAAATTTCTTTAAAAAGATAATCATATATCAGAGTAAACACATAAACAGGGCATCACGTTCTTAAATCATCTCAAGTAATGGATAAATAATTATTTATTCCTTCAGAAAAATAGTCATAAGTAATACTCAATGTTGCAGCGGAATTCATAAAAGTCTATGGCACGCAGGCCTCTTCAACGTCTTAGAAAAATATCCTCAAATAACATAATCATAAATAAATAACATAATACGCAAGGAACAGAGAAAATATAAGTAAGGTTTCCCCATCCCGTTACGTATCAGAGCACCTAGACACAACCGTAGAATGCCTCACACGCCTGCACCTAATCTTGGTTACCTGCACTTGCCCACGAGGCGGCAATCCAGCAGAAGGGGTGAGATTCACAATAATTATATTAAACATGTAATTCAATAATCACAATCAACAGTCAAATCATAGCTCAACATATCACAAGCAAGACATTTAGCTTTTAAAGCATCATCATGTAAAACATGTCACTTAGCATCATATCATCATCGTAAATCATCATCATAGACAGCTTAGACGACTCGACTCGACAAAATAACTTGACTATGCAACCCTAACATCTTATATGCATGTGGTACCAATCCAGGGCATAAGCCCTCGTCGCTGTGAGCATAAATATACTCCAGGGCATAAGCCCTCGTCGTTGGTGAGCAAAGCTCCAGGACATGAGCCCTCGTCGCTGGTGAGTAAAAACTCCAGGGCATAAGCCCTCATCATAGAATGAGTATGCATGAGACTCAACACTTTTTAACTTAAACAAGTTAACATCATATATGTCGCGAAACATCTTAATCATCATAGACTGACACATGCAGCAACTATACATAAGTAACAGCAACATGGCAGCAAGTACATCACAAAGTATGACATCAATATTGCAAACATCGCATGTAAATCAAATATTCACAACTTATTTAATTCATATAACACACATAAGCTTCGTAAATCATCATAAACGATTCCAATCATCAAGTATCATCATCACAGATTGCATTAAACATTATTAGAAGCCTCTAAAGCTACCCCAAGGTCATCTCTCAAGGTCATATGCGACAACAGATCGCAACAGAACAGGTTGGGAAAATCTGACAGAACTCGCTATAGCGAGTGGGATTGCTCGCCTCGCGAGTAACTACAGGTCTTGCTCGCTATGGAGAGTTTGGTTTGCTCGCCTCGCAAGCGTTCAGGTACAGCTCGCTATGGCGAGTTGAGTTGCTCGCCTCGCGAGCGATCTAGGTCTACTCGTCGCGGCGAGTTGCATAGCTCGCCTAGGCGAGCGATGAACAGCTGCTACGGATTCTGCGAAAATCTCTTCTAAAAGTCCCAAATTTCATCACACTAATCAATAAAACTATCTAAACATCATCACTATGATTATTCTATGTTCTGTACTCAATCTCTACGCCTGTTTCACAATTTATAGCTTCAATTCATGATTTTTTTTCCAATTTTGACCTAATTCCAATTCTCTCAAAACAGCCCTAGGTTTGTTAATCATGATTAGATGAACTACAAAATAATATAATTGAATTGCTAGGCTCACCCTTACCTTAAAATGCAGAAAATCGCAGCCCTTAAGCTCTTCTCTCCTTCACGTGCTATTCTCCCTTTTTTCCCAAATTTTGATAACGCGTATACTGACTCTCCTGACCTAATTTCCCTTTATATACTCCCAACAAATCTTATCTTATTTACTCTTTCTCCCACATAACTCTCAAAAATCCAAAACTAACCCACAACTAAATGTTTTATTTTATTTTCAAATCTTATTTTATTAAACAATAAAATAAGTCACCACGTCTCATAAAATCATATAAAATCTTAATTCAACATCTCATAATATATTAATAAATATATCTAGACTCCTTAAATAATTCAAATAATTAAATAATTAAATAATCAAAAATGGGCGTTACAACTCTCCCCAACTTAAAAGATTTTCGTCCTCGAAAATTACCTCAAGCAAACAACTCTGGATATGAGTCCAACATCTTACTCTCTAACTCCCACGTCAAGCTTTCACCAGTCGCTCCCGACCAAACGACTCTAACGAGAGGTATTTCCTTGCCTCTCAGCGTCTTTACTTTAGAACATAACTTCTAGTTCAGGAGCAAGCAATTTGAATTAGACACAAAATGCTTGTTCAAATTTTTCTTTATAAAATTAAATCTTTCAATAGTTAAAGGTTTAGTGATTATATCAGCCCACTGATGTTCAGTATCAATGAATTGTATATCCATAATCCCTTTTTGAACATAGTCTCTTATAAAATGGCGTTTGATTTCAATGTGCTTGGCTCTTGAATGTAGAATTGGATTCTTTGACAAACAAATAGCAGCAGTATTATCACAAAAGATGGGAATACTGTTAGCACTAATCTGATAGTGTTCCAACTGATGTTTCATCCAGAGTAGTTGTGTACAACAACTTGCAGCTGAAATGTATTCTACTTCTGCTGTAGACATTGCAATAGTTGCCTGTCTTTTGCCAGCCCAGGATATCAGATTCTCTCCTAGGAACTGACAGTTACCACTGGTTGATTTTCTTTCAATCCTGTCACCAGCATAATCAGTATCACAGAATCCAATCAACTTATAATCTAAGGATTTCCTATACAGAAGTCCAAGATTAGTTGTTCCTTTCAGATACCTGAAGATTCTCTTAACAACTGTTAAATGAGATTCCCTAGGATCTGACTAGAATCTTGCACACAAGCAGACACTAAATAAAATATATGGCCTAGATGCAGTGAGGTATAACAAAGAACCAATCATACCTCTATACAGCTTTTGATCTACCTTTGATCCAGTATCTTCGTTGCTTAAGGTGCATGTTGGATGCATTGGATCCAGTATCTTTGTTTCATGAACATATAATCCATCTTTACATTGATTGATTTGAATGCCAAGGAAGAACTTCAATTCTCCCATCATGCTCATTTCAAATTCATCCTGCATTAACTTAGAAAATTCCTTACAAATAGATGCATTAGTAGAACCAAATATTATATCATCAACATATATCTGCACAACAAGAATATCTTTCTCAAGGGTCCTTCTGAAGAGTGTTATGTCAACTTGACCTCTTTTAAAATCATTTTTAATCAAGAAATTACTTAGTCTATCATACCAAGCTCTGGGAGCTTGTTTCAAGCCATATAGTGATTTCTTAAGTTTGTAAACATAGTCAGGATGCTTAAGATCCTTAAAACCAAGAGGTTGTTTGACATACACTTCTTCTTCTATGACGCCATTAAGAAATGCACTTTTGACATCCATTGGATATAATATTATGCCATGATTAACTGCATAGGATATAATTAACCTGATTGCTTCCAATCTTGCAACTGGAGCAAATGTTTCAGTGTAATCAATGCCTTCTTGTTGACTATAACCTTGTGCAACAAGTCTAGCTTTGTTTCTAGTTACTTCACCTTGTTCATTCAGCTTGTTTATGAATACCCATTTTGTTCCAATAATGTTCTTCTGAGGTGGTTTGGGTACCAGATCCCACACATCATTTCTTTGAAATTGATTAAGCTCTTCTTGCATAGCCAATATCCATCCATCATCTAAAAGTGCTTCATCAACTGTAGCAGGTTCAATCACTGATGACAATCCTATCATAGACTCTTCTTGTCTGAAGTAAGATCTTATTCTTCTAGAACTGTCTTTGTTTCCAATGATTTGATCCTCGGGATGTGAAGACTTATGCTTCAATGTATTCTTGGATTGATTTGCTTGTTGAGAGCCATTTTGAGCTTCATCAGAAGCTACTTCTTTTTGAGCTTTTGAGGTTGGTTTAGCTTCTGGACTGACTTCAGAATCACTAGTCTGATCAGGTTCTGGAGTATCTTTAGTAACCAGTATATCTGCACAACTTTCATCTTGCGCTGGAGTTTCACTTCCAGGCTCTTTGTCATCAAATTTAACCTGCATAGATTCTTCAACACGGAGTGTCTCTGTCTCTGAATTATACACTTTGTATGCCTTTGACCTTTCAGAGTAACCTAAAAAGATTCCTCTTTGGGCCTTGGCATCAAATTTCTTTAGGTAGAGCTTGTTATTTAGAATGTAGCATGTACATCCAAATTGATGAAAGTAAGATATATTGGGTCTTCTTCCTTTAAAGAGTTCATATGCAGTTTTCTCCAATATAGGTATGATATAGATCCTATTTTGAACATAGCATGATGTATTCACTGCTTCTGCCCAGAAATGTTTAGCTAAATTATTTTCATGAATCATGGTTCTAGCCATTTCTTGTAAAGTTCTATTCTTTCTTTTTACAACCCCATTTTGTTGTGGAGTTCTAGGAGAAGAGAATTCATGGACAATTCCATGTTTTTCACAAAAAGTTTCAAATGGCTCATTTTCAAATTCTCCACCATGATCACTTCTGATTTTCAAAATTTTCATTTCTTTTTCAGATTTTATTTGAGTGCAGAAATTACTGAATACATCATATGCACAATCTTTATTTTTCAAGAATTTTACCTAAGTCCATCTATTGTAATCATCAACAATGACTAGTCCATACTTGCTTCCATATAAAGATGCAGTGTTAACTGGTCCAAATAAATCAATATGAAGCAGTTCTAAAGGTTTGGAGGTTGAGATAATGTCTTTAGCTTTAAAAGATGATTTGACAATTTTTCCTTTCTGGCATGCACCACAGAGTGCATCTGAATGATAGTCAATGTTAGGTAGGCCTTTGACAAGTTGTAACTTACTAAGCTTAGAGATTAACCTCCAGTTAGCATGTCCCAACCTTCTGTGCCACACCCACTTCTTATCATTCATTGACAGAAGACAAATTACCTTCTGATCAACCAGTTCAGAGAAATTGATTTTATAGACATTCTCTACTCTATTTCCTTTGAATATTATGGACTTGTTATCTTTGTTGATTACTATGCAGTTGGTCTTTTCAAACATCACATCATAACCATTGTCACAAATCTGACTGATACTCAATAGGTTATGTTCAAGTCCATCTACCAACCACACATTATTGATTGAGATAGAGGAATTACCAATAGTTCTTGTACCAATGATCTTCCCAGACTGGTTGCCTCCAAACTTCACATTTCCTCCTTCTTTCCTTGTGAGGGTGAGGAACATTGACTTCTCTCCAGTTATGTGCCTTGAGCAACCACTGTCCAGATACCATGATTTTTGCTTTTGCTTTGCTCTTAGACATATCTGCAACATTGACAATTTCAGATTTAGGTACCCATTGTTTTATGGGTACTTTAGGGTTAGTGTTGGAAGTTTTACTCATCACTTCATGTACCTTGAGATGTGGTTTAGGTAGCTTCTAATTAACCTTTACCTTAGGTTTATCACCTTTTGGTTTTGATTCCTCAGAAGCAGCATTAGTTTTGTTCTTCTGAACCTTAAACTTCAAGACATCAGATTCTGGCTTCAACAGAATCTGAGGAACAGGTTCTGATCTCTTCAGAATCTTAATCTTTGAGGTCTTAGAATCAGAATTTATCATAACCTTAGGCTTGGAGTTCTTTGGCTTTGAAGTAATCTTAGCCTTAGAGCTGGAAGCTTCAGGTTCTGATTGAACCACAATTTCCATTTTAACACCTTCAGGTACAAAGAAGGTTTTCAATCCTTCCTTAATACATTCACAATATGCTTTGAGATTGGTTTCATTAGATTTTGCTTCTGAAAATCCAATCCCTTTACCATTGTTCTTGTAAATGTTATAAATCATAGAAGCAACTCTGCTTCTGTCAATACCAGACATAATAAAATCTTCAAGAGCAATTTCATGGTTTCTTAAAGGTTTTCCATTACACTTTTCTTGTAGCTTCTGACATAAGAACTTGAGTTTGTCTTCATACGTTTTACAAATGAAGTCAAAACCTCTAAGTCCTTCTTCAGAAGCTTTCAGATCCAATAGAGTTGATTCTTGTTGTTTCATTAAATCAACATATTTTTCTTTTAAATCTTTCAACTCCTTGGTTCTTAGTTCAAAATGTGTAAGGAGCTCTTTAAGAGACTCAATAAGTTCTTCTCTGGGAATTTTAGAATATACCTCATTTTCTTCTTCTGAGTCTGATTCTGTTTCAGCTTCTGAAGTTGTGTAGCTACTAACCCAACAACTATCTTTGCTCCTTCATCAGCATCATCTTTATCAGATTCAGATTCACTATCTAAATCTTCCCAGGTAGCCATTAAACTCTGCTTTATCTGCTTCTTGATCTTGTTTGATTTGAAAGTTGACTTCTTTGACTTGTCCTTTGATTTCTCCTTCTGAAGATCAGGGCAATCAACAATGAAATGTCCAGGCTTCTTGCAGTTGAAGCAACCCTTCTGATCTTCTTTCTTGAAGCTCTTGTAACCACTCCTTCTGCTCAAGAACTTCTTGTTCTTCTTGGCCAGATACTGCAGTCTGTTGGAGAGTATAGCAATCATCTCAGCAGGATCTTCATCAGAATCTCCATCAGGTGATTCTTCTTCAGATTTTATGACTTTAAGAGCTTTTGATGACTTCCCTTTAGATGGTAAAGCTATAGATTTACTCTTCTTATCAGACTCATGTTCATTAAGACTTAACTCATGATCTTTGAGAGAGCTAACAAGATCTTCAACACTTAAAGTGTTTAAATCTTTAGCTTCCTCAATAGCAGTAACTTTAGGTCTCCATCTAGCAGACAGACTTCTTAGTATCTTGCTCACATGATCAGAAGCAACATAGATTTTCTTCAATATTTGCAGTCCAGAGACTAGGGTCTGAAATCTTGAGTACATCTCCTCAATACTTTCATCATCCTTCATCTTGAACAACTCATACTGATGAACAAGCATAAGTGCTTTGGCTTCTCTAACCTTCTTGCTACCTTCATAGTTTGCACAAAGTGAAGCAAACATAACCTTTGCAGTAGATTTGTCACTCATCTTCATATACTCTACACGAGGTATAGCAGTAAGAAGTGAGCCTCTGATCTTGTGATGCTTCTTGTGCATCTTCTTTTGAGAAGGAGTATGTTTCTTTCTATCTTCAACAGCTCCTTCTTCATCGAGATCCAAGTCACCAACTCCATCTTCTATAATATCCAATAACTCTTCATATAAGCCCATGATATAACTCTAGAAGTTGGTTTTCCACCATGAGAACTCTTCAGGATCTCCATTGAACTTAGGAACTTTTCCTGAGTCAGCTTTCTTGTCATTGTAATCATAAGGTACAACATTTTGATTACCACCAGAACCAGAACCAGAACCAGAACCAGAAACAGATCATTCAACAGACATGTTTTTCTCAGATCTTGGACTGTTACACTGTTAAGTGTTATCAACAGAACCAAGGCTCTAGATACCAATTGAAGGTGAGACAAACACAAGAAGGGGGGTTTGAATTGTGTTTGCTTTTTCTTCGTTTTCTCTAAAGTTGAAATGCACAGACCAGAAGCAGTTCAAGAACAGCTTCTGAAGTGATGTTCATAACTAAATTGCAGCGGATAAAACACACACACACACACACACACACACACACACACAGAGAGAGAGAAGAAAGACACAAAGAAATTATACAGGTTCCTTCAACAAACCGAAAGTAGTCCTGTCCCCCTTGCACTTTCAAGGAGAGTTCACTAAATTGTAATATCTGATTACACATGCTCAAGCACAACTGCAAGAGACTTCCAATGCTCAAGAACACAATCAAGAGACTTCTATGCTCAAGCACACAAGCAAGAGACTTCCTATCAAACATAATTACAAAGAAAAATGTTTGACACTGAACACTTGATATACAATCAGAGGCTCACAATACAAATCAGATACAAACTATAGATTTACTCTTCTTATCAGACTCATGTTCATTAAGACTTAACTCATGATCTTTGAGAGAGGTAACAAGATCTTCAACACTAAAAGTGTTTAAATCTTTAGCTTCTTCAATAGCAGTAACTTTAGGTCTCCATCTAGTAGACATACTTCTTAGTATCTTGCTCACATGATCAGAAACAACATAGATTTTCTTCAATATTTGCAGTCCAGAGACTAGGGTCTGAAATCTTGAGTACATCTCCTCAATACTTTCATCATCCTTCATCTTGAACAACTCATACTGATGAACAAGCATAAGTGCTTTGGCTTCTCTAACCTTCTTGCTACCTTCATAGTTTGCACAAAGTGAAGCAAACATAACCTTTGCAGTAGATTTGTCACTCATCTTCATATACTCTACACGAGGTATAGCAGTAAGAAGTGAGCCTCTGATCTTGTGATGCTTCTTGTGCATCTTCTTTTGAGCAGGAGTATGTTTCTTTCTATCTACAGCAGCTCCTTCTTCATCAAGATCCAAGTCACCAACTCCATCTTCTATAATATCCCATAACTCTTCATATAAGCCCATGATATAACTCTAGAAGTTGGTTTTCCACCATGAGAACTCTTCAGGATCTCCATTGAACTGAGGAACTTTTCCTGAGTCAGCTTTCTTGTCATTGTAATCATAAGGTACAACATTTTGATTACCACCAGAACCAGAACCAGAACCAGAAACAGATCATTCAGCAGACATGTTTTTCTCAGATCTTGGACTGTTACACTGTTAAGTGTTATCAACAGAACCAAGGCTCTAGATACCAATTGAAGGTGAGAAAAACACAAGAAGGGGGGTTGAATTGTGTTTGCTTTTTCTTCGTTTTCTCTTAAGCTGAAATGCACAAACCAGAAGCAGTTCAAGAACAGCTTCTGAAGTGATGTTCAGAACTAAATTGCAGCAGATAAAACAGAGAGAGAGAGAGAGAGAGAGAGAGAGAGAGAGAGAGAGAGAGAGAAGAAAGACACAAAGCAATTATACAGGTTCCTTCCACAAACCGGAAGTAGTCCTGTCCCCCTTGCACTTTCAAGGAGAGTTCACTAAAATGTAATATCTGATTACACATGCTCAAGCACAACTGCAAGAGACTTCCAATGCTCAAGAACACAATCAAGAGACTTCTATGCTCAAGCACACAAGCAAGAGACTTCCTATCAAACATAATTACAAAGAAAAATGTTTGACACTGAACACTTGATATACAATCAGAGGCTCACAATACAAATCAGATACAAACTCTTTAAGACTCTAGAATTTCTAATATATGAACTTTGAAAAGAAATTCTAAGTGAACTTTTGGATGCTGAACAATTTTGATAGAGTTTTGGCGCTTTCAAATTGTTGTAGAGTCTTATTGTTCTTCAAGTCTTCACTCCTTTATATAGAGGTGTGAAATGAACATTGAGTTGCCAGCACATCCAAAAAGAGTCATTTGAAGCTTTGATCAATGACTAGTGATTCATTGCCTGATATGGTTATTGTCCTATGAAGGATCAATTTCAAATGCATTCCATGTATGAAGGAACATTGTTGCAGGCAGAGTTGTTATCCTTGTCTTGTAGCAGAGACAAACTCTGTGTAGTGGAGATAGTGGTTGTACACTTCGTACAATTGTACTTTGTCAACGCTTAACAACAAAACAAACGTCCAAAGCATTTGAATCCTTTTGAGTTAGCCGTTGTTACTCTTTTCCACTCTCTCGCAATATTAAGACGACATTGAATCCATTGAACAACTTTTGAATCTGTAAGTTTGCATCTCTTGATGAACTTTAACTTCTGGTGATATTCAGCTTCTGATGAACTTGCTTCTGATGACGTCACCACTTCAGGAGCGCTATGTCTTCAGGAGCACTTTTGACTTCAAGAGTAGTTCTTCTTCAGATGCTTTTAAGCTTCCTTTCTGATAAATTTTTTGCTCTCTTTTGTTCATCCAGAACCTATAAATGATCTCAAAATTTTTGTCTATGATCCTGTACACTTGAACAAATATTAGCATATCCAATTAACAAAGAGGTGGGGGAGGTTTCCAAAGGACCTCTACAATGTTTGGTGCTTTTGGAGGGTGAATGGTGACGTTGAAACTTTTGAGAATGACAAAATTAGATAGACTTGCAGAAGCTACATCTTTTGAGAGATTACCTGTCAAAGTCGTATTTGAAATGATGGTAGAAAGAGATGTCTTCGAATGAATTTTTTACATGAGAACCTCGGTTGGTTTCTTGCATACCAAACTGAACCAATGATATTGATCATAGCAGCTTTGATTACCAATTTGCACTGAGGGTTCTAGGAACTATTACAAATATTCCACATATATATCATTGAATGGAAGTGTAGTTGTTTGTTGAGCACTGAAGCGAACCAACACCACAAATTTGTTACGTAAGTGCACTCAAAATAATTGAAAGGAACTCTCTTCATTCATGTTGCATAGAGAGCACATAGAAGGTAAATGGCAGCCCCTAGCATCAAGGTTGTCATATGTAGAGAGCTTCTTTAACATAAGCCTCCAAACAAGCATAGACTTGGATGGTGGAATGTCTTTTGACCAAATAATTTTGGCCCATGGGACTTTGGGGAAATGGTGTTTCTTGAAAACATAAGCGTCTTTCAAAGTCAGTATGCCAGTAGGAACAGTAACTTGAAAGTTAAGAGGCCTCAATAAGGGAATTGTTGTAGAAGGGTTTCAAGGATGTGCCAATGAGAATCATGGATATAGCTACAAAGTTTAGGAGGGAAGGAATTAACTTGAGCTGCTGATAAATTCAAAGATTCAAAAAGAGGATCACCATTCCAATGATCAAACCAGAAGTTGATATTTTTTCCATCACCAACAAGCCAAATTATATTATCGTTGACTATGTTGAATTCATTTTTCAATCCACTACATAAAGAAGAAAAAATGTGGTGCTGAATGTCGCTGAAAAGACTCGTGTTGGTTTGTGGGGTCAGTCGGCAATCCTGAAAGCAGTTTGGAAGGTTACAAATGATATTAGAGCAGACCTCTCCCAGTACGGTGTGGTTCGGCGACGAACCAAGCGGAATCTGGTGGGCATGTAACACCCACGGCTGACGAGGACAGGGGAGTGGTCGCCGGTGCACAAGGCACGACAATGAGCGGCTCCCAACAGTTTCTAAAGAAACCGAATCACATCGGAATGAGATGGATCATGAGGCCGTGTAGGTTTAGGACTACATGGTTGAAGGAAGACTTATAAGAATTGTTTGGTACTACCTATATCAACAAGATGGATCTTCTTTTCGGTAGCTCATTCCATAAGAACTCCACAGTTAAGTGTGCTTGACTTGGAGAAATTTTGGGATGGGTGACCTACCGGGAATTTTCCGAGTAAGCGTGCGAGTGGGGACAAAACACACTTAAAAGACTCGTGTTGGTTTGTGGGGTCAGTCGGAAATCCTGAAAGCAGTCTGGGATGTTACAAAATGTAACACCCACGGCTGACGAGGACAGGGGAGTGGTCGCCAATTCACAAGGCACGGCAATGAGCGGCTCCTAATAGTTTCTAGAAGAACCGAATCACATCAGATTAGGGATCCTAAGGTCATGTGGGTATGGGACTACATGGTTGGAGGAAGGCTTATAAGAAATGTTTGGTACTACCTATATCAACAAGATGCATCTTCTTTTCGGTAGCTCATTCCATAAGAACTCCACAGTTAAGTGTGCTTGACTTGGAGCAATTTTGGGATGGGTGACCTATCGGGAAGTTTCCCGGTAAGCAAGTGAGTGAGGACAAAACACGCTAAAAAGACTCATGTTGGTTTTTGGGGTCAGTCGGCAATCCTGAAAGCAGTCTAGGTTGTTACAAAATGTAACACCCACGGCTGACGAGGACAGGGGAGTTGTCGCTGGTGCACAAAGCACGACAATGAGCGGCTACCAACAGTTTCTAGAGGAACCGAATCACATCGGAATGAGAGGGATCCTGAGGCCGTGTAGGTATTAGACTACATGGTTGAAGGAAGGCTTATAAGAATTGTTTGGTACTACCTATATCAACAAGATGCATTTTCTTTTCGGTAGCTCATTCCATAAGAACTCTACAATTTAGTGTGCTTAACTTTGAGCTATTTTGGGATGGGCGACCTACCGGGACGTTTCCTGGTAAGCGTACGAGTGAGGACAAAACACACTGAAAAGACTCGTGTTGGTTTGTGGGGCCAATCGGCAATCCTGAAAGAAGTCTGGGATTTTACAAATGGTATCATAGCAGACCTCTCCTAATATAGTCTGGTTCAAGGATGAACCAAGCGGAAGCTGGTGGTCATGTAACACCCATGGCTGACGAGGACAGGGGAGTGGTCGCTGGTGCACAAGGCACGACAATGAGCAGCACCCAACAGTTTCTAGAGGAACCGAATCACCTCGGAATGAGAGGGATCCTGAGGCCGTGTTGGTATGGGACTACATGGTTGAAGTAAGCCTTATAAGATTTGTTTGGTACTACCTATATCAATAAGATGCATCTTCTTTTCGGTAGCTCATTCCATAAGAACTCCATAGTTAAGCGTGTTTGACTTGGAGCAATTTTGGGATGGGTGACCTACCGGGAAGTTTCCCGATAAGCGTGCGAGTGAGGACAAAACACGCTGAAAAGACTCGTGTTGGTTTGTGGGGTCTGTCGGCAATCCTGAAAGTAGTCTCGGATGTTACAAATGGTATCAGAGAAGACCTCTCCCAGTACGGTGTGGTTCGGGGACGAACCAAGCGGAAGCTGGTGGGCATGTAACACCCACTACTGACGAGGACAGGGGATTGGTCGCCGGTGCACAAGGCACGACAATGAGTGGTTCCCAATAGTTTCTAGAGGAACCGTATCACATCGGAATGAGAGGGATCCTAAGGCCGTGTACGTATAGGACTACATGGTTGAAGGAAGGCTTATAAGAATTGTTTGGTACTACCTATATCAACAAAATGCATCTTCTTTTTGGTAGCTCATTCCATAAGAACTCTACAGTTAAGCACTCCCTCTAAGAACCCTACTTCTTAGAATGACTGCCCGTTGCTCTTCTGAATGAAGCATTTTCCTGCAAAACTTCATGTTTGTTGCTTGATTCATACAAATAAAAGACCTCAAACCAAGACCTCCTTCATCAATATCAACACAAACCTTTTTCCATGCCACAATCACTAGCTTTCTTTAATCAATATCTCCGCTCCAAATAAAATTTCTTATCCATTTTTCAATGTCTCTACGGATAATAGTTGGCCAAGAAAAGACAGACATTGTGTGAACCACCATACTTTGAATTACAGAATTAACAAGTTGAACCCTACAAGCCATTAACAACAAAGAGGCTTTCCAGGAAGCTAGTTTAATTTTGATCTTGTCAGCAATGGGTTGAAAGTATATTCTTTTAGGTTTACCTTTGAAAATTGGCGCCCCAAGGTATGTAAAAGGCAGGGTGCCTATTTCAAACCCTATAAGATTCACCATATGATTCAACCTGTCATTAGAAACCCCACCAACATGAATTGATGACTTGCTCAAGTTGATAATCTGACCAGAGCAGTTGGCATACCTTGTAAACAATTCCTTTAAAGCTTGTAAGCAAAAAAAATTTCCTTTACAAAAAACCATAAGGTCGTCAACGTAAAAACAGTGAGAAGGAATATGATTACTTTTTGAAGCAACTATTGTATCCACCTTCCCATCTTCCACAAGCTTAATTATACCTCTACTCAAGACTTCCTCTGCAAGACAGAATAAAAGGGGGGGATAAGGGATCTCCTTGTCTAACCCCCTGTTACAAATGAAATAACCTTCCTGAGGACTATTGATAGATATTGAGATTTTAGCTGAGAGAAGGATTGAGTGAATCCAATGGATGAAAGTTCGATGAAAGCCAAATTTTTGAAGCACATCGAGCAAGAACCTTAGAGATAATTTTGAATTTAAAATTAGCCAGAGCAATGGGCCTATAGTGTTCAACCTTGTCTGCATTTGGAATTTTAGGGATCAATACTAATGTGTTTGCATTAAAATCTGGTGGTAACCATCCAGTTTGAAAGAATTCTAAAACAACATCATAGACATCTGAATGAATTATTTCCAGTATATTTGAAAGAAATAAGCTCCAAAACCATCTGGACCAGGAGCTCCATCAGGATTGAGATCAAACACTCCAACCTTGACTTCTGAGAGAGAGGGAATCATTTTTAGTAAATTGTTTGTTGCATCATCAATGATATTTGGAATGGTTTCCTCCACCAGCAGCTGATCCTGTAAAATAGTGTTAGAAGAATAAAAAAGACATTTATAATAGTTTACTATATGATAGGAAATTCTCTAAGGATCACTGGTGATCTCATCCTCATTTCTAATTGTAGTTATCATTTTTGTTTTATTTTTTATCTTGGTCAATCTATGAAAGTAAATGGTATTTCTATCACCATCCACATGCCACCTTATTCTAGCTTTTTCTTGCCAAAAAATCTCTTGTTTGAGAAGAGCTTCATTAAGTTTCATTTGTGCTTGCTTTTCATCATGCATGAGCGCATCACTATGACCTGATGTCTGGATTTGTAATTGAATGTCAACTAAATCTTTCTCAGCTTCACTGACAAGGTTCTGGACATTGCCAAAAACTTCCTTATTCCAAACCTTTAACTTCAACTTTAACCTTTTAAGCTTTGTGTTAAGAACAAACATAGGAGATCCTGAAATTTCCTCACTCCTAGAATTCAAGATGAGATCCTTGCTATCTTTATGTAAAGACCACATTTTCATAAATTTGAAGCTAGAAGTAAATTGGTGATTATCATCTTTAAACTCTAAAAGAAGAGGGTAGTGATCTGAACTTGTCTTGGTGAGAGTAGAACAACTAATGAGGGAGCAAAAATCAAACAATTTCTGATTGCAAATACTTCTGTCTAATCTCCTTTTGGTATGTCTCCTTCCAGTTCTCCCATTTTCCCAAGTGAAAGGTGCAACTCTAATAGGAAGATGGATTAGGTTATTTATGTCAGTCTAGGTTTGAAAGTCAATCATGGGGGGTCTAGCTGGAGAAAAGGAACCATAATGCTTGTGGGAACCAAGCATGGTGTTAAAATCACCAATAAGACACCAAGGAGCGTCATGACGTGACTAAAGGGTGGAAAGCTTATGCCAAAGTTCTTTTCTTTTAATATTACTAGTGGAAGCATAAATGGTAGAAAGGAATAAAGTAGTGTTGTTAAGGTTAATTGTAAAGGTTACTTCTTGTGAATCAGAGTCAATCAAGATAGGGTCAAGGTATAATGAACAAATGCACCAAAGATTTGGAAGCAAATGATCTCTGGTGTTAAAAGAAAAAAGCTTAAAACCTAGCCTATGAAGCCAAGTAGCAGGGAATTGATTAAAGTTCATCCATGGTTCAGCTATGAAAATAAAATCCGGTTTATGAAGTAAAATTAATCTCTTAAGGGCCAAGCTAGAAGGGGAGTTGGCTATTCCCCTAATGTTCCAATAAATAGCTTTCATTTGAAAGGTTTGAGATTACAAGTTTTACCTCTGGTCTTGTAGTTACTTGCCAATACAAGTTTCTTCTTCAGGGATGTCTTCTTTGATTTCACCATTTGAAAACCATCATTTGGTTGGGTGGAGGTGCTGCCATCAAGAGCTTCAAGTTGCAACAACAACCTTTTTTCTCCTTCTTCATCTTCAGCAATGTTTGCCCAAGATTTGTCCAAGAATTCCTTGTTTTTCCTTTCTAATGCAGCCAAGTCAAGACCACTATCATGCTCACTTTCAGATTGAATGGGTGAGATAATATTATTATGAGCAGTGTCTTGAGAATTTTAGTATTATCAACAAAGTCTGAGTAAATAGAACTATATGTTTCTGTTTCTTCAGTAGCCTGCGCTTTACTACTACTTCTCATCAGCTCCTTATTCACCTCTTTCTCAAGTTATGTATCTTGTGCAATCATTTCAGTTCTGATGTTACTTTCTTCATTAACCAAAACATCAAATTTATTATGTTTGACTATTTTGCTAGCGGAGGCCTCATCTGTCTGTTGCGCATTAGTGTCATTCTGATTGCTCAACATCTTCACTTTGTCATCTTTATTTCCCTCATCAACATCAATTGGTTCAGTTTCGATGCTCCCCTGTTTTGTCCTTCCATCATGTACTTGTACAAACTCTTTCGTTGACTCCTTATCAGCAAGTTTTGGGCCAGCAACATCCTTAACTGCCTCATTTATATACATACTTTTACATATATTAATATGATGCGTTATCTTCCTGCAATTAGTACAAAAATCTGGGATGTTCTCAAAGTCTAGATCAACAAAGAACGCATACCCTTTTCTTTCTACCAATACTTTGTATTGCAGCTCTTGAGTGACATCCAAATCAACAAGAACCCTAGAAAAATGGCCAAAAGTTCTTTCCATCATAGGCTTTGTTGAGGTGGGGTTGGTGCAAATGGGAGTGCCAACACTATTTGCAATGGCAAACAAGATTTTTGGACGCCAATACTCGTGAGCAAGGCGATAAATCCTGACCCAAACCTGAGCAGTGGTACTTATCTGCAAGCTAGGGCAGAAATCTCTTGTCCAGGAAAACAACTACAAAACTCTAGGATTCAAATTCCACGAAGATATTGACCTAACCCTTTTAAGATCTTCTAGGGTTGAAAAGCAATACTCTTAATAGCAAGTATATTTCTCAGAGCATAAACAGTTAAAGGTGTGGAACCTTTGGGCCATATGATTCTAGCATGCAAATTATGTTTACATGTCTCCATACCTGCATCATATTCCTCCTCAGAAATAGCTATAGCAAAGTTATCACCCTTGAGGACAGGTTTGGGAAGTTGAGATGTAGGTATGTTGCAAATGTTGGAAACCGCTTGGGCAAAAGTTTTGGTCTGGGTGGTTTTTTTTTTTTTTGTAGAATCAGCAGTTTTAATGTTGTTATCTAGGTTAATTGGTGATGTATTGGTTGCGTTTTGTAGGTTTTGAGCTGCAGCAGGGATATCAGGGGTAAATTTAGGTTTTGTGGATTTTTCTTGGCTTTTGTTTGTAATAAGTAAAACGTTTTCCTCCATGAAACAACGCCATGGGAAGGGTTCCATGGGGATCGGACCAGAAGAAGAAGAAGAAGAAGAAGGGAGAAAGGGTTTGAGGTTACCCTGGTGTTGAAGCAAGCTAGAAGAAGGTGATGGTGAATAGTACATCAAAATCGCCAGAGACTTTCACCTTTATCAATATTAGATATATTGAAATAAACTATGATAAAGTAAAATAAAACAACATCAAAAAAATGTACCTAGATTTATAGTTAAATTTTAAATTGGAATATGATGCTAAAAGATAAATAAAGAGAAGTAACAGATAAAGTTTGTCAACAAAAAAAAAAGATAATTTAAGCAATTTAAAAAAATATCAATGTAATCCATACTATATATAAAGGAAACTAACTATATATAAAGGAAACTACCCTTAATTTTAAATACAAGTAACACATGTAACAAATAGATAAGAATCTAACTATATATAAAGGAAACTACCCCTTTCAACACGCTTTTGGGTTGGAATTTTCTTTCCAAAAATACCCTTAATTTTAAATACAAGTAACACATGTAACAAATAGATAAGAATAAATTTAAATATTATAACAAATGTAACAAACACAATATGAATACATGTATATCTGGTTTTGTTTCCTTTATCATTTAAAAAATATAACAAACTAGATGAGTATATTTATACTTACTTTTTCATTATCCTAATTATACCCTTAAACAACTTTTTCTATAATAAAGATTGTTATTATGTCCTTAAAAAAAGCAACAAACATTTATATGAAAAGAGGGTTGATTTTTTTGATCTACTTACTAGAGAACATGTGCTCTCATCAATTAGGCGATTTAAAGTGCGATTGCTACTGTTCCTTCTAGTTTCCTTCCCGTGAAGCAACCCACCGCCAACAACCAACAGATACACCATGACCACTGTCCCACCACCGCCAAAACCCTTCACCCTATCATGGCCTTGCCTTCAATCTGAACCAAACTCTCCATCTAAATCTCTCCCACGACCACAAACACCCAAACCAGACAACAAAAGACCTTTGCTCAAGCAGTTGGCAATATTTGTGATATTCCTCTCAGCCAGTTACCAAAACCTTGTCTTAAAGGTGATGATAGGGCTACTCAGATCCCTGATGATGAATATGAGGCAGGATTAGAGGCATGCAAGCACAACTTGCAAGGAAGGATCGTTTGGCCTAAGGGTCCAAACCCTATTTTTGTTGAAAGTTTGAAAACTAAGCTGTCTGTGCTATGGAAAGATCTCAAAAGATGTGGGGGGGGGGGGGGGGGGGGGGGGGGTATAACTTCTATTGGAATTTTTTTTATGAATTTGCATTCTCATCTATTGAGGACATGAGAAGGGTAAGATCCATTGGTTCTTGGAACCTAAGTCCAGGGTTGTTGAAACTGTTTGCGTGGAATAAGGATTTTAGCCCTAATCTTCAACATCAAGCTACTACTCAGGTATGGATCCGTATTTATAGCCAGTGGGGTTGGAACGCCAATATGCACTGATAACATCACAAGTAAATCTATGTTTGATAGGTCTTTTGGTCACTATGCTAGGGTTTTAATTGATTTAAACCTGAATGATACTTTGTGCCATAGAATCTTAGTAGAAAGAACAGGTTATGCGTTCTTTCTGGATGTGGAATATGAAAATCTACCTGACTTTTGTAGTTATTGTAAATGTATTGGCCACTATTTTGAAATTTGTAAGAGAAAGCCAGTCGAATTTAAAGAGAACGCACATAACAATCAGGCTAAAAAGCAAGTGCAGATCTATGTGGAAAAAAATAACAAAGAACCTGAAGTTGTGAATGTAGAGGATTCAACATCAAAGTCTAGAAATCATGAAGATGTTGATCTTGAGGCCGAGGTTAATGCAGATTTAAAAAAATAGAGAACAAGCTGAAGCATCAGCAAGAAATCAAGAGGTGAGTAACAGGGCACCAAGCTAAATTCAGGACAAGGCAACTATGGAGGACTCCGATAGTTTAAATGGTTTGAAATTTGTTGATGCTACTCAACAGGTTAACAATGAGACTGAGGCATCAGAGAACAAAGAAAGTGAAAGTGAGGATGCTGGTTCAGAAAATAATTCAAATGATGATATACAAGCAGTACTGTAGAATGATATTCAGTTCCTTAAGGAGTCTTGGGCAAATCTTGCAGATATGAAGGATGATGATGGTGAACAAGAGTTCAATGAAGTTACTGATCCTGAAGTTACTACTCGCAGAAACCTATATGGAAAGCAACCTGCATATGTTGTTTTGTCCAGAGAAGTAGATGCCACAAACACTAATATTGATGAACAAGGTTTTCAACTGGTCACTAGCAAATCAACAAAGAGAACTGAGAAAAAAGCAAACACACAGAATACCTCAAAGTCAAAGCCTTATATCACTAGATCAAAGGTTAGATTCCCCAAACCTTTCAAATGAAGTGCTTTTACTGGAATTTGAGAGGTTTAGCTAATTATCCTACAAAATTAGCTTTTAAAAAATTATTAGTTAAGTTTAAGCCTGAGTTATGTTTCATCTCTGAACCAATGATGTCCATTAATAACTTATCACCTAGATGGCTCCATAATCTTGGTTTGAAAGTTTGTGCTGTTAATAATAGAGGTTCCCTTCTCCCTAACCTTTGGTGTCTTTATTCTTCACAACTGTCCCCTACCATTATCAATATAGATGATTAACAAATTTCCATTCAAGTTGATCTTGAAGGAAAATCTTTTGGTGTCACAGTCGTATATGCCTCTAATTGTTACATAAAAAGAAGACAACTTTGGTCAGCCATTTCCCATATTCAAAACCATCATAAAATGCCTTGGAGTAGCATAGGTAACTTCAATACCATCTTAGGTTCGCATGAACACAAAGGTATACATGAACCTGCCAGACTTCCCATCACCGAATTTCAACAGTGGAGCGATCTCAATAACCTTGTTCATCTTCACACTAGAGGTGTCTCTTTTACTTGGTCCAATGGTAGAAAAGGTAGAAACATCACTCAAAAAAGGTTAGATAGAGTGTTGGTTAATCAAGATTGGATCAATGTTTGTCAATCATCTAGTGTCTCTACCTTAACCAAACTTAGATCTGACCATTACACCCTCCTTTTTGAATTCCAAACCCAAAGTTCTCAGTTTACATCATCTTTCAAATTTATGAAGATGTGCATTTCTCATCCAAATTGTATCAATGTTGTAAAGCAATGTTGGAATAACTAAATCATTGGTTGTCCAATGTTCATTCTCTCTCAAAAGTTGAAAATGTTGAAAGAAGCCGTGAAACTGTGGAATAAAAACACTTTTGGTGATGTGCAGTCTCAAGTGATATTAGCTTATAAAGATCTTGATGAAATTCAGTTGAAGATTGACACTAATGGTTGCACTGATATCTTACTGGATCAAGAAAAGAATGCTCAACTAAATCTAGAAAATGCTTTAAATCAAGAGGAAATTTTTTGGCATGAGAAATCCAAGGTAAAGTGGCATTGTGAAGGTGACAGAAATACAACATATTTTCACCGAATAGCCAAGATCATAAATGTTTCAAGCCTTATCACAACTATGAGGAATGGTGACATCACATTTAATGACCCTGAGTTGATTTCAGCGCATGTTGTTAATCATTTCACAAATAGTTCAAAACAATTTGATTGAGGAGGTTGTGCCAGAATTGATAACAGATAGAGTTAACAATATGTTAACTATGCTTCCTTCTCATGAGGAGATCACTAATGTTGTTTTTTCTTTAAACAAAAATAGTGCTCCAGGGCCTGATGGTTTTGGAGCAATCTTTTTTCAAACTTGTTGGGAAATAATCAAGCATGATGTGTTTAGAGCTGTTCTGCAGTTCTTTACCTCTGGTTGGTTATTACCTAACTTTAATGCTAACATTATTGCTCTTATTCCTAAAGTTAATAATGCAGATTCAGTGGAGCAGTTTAGGCCAATTGCAATAGCAAACTTCAAGTTCAAGGTGATTTCAAAGATCCTAGCAGACAGGCTTTCCTCTATTATGCCAGCAATCACATCAGTCCAACAAAGAGGTTTCATAAAAGGAAGAAGCATTAAAGACTGCATTTGTCTAGCTTCTGAAGTGGTGAATGTGTTTCACAAGAGATCCTTTGGGGGAAATTTAGCAATGAAGGTAGACATGGCTAAGGCGTTTGACACTGTTAACTGGTGCTTTATGATCAAAGTGTTAAAAGCCTTTGGTTTCAATGATATTTTTTGTAACTGGATTAAAACAATTTTAGAGTCAGCAAAAATGTCTATAGCAATCAATGGTAAGCTTCATGGTTACTTCTCATGTTCTAGAGGAGTCAGACAAGGGGATCCCCTCTCCCCTCTTTTGTTTTGTCTTGCTGAAGAAGTTTTGAGCAGAAGTCTTACAAAGTTAGTCAGAGATGGCAAGCTGAAGCTCATTCATGGTTCAAGAAACAATCATGCACCTTCTAACATATTATATGCAGATGACATCATCGTGTTTTGCAAAGGTTCATCTTCTAACATTCAAAATCTCATTAATATCTTCACTTAATATGCTCAGATTTCATGTCAATATGTCATTCCTCAAAAATCATCAATATATTTTGGTTCTATATCTCATAAGAGACTTTCCCATATCTCTTTCATGACTGGTTTTAACATTGGATCTTTACCATTTACCTATCTTGGAGTTCCAATTTTTAAGGGCAAGGCTAAAACTGCTTACGTCCAACCAATTGTTGACAAGGTCAAACTCAAGCTTTCAGCTTGGAAAGAATCTCTCTTATCTCTTGCTGGAAGAGTGCAGTTAGTGAAGAATGTGATTCACAGTTTGCTCCTTCATTGCATTACAATCTATTCTTGGTCAGTGCAATTAATTAAAGATTTAGAAAGATGGATGAGAAACTTTATCTGGAGTGGAGAAACTTTAGAAAGATTTAGAAAGAAGGAAGCTTGTAATTGTGGCTTGGCATAAAGTGTGTACTCCTACAAATGAAGGAGGTCTTGGGTTGAGATCTCTTTCAAAGGTCAATGAAGGCGCTAACCTCAAACTTTGTTGGGAATTGCTGCAATCTAACCTACCTTGGGCTTAGTTTCTAAATAATAGAGTTTTGAAGCACAATGTTCCTATCTCATATCATATTCATTCTTCAATTTGGAGCAGTATTAAACATAAGTTCAATGAAGTTAAATCCAATTCATCTTGGTTGCTTGGTAATGGTATTGATATTAACTTTTGGACTGATTCTTGGTGTAGCACTGTTTTAGCTTCTGCTCTCAATATTCCATCCGATTTGCATGCACCACTTAAAGCTACAGTTAGTCAATTTATAATTAATAATGCTTGGAATATTCCTCAAAGTTTATTGCAAATGTTTCCAAATATGCAAAGTTACTTTGAAGACATAGTCATTCTTGTCAATGATAGAGATGATCAATATATATGGAATCACTCTCATAATGGAGACCTCTCTTTTAAAGAAGCTTACCAATTCCACTGCATTCCAAGTCAGAACTTAGCTTGGGCCAAATGCATTTGGAATATTTCAATTCCTCCATCTAAATCAATAATGGTGTGGAGAAGCTTGCACAATAGGCTACCTTCTGATGAAAATCTTTCTCTAATAGGTTACAATCTTCCTTCAATGTGTAATCTCTGTGGTAAATCTCAAGAAACAACGGTTCATTTATTTTTGGAATGCACATTTGCAGATTCTATTTGGCAATGGCTCAGTTCTATTATTCATGTGCAATGCAAATTTTCATCAATTCAAGAAGCCATTCAAATAAGTCAAAGAAGCTGGTCTCCCCTTTGTAAAATTGTGGTATTAGCAGCAGTCATCAACATTATAAATAGGCTTAATTACACTTTTGGCCTCTTAAGTTTTCCAAAGTTGTGATTTTGGCCCCCTAAAAAAAAACTCTTTTCAGGCCCCCTAAGTTTACTTTATGTTGCAATTTTGTCCCCCCACGCCAATTTTGACTCAGTCAACGCTGACGTGGACGCCACGTGTGTAATGTTTTAATTTTTTTGTATTTTTTAATATTTTTTATTTTGTAATTAAAAAAATAATTTTTTTAATTTTTGTAATAAAAAAAAGTTGTAATTATTTTTTTTATTTGTAATAAAAACAAAAAAAGTTATTTTTTGTCATTTTTGTAATTAAAAAATAAAATAAAATAAAAATTATTTTTGTAATTAAAAAAATACAAAATTATTTTTTTAAATTAAAAAAAATAAAATAATTTTAAAAATTTTAAAAAAAAAAATTACACACGTGTCGGTCGACTGGGTCAAAATTGGCGTGGGGGAATAAAATTGCAACAAAAAGTAAACTTAGGGGACCTAGAAAAAGTTGTTTTTTTTAGGGGGCCAAAATCACAACTTTAGAAAACTTAGGGGGCCAAAAGTGTAATTAAGTCTTATAAATACTATTTGGTACTGCAGAAATCAGATGAGATTTAATGATAAAATGATTAACCAAAGGTCTACTATCAATCTCATTATTTCTGCACAGCTTTGACAGGTAACAACACTAACTGTGATGCAAATTCCAACAAAGCAGATTGTGTCCTTCTTAAAGCTTTTTCTGTTAAGTTGAATTGTAGTAATGCTCCTAGCATTAAGGAAATTATGTGGCAGCCACCAGTTTTTAATTGGATAAAGTGCAATATAGACGGAGCTTCAATTGGTAATCTAGGTTCATCATCGTGTGGAGGGATATATAGAAGCAACCATGCTGAATTTCTGGGAGCATTTGCATATAATTTGGGTATCACAAACTCTTTAGTTGCAGAATTAAATGGTGCAATGTATGCTATTGAATTGGCTCATCAAAGACGGTGGAATCAGTTATGGCTTGAAACTAACTCAATGCTAGTTACCTTGGCTTTCAAATCTAAAACTATTGTTCCTTGGCACCTCAGGAATAGGTGGGAAAATTGTATTCATCTAACAACTAGAATGTCTTTCTTTGTCACTCATATATTTAGGGAAGGCAATCATTTTGCTGATCAATTGTCTAATATAGGTCTTAGTTTGAATACGCATTTTTGGTGGGATCATGTTCATCATCAGATTGGAGAAGCTTATGCCAGGAATAAGTTAGGGTTACCTTACTTTAGGTTTTGTTAATCTTTGGAGGGTTTTGGTTGTTTGTCCCCCCTCTTTTCTTGTATCTCTTTTAACTTTATATAATACATCTAGGGGCGTGCTTTTTTAAGGCAAGTTTCCTTTGCTTAAAAAAAAAACCAACAAACATTTATATTTTTACTTTTAATCAAAACTAAAATTTCATAAAAAAAAATACCGTTCATAATTTTCAAAGGTTACTGCAATAAAAAGAGCGGAAATACGAGCACGAAGTGCCTGTTTTTTGCTAGTGTATATAGTTTGTTGAGGGAGAGAGATATATGCTAAATAGAAAGAAGAAGAAAATCTTTTTGACGAAAAGAAGGAATTTGTTCAGATATCTATGCAAAATTAAATCTTCACGTAAAAATAGAAGATTAATAAAAAATTGTGAATAAATTTGGAGTCGAAACGAGACATAAAATACCTTACTTTATTTATAATCTAATGATTGATTGACGTCATCAATAGAGTCAAATTTTGTAGCCATAATTTTTGGAAAATAAAAAAAAATAGAATGATGAAATTTTTGATTTGGTTAACTAGGAATCAAAATTGAATCAAGGTATTGTAAGTGTGTGTGTAAACATTAGTAGAAGTGTTGAAGATGTTTGAAAAGTTGTCTCCAAAAATTAAAAAATTAAAAAACAAAAAGATGACAACAATTTATATTAAAAAGTAGCATTAGAAATTAGTTGAAATACATGCATATATACACACACACACACACACTAGTTTACAGACTCGGTGTTGCCCAGGTTAGATATTAAATAAGTTTTAGAAATTTGTCTGCACGAATACACGTGTCAGTATATTAGATTGAATTTATTTAAATTTACAATTATAATAATAGCTTAAAATAAATATAAATGATGAGATGAATGTCCAATGCAAGAATAAAAAGTGTAACAAAATCAATAATGAATTAGTTCAAGTGGTAAGAGTTATGGGTCCCTTTAAACATGTGGTCATGAATTTGTTTTGTGGCCCAAGCATATGAGAAAGAAAAATCGATTGAAAGGGAAGAAAGTGGTTGAAATATATATATATATATATATATATATATATATATATATATATATATATATATATATATATATATATATATATATATATACGGGGCTGTTAACTTACACCCACCTAAAAACACTAAGGTGCAAGTTAGCAATCTACACCCACATAAAATTATTAAGGTGCAAGTTAGCAACCTTCATTAATTTACACCCACTTTCATCATTCCAAATATTGTTTCCTTAAAAGTTTGTCTTTATTACATGTTTTGTACTTTAAGCATGTCATTGTCTTTTTTGTTTCTTTTTTTAAGGATTTTTTTAAGCTAGTTACAAAATTGCCCTTCTATTTAAAATTAATTACAATATAAAGAAAAGGGTGATTTAATAAATTACAAGTGGGTGCAACTTGCTAACTTGCACCTTAGTGTTTTTAGGTGGGTGTAAGTTAGCAGCCCCCATATATATATATATATATATATATATATATATATATATATATATATATATCAAAGTATATGTATGAGAAATAATAAAATTGATGTTTGGCAAACCTGAAGAAGGAAAAATGTTAGATGATATCATATATGTAAACTTTGTTGAAAGTATTATGTGTAGTTTGTTGAGATATTTCTGCTACTTAAAATTTAGAAATTCAATAAAAAATTAAAGAAAATATTGAGTGGATAAGATCAGAATGTTGTTGAGATATTTATGTTAAATAAAATAGGGTTAATTAACTTTTTAGTCCCTATAAATATTCACAGTTTTGTTTTTAATCCCTATAAAATAAAATCACACTTTTTAGTCCCTGTGATATTTTCCTTAAGCATTTTAGGGACAAAAAATGTTGATGGAAATTTTTTATAGGGACTAAACATGCTAATGGAAAAAATTTATATGGACTAAAAATGCTGATGAAAAATTTTATAAGGACTAAAAAGTGTGATTTTATTTTATAGGGACTAAAAACAAAATTCTGAATATATACAGGGACCATTTACTTAAGTAACCCAATAAAATATTGGTTTTTAAAAATAGGAAAAACAATAAAAATATTGAGAATGAATGTAGAAGTGACACGTGGTATAAAAACACCTTACTTTATATATATTATAGATGATTGATTGATTGATGTGTATTGTTGAGATATTTCTGCTACTTAAAATATTAGAAATTCAATAAAAATTTAAAGAAAATACTGAATGCATAAGATCAAAAGTTTGTTGAGATAATTATTTTAAATAAAATATTGTTTTTTAAAAATAGAAAACATAATAAAAATATTGAGAATGAATGTGGAAGTGACACGTGGCATCAAAAAACTTACTTTATATATATACTATTGATTGATTGATTGATGTGTAGTTTGTTGAGATATTTCTGCTACATAAAATATTATAAATTTAATAAAAATTTAAAGAAAATACTGAGTGCATAAGATCAAAAGTTTGTTGAGATATTTATGTTAAATAAAATATTGGTTTTTAAAAATAGAAAAAATTATAAAAAATATTAAGAATCAATGTGTAAGTGACACGTGACATAAAAAACCTTACTTTATATATATACTATTGATATTAAAAATCAAAGTATATGTAAAAGAAATAATAGAATTGGTGTTTGACAAACCTAAAGAAGGAAAAAGGTTAGATGAAAATAAGGTTTGAGGTTTCCATTTGTGTTCAAAATATGTGAATACGATATTAACAAAAATTCATTTATTTATAGTTAACATTTGCATTAGAATATGATGCTAAAAGATAACATAATAACTAATCGAAACATTTTTTTCTCAAAAAGAAAAACTAATTGAATAATACGGTGCTAAAAGAATACATAATAACTAATTGAAGTTTCCTTTCCTCAAAGGAAAAAAAAAAAAAAAACTATTGGACCCTTTTAATCATAAAATAAAATAAGATCATATATGTAAACTTTATTGAAAGTATTATATGTAGTTTGTTGAGATATTTTTGCTGCATAAAATATTAGAAATTCAATAAAAATTTAAATAAAATATTGAGTGGATAAGATCAAAACTTTGTTGAGATATTTATGGCAAATAAAATAATGGTTTTAAAAAAATAGAAAAAAATAATAAAAATAAAAAATTAACATGGATGTGACATGTGGCATAAAAAATCTTACTTTATATATATATATATACTCTCTTTTTTTAGGAGAAAAAAAAAATATATGCTATTGATATATATAGAGTAAATTACACTCCCCTCCCCTCAAAGATGCTTGAATTACACTCCCCTCCCCTCTTATGTTAAAATATACATTCCCCTCCCCTCTTATTCAAAACATATTAGAAAAAAATTCATTCCCCTCCCCTAAGAAAAGCTTGAATTACATTCTTCTCCCCTCTTATGTTAAAATCTACACTTTACTCCCTCAATATATATTTTTTTTATTTTTAATAATCTAGCAAAAAAATAATAATCTAATACACTTCGAAAAAAAGCAATATTGCAGGTCTATTTTAACATAATAAAAAATTGAATACATATTTTTTATTCACAATTTCATTAACATGTAGTTTTAAACCCTATTATAAAATATGAAACAAGCCAAAATAAAATTAAAATATGTGAAAAATTACTAACGACAGTAAACCATGGTTATTTAAAAGTTAATTTGAAACTCTAAATTACAAAATCAATAGCAAAATATTTAAATTTAATTATCATTAACATTTAAATTATAAAGAAATGAATTAATTTTTCTTAAAGGGTGGTTTAAAATTAATATATATCATAAAAATATTTATTTATGTTAAAATAGATTAAAGTGTAGTGCATATTTAATTATCAAGGGAGGGGGTTGTAATTCAAGCATCTTATAAGGGAGGGGAGTGTAAATTTTATTTTTCAAGGGAGAAAATTGTATATTTTAACATACAATAGTGAAGGGAGGGGAGTATAATTTACTCATATATATAGTTATAGGTAGGATCCGTTGACAACAGGTGTAAGTCAAAAGACTTACACCAAATCTTAACCGTTAAATTTAATTGATCGTATGGTTTAAATTATAACCACAAAAGAAACGGAAGGAACGCATAACAAGGGATCTCGTTAAAGCATGTCATCTACACCAACTACGACCTTCTGTTAGTTTCGTCAGAACAAACAACAACCAAGGGTTGTATGTGGACAGATCAGAAATCAAAGGATCTAGATGCAATTGAAATCTCAAAACAACCATAATTGTAATATTGGTATAAAATAGAAGCTTTTAATTTGTTGTGGAGGTTTATCATAATTGAAAGTATTGAAATCCTAAAATAATCATAATCGAAAAGAAACGCTAAAAGAGGATAAAAAGATAAATTGATTTTTTTTAATTACTTTGGATTCATAAAACTGGTTGAATCTCATGATTTCAATCATAATTGATTAAAAAGACATGAAGGCATAAATTGATGGTAGATGTGAGATTGTTGGTGACAAAATGGATCTCAAGCCAAAGTAAATGGAATCACAAGTTTCATTGTTAGAGAAAAAACTACTCTAAGGAAGGAGAAAGAATGAGCTGTAATCCAATATTCAAATTTTATAATGACCATACGATTTATTAGTTTTAAGAGTTGAGATTTGGTCTAAGTTTTTTGACTTACACTTGGTGTCAACGGATCATGACTTATATATATATATATATATATATATATATATATATATATATATATATATATATATATATATATATATATATATATAATTACTTAATCCATTTGGATGATTCTATATCATCATGTCTTATGTGATATCAATTAAAACACGTCACTTCACCATTTTTTCTCCAAGTATCCGAGGAAGGGACCAAAACTGGAGACTTTTAAAACAGGGGGACCAATTCTTTAAGCATGTGTAATAAGAAGACCAAAATTGCAATTATGCATACATTTTTATATACATTATTAATGAAAAGAGAACTTTACCACCGAAGCTTGTAAATATATTTTTAAACTGGATAGATTTGATTTGATTTGATTTTCATGTTATTAGATACAAATGGAGCATCCTATAATTCGGGTACCAAATCTAAATACAAAACGAAATCTAGTATTGTCTCAAACATTCTGAAATTTTTGTTAGAAAGCTTTTTCGTGGTATGCATATTATATCTTCACCAACTGTTATTCTTATTGTTTCTTCACTACAACACCTCAAAACCATCATTATTGCCGGTCACTTGGTTTGGTTGCTTTCCCAAAACCATCCCTCCATACCCATATTGTTGGACAACTAGCACTGAAGAGCTCGAACCAAAATTGTTTGATGCTAAAATATCCCCTAAAACCCCAAGTTCTGGACAGTCACACCATTCCAATAAGTTTAAAAAGACTCGAGTGTTCCTACGATTTCCTTGTCCAACTATGTATAAATCGCAACCAATTTTTTCTATCTCATTGAGGGATGTGGGAATATCTTCAGCTGAATGGACATCAACTTCTGAATAAGATATAGAATCATTGTTGTTCATCGCTGTCAATCTAAATCCATTAACATACTCATCATCTAGCTCCTTTTGCTTCTCATTATCCATTACAATAGATCATCATGACTTGTGGTTTCTACTATTGAAGCTTTATCAAATAGGAGCATCCGAACCACTGATAATTGGGTTCTTAAGTGTCCAGTCATCCTCCTTGCAACAGCTAATGCTTCACGATCATCAGGACCTCCAACAAAGATCATACAAATACGAAAATTCATTTTTGGTAATGACCCAAGATTACGATCAACAAATAGTCCTACAGAGCAAGGTGCACTTTCCATCACATTCAAGTTTATATCTTTGTACGCAACACTAGTTGTTTCAAGTGCACCTTCTGAACTTAGTTGTTTGTGGAATGGAAGGAGAATCAAGCTTGTATGTTTTTCATTAACTAAATTGTATATGTCTTCGTGAATCTGATAGCATCATAAGCCTCTCTGAGTGCTTCAAATTTATTATTAATGCTTTCTAACTCTATCTGGGATCTTGTAAGATTTTGTGTTCCAGATTGGCCACTAGGCTTCTCCATATGAGAAGCAACAAGTGCACCATCACGTCCAACGAGTTCAACAAGGTAAAGGGCAAAAACATGTACAGGGGAAAGTCTAGTGGCATTGAAAGATTCAATGAGGCTAATAACCCCTACAGCCTGGCGAGTATTGTGAACACATGCTAGAATCCTAAGCTCTGCATCAAGTCTGAGCTTTTGTATAGTCTTTAGCTTGTTCTGCTCATATATCTTTTTGGGCTTGTATATGACATTTATGAGTGGAGCTACCACCATAGTCATTAAAAGAACCGCAGATGTTAAAACAACATAGGTTGGTGGAGCAATAATCTGAAATGACACATTATAACAAATCAAAGATTAACCATTTATAATGTTGAAGTGTGATTTATTAAAAAAGGGAGTAAATAATAATTTTAAGCAGATCAATACCATTCTATCCCATGCAATGTTGAGCATTATTAAAGCAACGACACCTTTGGTGTTGAGAAGCAAGCCTAGAGCATAACCATCTTGAGTACGCATGCCAAACAAAAAAGAGTGGTGATACATGGACACCCCCATGTGGCAATACACCCTTTATACCCACACAGAATTCTGACACGTGGTAACCTGGACCCTACACAATAAAAGAGAAAGTGTGGTTGAGAGATTAATTTACCAAAATATCCCTAATACATAAGGTGTATAATGGGGTGTATGAATAAAAGGGTGTTTATGAATCATTTTCAAAAGTGGCAAACAAAGTGCTTACAATCTTTAGAACACACATTAAGAGTATAATGATAAGTGTGAATGTACAATTTGGCTGTCTGAAAATGGCCATCAACATGAGTTTCAATCCATTGCCATTAAAGTAGATCGGTGCTAAAAACCCGCCACCAAAATCATTAGTCATTGACGTGACCATGTCAGCAAATTTACCGTGAGGTAAAATCAACCCGTATACAAAAGCCCCAACAACATCATGTGTGCCAAGAATATCTGTTATGTATGAGAAAACAAAAAGTCCCATCACCACAAAGACTAATTGCCTGCCATCCCATTCATCTCTTTCTGTCTTGTGATCAATGACCTTTACAATTATAGGACGCACCACAAAGATACAAACGAAAACAAATATTACAGTGCTTAACACTGGGTATATTGCACTTGTACCATTAATTGAAAATGGCACAAATAATATGAATAAAATCCAAGCATATGTGTCACTGATCATAGCGGTTGTTAAAGCAACCTTACCAAAGACCAGTATAAAGAAGTTTGAGCTCAGAAAGGGTGTGAGCTATAACCGGAAAACCTGTCACAGTGAGAACTAAAGTCCATATTACACAAGCATTTATTTTGTTTTCTTCAAGTTCAGATCCATCACCGTATCCATAAAATCTTCGATGTAGAAAATATAAAGCCGGTCCCATCGCCATTGGAAAAATGATTCCAAAAACCGCAATAGTTGCAGATTTCTTTTCAACATGTAAAATGGTATTCAAGTTCATCTCTAAACCACTTAGAAATGCATAGTATATGACTCCAATCTTTGATAGAACTTCAATGTTGAGCATATTACTTACAGGGAAAAGGTAGCCGAAAGAAGTTTGGAACAAATTCCCTAGGATTTGTATTATAAAACCAGCCTACATTTAAATATTGAAATAACCACAAATTATTACAATAACACATTTTGATTCTAATATATATATATATATATATATATATATATATATATATATATATATATATATATATATATATATATTTGTGTGTGTATTTGTATGTAGGTAGGTATGTGTAAAACTCGTTGCAAGCAAAATTAATTTAGTTATATTCATTTTGATATTGATAAAAAATAATTTTATAAAATTAATTTATTAAAAATAAAATTTTCTCATCACCTGCAAAATCAATATACACTTATATTTAATTATTCTGACTACTTTGTAAAAAAGAAAAGGTTTATACAACTTTTTCTGAGAATGAATTAATGCTACTTATTGAGTCAAAAATAAAAATTTATTACTACAAACAAAATAAATCGTAAATTTATATACTTACAGTGATTTGTGAAATGATGTGAGGTTGATGAAGGGGTTTATAGACAATGAATAAAAGATGGGACAAAAATACGACCTAGACAATTGTAGCTGCAACAGGGGGGATTTCAGTCTTTATAACATTGCTAACTTTCCATATTCGATTGTCATTTATCACACTCACCTCAAAACATGCAGGAGGAGGTGTGACAATCGTCATAATTAATTTCTCCAATTTTTTATGATTTATTCTTCCATTGATATAAGACTTTTATATATGTATATGATGTGGTGGTCTTTTCTATATATTAACCATTATTCATTTGTGACAACCAACATGGTAAATAAGCTTAACAGTTGTGTTATTAGCATATGCATGACGATGTAAAGAATCCAAATATACGAGAAAACAAACTACAACCATATTTTTAGTAAAAAAAAATAAAACTAGTATAACCATATTTATCTATCTGAGATGGCATTTAGCTTGTTATTAGTTACGACTTCCTAACTTTCCTATATATATATATCCTCATACTTTGCATTGCAAATGTGCAACAATGACACCTTCAAACAACTGTAAATTTCTTTTTACTTTTATTGGTATGTAACGCGTTGCACACACACGATACAATTTCCATTTGTCAACTCTTGTTCAATTTTTTTTTCTTCCATTTGTCAACTCATAAGTCAATAGATGTAAATGCATTTTTCTTCCAAAGTTTAATACTTGTCTTAATTTCCACACGAAAAAATACACAATTTAATTTTTAGAATTTCTAACCAACCACATAAATTTTAATTTTTCCAAGTTGTGCAAATAATTAATCATCTTTTCTGAAATATAAATGTTTAAAGGATAATGTTTCATGTACACACATTTTTCCATACACACATTGTACCACTCCTATGTGATAGTGTATGAGAGACATAAAAGGTGAGTTTTGTATGTGTGTGGGGACCACATGAACACATGTCACAATTGTATGTGGGTGTACAAGTGGTACATGCCACCTAAGGTGGTCTATGTATCACTACCCATGTTTAAAATATGTTTTTCGTTCGTATAAAAGTTAAAAGTTCCATTTTTTTCCCTCAATAGACGACGTGATACATATGAAACTCACCCACACAATTGTGAGATCCTGAGTTCGAACTCATTAAAGGTGTACAACCTAAGAATATTAGAATTATCACATGATCTATGCCTAGTTTACTTTAATTTTCATTTAGTCGATACAAGATTAATTAATAAATGTTGTTTCGGACCAGACCTCTGCCCAACAACAGTTAAATAGTGACTCAAGAACTGCCCAATAACTCAAGCTTAGAAAACATTCACAATGCCTCCAAAGGTGCCTACACAAGACAACATGTGCTCATCACAACATGGGAACACGGCCTCAAGCCGACCTTGGACGTAATCTCATCATTCAACAGTCACCCACGACCCAAAACGTCAATATAAGTGTGGAACCTATACCACACTGGGTACGATCCCAGAATCACACTTGTACAAGCTTTTATCTATATCTATCTCTCTCTCTCTATCCCTCTCTCTCTCTCTTGAGCAAACATTGACTTAGGAGTTAGAGCATGTACCCAATTTGCAGGTACCACCGTCCATCGGCATATAAGCAACCCTTCATCGTACCACATCCCCTCATCCATAATACTAGTCCACTGCAACAAGAACACTGTCACTGTGTCATATGTAAGATTCATTCTCAAACAGATCATTGGCGCTAGAAGAAGGGGCGTTTCATAGTTTCCAACAGATTTTCTCGAGTCCTTCGTCGTAACCATTTTTTATCCACTATAACATTTTCTTATTTGAATCTTTGATGATAGGTTCATAGTCAAATCGGGCCATAAACACCAATAACGTTGTCACTACTTCGATGAAGCTTGGATATACACTTTGGAACTTTCAAGATTGTTTTGATCTTGTCCTTACTCTGATTGTCGACGCTAAAGCTCCATTGTATCCTTTTGTCGTCAACCTTCAAGGTCATCCATAACCATCGAGGAAAAAACATATTCAAACAATACCGACTCCAAAATGTTCTCCAAAATTTGTGTCACCGATTCCTCAGAATTTGATGATCGTACGCTCAATAGTAGTCTTGCCACTGTCAATCCAACATAACATCACCGTGTAGTTATTTCAACATTCACATGTATTATTCTAGCCTCCAAACTAGAACAATATGTTGACAAACATCTTCAACCTTCTTCAACAACAAGGTATTAGGTTAAACTGCATCAAAGAGAATCAAGAGAAGTTTTCGACCGAAGTTGTGACCCAAGTCGAAGTCTTGCATCCCACGCAACAACAAGGAGGTTCAGCAGGAGCACCAGTGTACGAAATGTCAGCACAGGCATGAGCTCCACCACATAAGCTTACTCCTCCCTCACCTCTTGATTCTAACAACGGAGGTAGCAGTCACACTCCACGGTCTCCTCGACAAAACAAGAAAGCATCACCTCCAAAGCACGATCGTCATCTATAACACCCTAAACCTCGACTTGAGTTATTAAATAATAAGAAATATACATTTAAAGAAAAGGCGTTACACATACTCATCATCTATCAATTCATAAAAAAATAAATTTCATATTTCAGCAACGAAAATAATTCAACGTATCTCAATAATAAAAACATTCAAATTTTCAGCATCAATAATAAGAATAACATAAAGTTCCAAATCAGGTTTTAATTTACATTTTATTTTTTTGCAAGTTGTAATCCTCCAGTCACCCGTGAACAACAGTAACAACATGTTAAATAAAGTAAATCAACAGTTATAAATAAGTGTTAGCAATGCAAAGTAACCCACTAAAAACTGAATCATGTATTGTATATTGTATGCTTCATATAACTACTGAACTGAAGTAACAATTGATTATGTTAAATTAATTCCCTTTGCTGCAGTGGTCTCAAATCCTAATCCTACTTATAAAAAGGTTGAAATTGAAGCCTGGGTAAAGCGCGTCATTAATCATATGAATTAATTTGTGTTTGATTTTTTAAAGGAATTAATTTGTTTTTGATTTTTTAAGGTTTCAACGTTTATTATGGAAATACTATTCGTTATACACTATGCTAATATCACGCCTTGGCATTCAGATCAGGATGAATTTATCATGTTATTAGTTTTTGAATGTTATGTGAAATTTGAAGTACTAACATTCTCGCGTAAACTATGAGCATGACAGCACGGGGTATATAAACTTCAAGGAGAAATAGCAAGACAAGACGCTTATCTCGTCAAACAAAGATCAAAATACTTATTTAAGTTATTTCATTTATTTTATCCTACTTTAGTATTTTGTGTTTTCCAAAGTTTGTCTTTTTCAGAATGATGTAGAACTCCCCTATTGGATCGACAAAATTAAGGAGACTCCACATTGCGCCCTATTGATTTCTAGTGAAGGCTACATTTTTGGCCCCCTAAGTTTCACAATGTTGGTATTTTGGCCCCCCTAATAAAAAAAAGGCTTAAATATGCATTTCATCCCTGTAATTAGGGGTCGTTTGAAATTTCATCCCTGAGCTTACTAATCCTCCCATTTTGCCCCTGCAATTATTAATCATTTGAAAAATGGTCCTAATTACATCTGATTAGTAATTTCAGGGACGAAAATTCAAATGACCTATATTTGTAAGGACGAAAGATTTATTTAAGCCAACCACCTTGCCCAATCATCATTTGTCACATGGGCACCAAGTCGCTAATGACAATCCACCTTAGAAAAAAAAACTTAATTAGGACCAAAAGTCAAATGATTAATATTTGCAAGGGAAAAATGGGAAGATTAGTAAGCTCAGGGATGAAATTTCAAACGACCCCTAATTACAGGGATGAAATGCATATTTAAGCCTAAAAAAAATGAAAATTTTGGCCCCCTAAATTTAGCCCCTTTGCAATAGTGATCCTTTTGACCATTTTTGACCGGGTCAACTCTTAGTTGGCACTTCTTTAATTGAGCTAGCACGCCACCTGTGTATTTTGTAATTTTTTTTAAAACAAAGACCCACCAATGTAATTACTTGAATTTAATATATATATATATATATATATATATATATATATATATATAGGATTTTGCTAGAAGTCACCCATGAATGTGTCTTTTAGCAACCCACACCTCAAGGGTTCTCACATCTCTTCGTCAGATGAGAATTCACTAAGAGTTGGAAATGGAACAACTATTGCTTCTCGATTGCTTTCTGAAATATAGCTCTCTCAGTTTGATCAATGTCAGGGTCGAATTGCAAGGTACCTGAGTCTGCACCATGCATAAAACAACTTGCAAGGGATTTAAGAAGAGCTTGTGATAGAGAATTACACTAACTAACAAAAGGAAATAGAATAAATATTTTTTTCGGTTTTGGTTATAAAAAAATATTGTAAATTGCGGATGCAGTTATGCTGCAAATTTTTATAATACATGAAAATGTGGCCGGTGCGGTCAAAAGTATAGTTAGAATGTCATTGTAGAGTCCTCGAAATCTTTTACATTGCTTCCACGATTATGGTTGCAGATTGCAATTTAAAACAATACTAAGTTTTATTCTACGAAATTACAAATATTACACGAGGGGAAACAATTATGAATTCGAATTACTTACATAATTTCTCTCTTCTATGTATCAGCTACAAAATTAAACTTGCATTACATAATAATGCAGGATATAAATTAAGCCTAAACATGAAGCCTGCCATATATCAACTAGCTAGTTATGTTGCCTTATATATTGTTCAGTTTTTCTCCTCATCAGGTTCACCTTTATCTTCAGTTAGATAAAAGAGTGATTCCATACTATTGCCACTGCTACTACCCGAGTTGAACATTACATCAGCCATATCGGCCACCGGATAATCAATGCCGAACCTTGAAGTAGAGGGTCCACCATTTTCGTCTCCGCCCCTGAGGTCGTGGTTCACCGCAGGTGCCCACCCTTGGGAAGAAATGGCAGTTTCAATGGTACTAATGTTCACAAGTAGGTTTGGTGGTGGTGGATATGATGATGGTGCTGTTAAGGATTTGTGACAAATGTGTTCACCTCTATATGTTACTTCAACTATGTTAGGGTTGTCATCAACTCTTTGCACTTGCTTCTTGGCTGGACACAAATATAATTTTTGGTGTGTGCACCTATAGTAACTTCTGATAAAGGAAATAAATATTTCAAATTAGCCAACAAAGGAGATAATGTGAATAATCATTAACTAGCCAAATTATATAATAAAACCCAGTTTGATATTAAATAATTTAAAAACTAATCTCACATTATATAATTCTTTCAAAAAAAAATCTCAAATTATATAATAAACCCAGTTTGATAGTAAATAATTGGCCAAATACTACGTTTGGTCCTTTTTGTTTGATCAAATTTTCAAATTAGTCCTTTAAGTTTCAAAAGTTTCAAATAGATCATTTTAGTTTGACATATTTTCCAAGTTAATCCTTTAAATTTCAAAAGTTTCAAATAGGTCTTTTTAATTGATAAACTATTTCACCGTTACCCCTGCTGCCAGTTAATAATTAATTGATGTTGATGTAGCCGTTTAGTTGTTAACTTGGATCAAAACGTTGTCTTTTAAAAGCTACAGTGTGTCAAAACGTTATGTTTAATGGTCATAAATATCATTCTAGCACTATAAATGCCGTTTAATAGTGCTAGAATGACATTTGTTGTTGTTAATAGTTGTCTTTCTAGCACTATAAATGATCATTTCTGAACATTAAACGTAGTGTTTTGACATCCTGGAGCTTTTAAAAGGTAGCTTTTTGATCTAAGTCAACACTTTAACGGCGACATCAGCATCAGTTAAACGGATACCGACAGCAGGGGTAACGGTGAAATAGTTTATCAACTAAAAGGACTTATTTGAAACTTTTGAAACTTAAAGGACTAACTTGAGAACTCTGTCAAACTAAAATGACATAATTGAAACTTTTGAAACTTAAAAAACTAACTTGAAAATTATGTCAAACTAAAAGGACAAAAAATAGTATTTAGTCTAAATAATTTAAAAACTAATCTATAGATAGTTAAAAGATAAACAGAATCTATTAAATGTTTCTTACTATAATGAAAATCAATTATTGAAAATATTTTTTTAGATAAGCTACTCAGGACAACTTCTCATTCAAAAATGTTGTTTTAAAAAAAATTAATGCTAATCAATTATTAAAAAAAAACAGAAATATTTAACAAGTAACCAAGGCAAAATAAACGTGATGAATTTATTCATATTAGTATTTTCTTTTTTTAATACTATTTGTGATGAAAAAGCGACTAGTTGTCTCTTATGCATGAATGTGAAGGAACATAAATAGTCAACTAGTTTTTTTTTTTTTTTTTAGGAAAAATAGTCAACTAGTTATATATGGTGTGTGAATGAGTCAATTCATAGGGCACACTTGTTGTCCTACTGAATTTTCAACATGACCAAGAAATATTCTTAGAAGAAAGGTATAAGGTTTTCTGGATGGTTCATAATGAAAGACGAATTTGTCTTATAATTGAAACTTTCAAACTCTTTATGCAAAAATTATTACCCTATATAAATCTAATTAATTAGTGTTAATTTACCTTGGGTGCTTGCGGCCAAGTATTTCTTTTTGGCCATATTTTCTCCAAGTAAAGCCATCTTCTGGTGGCATCTCAGTGTTTCCAATCTGAGGTGCTGGATACATCTCTATTCTCTTCTCCAAATCATTCTTCCTGCTACTACCAATGCATGTGAAGGGACAACAAATTAGGTCAATGTGTCCCACACAAACACACACATATAGGAAAATGATCAGTTAACCTAGGTACTTAATATTTTTATGCTAAAAATTGACCAATCTAACAATTCAATTATACCATATTAACTTCCTAAATCCTAATACTATTATAAAAAAAAAAATTGCATATAAAGTGAATTAATGATGCCGCTAATTGTTAGAAAGGTAGGTTAATTTTAAAATCAATTTCATATTCTTTGTCTATAATTTTATTGACAAGGTATAATTACTCTCTCTCTTCAACAAACCGGCCCTAGTTTTCTCTCTTTAGGTTTTTTCTTCTAGATTTTTCATTGAGGGGGTGGTTTTGGGTCAATTCTTGACCTGAAATCACCCCTCTTCATCTTTTTCTCTCCATTTCAATCTAAATAAGTGATTTTTCACATAGATCTAGGTTTTTTTCTTTGTGATTTCATCACCTAAGTGTGGTGGTTTGTTGTTCATCGTCTTGTGCGGCGTTGTTTGATTTCCCGTCTTCCTGCGGTGTTCATTTGATTCATATTGAAAGATCGACTATTCAATCAAAGATTTGGGCGTCAACGTTGCAGATCCGGAGGCCATGGATATTTCGGTGATTTTAATTTTATCATATATTTTTGTAGGCATTATGTCGTTATATGCTATTAACTTGGATGTTGTGAGTTTGTTCGCAGATTCATCCTTTACATTTTTAGCGGTGTTGAATGATGTAATCTCTTAATTTAAATAAATGAATATCATTTTGTTTTTGTCAAAAAAACATTTTCCAGTAATGTGATATATAATAGCATATGATCCATTAAAATAATTAACTAGTGAGATACAATTTCAATAAGTTTATTTGTGTGCATGAAATGTTTACAAATTTGATATAATATATGAGCACTTTCAATTCAATATATTTAAGTAGAGTTAGTCTTGCATGATTACAAGATCAAATCTATAGTTCTTAGACGCACCGAATAGCAAACACAAAAAAAAAATAGAATCAATTTTTTTTTAATGGTTAATGAAAATCTCTCTTTGTGCCTAAATACTTTAGCAAGACCTTATTTTGGTCATGTGACTGTAGCTGTAAACTAACACAGCTGTCTTGTGTGATTGATGAGGAAATATCCACGGTGACTTGTTGCCTAATTACTAAGAAAGACCATGGAAAATTCTATTTTACACTTTGTGTCAGTTTCTTTTCTGTTTACACACCAATAATAATAATGTACGGTCCCGTGAGCATAGCTCAGTTGGTAGGACAATGCATTATTATATGCAGGGGTCGAGATCCGAATCCTTGACACCCTACTTATTCACTTTATAAGATCCTTCATCCATAACCCGGGTTCAAATAAGGAAGAGATAAGATGGCCCTATCGAGAATATCGTAAGAAATCCAAAATAATAATAATAATAAGGCTAAATTATCTTTTTGGTTCCTTAACTATTTAATTAGTATTGGTTTGGTCCCCTAACTAAAATTTGATTTATTTTGGTCCTTTAACTTCTCTCCATTATATATTTTGGTCCTTTCCGTTAGTTTTAATTCAAAAACGTTAGGTTTTCATCATTTTCTTCTGGAATTTTTCTAGGATTCTTGTTGTTGAATGTTGATGGAGATGATATGAAGATGAAAAAGATGAGAAGAAGATATAGAAAACCTAACGTTTTTGAATTAAAACAAACAGAAATGACCAAAATGTATAACAGAGAGAAGTTAAGGACCAAAATAAATCAAATTTTAGTTAGGGAACCAAACCGATATTACCTAAATAGTTAAGGGACCAAAAATACAATTTAGCCTAATAATAATAATAATAATAATGTACGGATCCTAAACTAAAGCTTTCAATACCTCAAAAGCATTTCACTTTTGTTTTCTTTCTTTCAATTTTGTGGCGGCTGATGTGTAAGCAATCTACAATTGTGACAAAAACAGGACAAGCTCTATCTTCACCATTTTCATAAACTAGTTACCCAATTTGCAAGGCACCTAGATTCAATCACACACACATTGTGAGGCCAAGTTAACCTCATTTCAGTATCCATTTTTAGATGACTCAATGTTTGTACTAGGAACCTCGACTCCCTCTAGTAAAAATCCTACGGAAATGATTCGTAGGATTTGATTAAAAAATTTATAAGGTGAAAAACCTAAATGCGGTAAAAAATTTCGTCATGGACTTCCTCTAGGGATAATCTTAGGAAAACGATTTGTTTGCATCATAAGCTAGCTAGTACTTTCAATCACATATATACATCAAGGTTGAAAATTAGGTCGTGGCTGCGACATAGACACAACATCAAGATTATTTATGTATCTATGATTGCAATTCGACTGAAATTAAGGTCACATATGTCACATCTTAACGCAATTTTGTAATCTAGTTGCCCAATTAGCAAGGCACCTATAACCATAAACTAAAACCCAAATACCTAAATTACCCGGTGTTGGAAAAACAACGTAGAGAAACTAAGCAATACTATCACTACAAAAAAAGAATACATGTAGAAAACTCTGAAACTAGATAAATTCAATCAACTTCTACACCTAAATTCAATACCTTAAAAATAATTTGTGTTGTTTCAAGATGTTTTATTTCAATCAATTCCAAGACTTTGATTCAATAACATAAATTGTTAGGCTATGTCAAGCTCCATTTATTATATGAAACTTTGATATACATATTCACTTTAATTAATCAACTAATTAATCAAGAACTTATGAACATAAATGTATTATATTATACATACCATTTTTTTGGTCTTGAAGGTGGTGTTTCTATTCCTTGCATTTGATCTCCTTCTGACCCTTTTGATCTGTCTAAACCTTCCATATCCCTTCCACCCATTTCACCAATCCTCAAAGTTCCCCTAGACCTTAACAACTGAACATCACCACCATCATCACCACCACTTATCATCTTATTCTCAAGTAGAACACTCACATCAAAAGGGTGTTGCATTAGAAGCAATTGATCCATTGAATGTGCATGTATAGAAGTTGCACTTCCAACCATTTGAGCATGTTGAGTTTTTTGCATGAAAACATCATGAGACAGAATTTGAGCAAAGGAATTAGAAGGTGTTGATGTTGTTGTGTCATGTTGTGATGACAACATCATCATTACTCTTTCTTTGGCAGCATTAAATGCTTTTTCTACATCATCAATGGATGAGAATAACATTTCAGGGTGGTTGGCCATGTTGGGTAGTTCTAGTTCAAGTTTTTTTGCCAACTCAAAAGCACGCATGATGAAATTCATGACCTCTTCCATGGCTTCGAGATGTTTAGGATTTGTTTGGTTTACTATAAATTTGAACACAATCTTTGAAAATATATAAAGGGGTTGTTAAGACCGTGCAAAGTTTCTTTGTAAGCTTCTACGTTGGTTCTGTCTATATAATGTGAGACATATATAAACTACTATTAGAGGAAGCAATTACGGGCTTAATTATGCAAAAATATTTAGATGAAATGACATGTGTCTCTTTCGGGTCAATAAGTGGTTTTGAGTTCGAATTTTTATTATGAACATTGATGTCATTAATTCAAAATTCACTCATTTATATCTGACTCGAGATATTAATCTTCTAATTATTAATGCTACGTTTACTTTTTCAAATAAAACTATTGTTTAGTAAATTTAATTTGTTTTTGTTAAATTTGTCTTATAGATCTAGCGCACAAAAATACATTTCATTTTTTTTTAAATGAAGAACATAATTGGTATTCACAAAAACTCAACATGAAATTTTAGACAAAAACATAAAGAAATGCTAGGAACATTTTTGTCTAAAACTAATTTTAGACAAAAATGGAAAGGACCATTTATACATAGAAATAAAGCGGTTTTTTTTTCACTAGGTAGTTTAGTAGTTGGAGTCCACACATTTGAAATGTATAGAAGTAAGGTATATGGAGTTCGAACTTCAACCCATGTATATTTATACAATGTTCTATTGTTCCTAGCAATTGAACTAAATTTAGGGAAACCACAAAACATTTTTTTATGGATACCAATGAATTCTAGAAACTAATGTGAATAATTATTTTTTAAAATTATTTTTTTCAAAAACAAAATTCTTAAAAAAAAAATATTTTTAAAATTAATGGGAATATGAGCTGGGGTGTGGAAGCGTAGACTTGGTCTTTTGGTCTATGCCACTTGGAAAATTTTCAAACTGGTATTTCCATTTTTTGGATTTTTTTTGGTCTTGGAGGAGACCCATCATGCCCCATTGAAACCGTTTCTTTCATTGGACACTCAATATGAAGAAATTTCAATGTTTGAAGTACTGACCTAAGCAAGAACTTTTCTTCTTTCGGTGCCAATTCTTTGAAATGAAATGATGATTTGAACGCTTATTAAGCGGTTAATTAAACTTAACTTCTGGGAATCATCCTTTTTAACTACTGTTTATTTGGTCCGATCGCAGAACGAAAAATATTTAGTTTAAAATTAAAATGTGGTCCTCAAATTTAATTGGCCCCTAGTGATCGACTTTTTTTCTGTTTTGAAATGGCCTTAGTGACGTAATACCAATTTTCTTTATAGAGAATTAATAGTAAAGCCAGTGTTTTTTGACGTCTTGTTTTTTTGTGACATCTAGAATTAATACCAATTTTATATAACCTTCGTAGTGTTTGAATTTTATTTTGGTTACAAAGCAAAGCAAAACAAAGAAAAAAAACACAAAGAAAAAGAAAGAAATAAAAAGACTACGCCCTTGGGAAATAAGTTCCCATAGCGTCGGTCCTTAACAGCCCCATGAGATCAGTAGGAGGAGAGGAGTGAATAACAATGTCAATGTCTGAAGCAGCCCCTAATTTTGTCATAAAATTCGCACTCTGGTTACCTTCTCTGAGAGTGTGATGAATTGAGAAGTTACTAGTGGTCAGAAGGTCTTTTATATCCTGAACGAGAACAGCATAAACATGGTAATGCGAAGTATCCCACTGAATGAGATTAATGGAGAGCAGAGAATTCGAGTAGCAAACCAAATCTTCGATACCCATATTTTTAGCAAGACGAAGCCCGTGATAAATTGCTGTTAATTCGGCCAACAATATGTCATTAGAGTAGGAGATACAACCTGAAAAAGCCGATAGAAAAAACCCATGCATGTTGCGGAAAGTGCCACCAAAACCGGTACGGATAGGAGTCCCGTTACAACTTCTGTCAACATTCAGAATGGTGCAAGAAAAATTACCGCAATTCCATTTAACAAGGCGCTTAGCAGGGGTTGATTGGTCATGACTGAAGGCTGAAGAAATAGTGTCTGTTGAGTTTTGAATGCTAGTGATGAGGCGAGATAGAGGCCAAGTTTCATTGTTGAGACACATTAAGTTTCTATGTCTCCAAGTCCACCAGAGAGTAGCAAGGAATAAATTGGAGTGAGGACCATTGGTGTTAGTACGGATCCAATCATTCAGACAGGTGTTGGAGAAAAAATCTTGATTTGAAAAACCTGTTTTATGCCAAATGGTTTTAGAATGTCTACAATCACGAACACAATGAAGGAATGATTCTTCATGGTCTCCACTGTTGTGAATTCGATAAAAAATCACACCAATAACTAATTAAGCAACCAAAACAAGTGGGTAACAGTTATAATCACAAACAAAAGTAGAAAACAGCGAGAGAGAAGAAGAGAGAACACAAAAGAATTTGTTGACCCAGTTCGATCCAAATTGACCTAGTCTAGGGGAGAGAGCAGCCCTTCGTTGCACTATAATGATGAGTAACTTTACAAAAGAGATATCAATGAGTTACAAGAATAAGTCTCCCGCCTAATTCTACCCAAAGTCTCGATCTCTTCCCATAACCAAGAGACTCAATCCTAATAGTGTTTCCCAAGGTGAATCAACCCTCAAACCCTAGTGTTTGTTCCAAAGAGACAAACTCTATACAAACCCTAGTTTTGTTGTTGTCTTTCTAAACCCTTGTTTCAGCCCCCTCTATCTCAAGGTTTACTCTGATACAAAGTCTATATTTATAGTAAAAGTAACCCTCATAAAATTGTAACAAATCTGGCTCAAAAATACTTTTCCGGAAAAAACTGTTACGCCACATCGGGACCCGAATTCCTCCATTCGGGCGCCGATTTTTGTCGAAACAAAATGCTCCTAAATACAGCCAAAATCGGGCCTCGATTTTGCCAATTCGGGCCCCGATTTTGCACTTCCAGCAAACATCAATTTTGCACTCCAAACTCCAATTTTGAGTCACTTTCACAACATCCACAACGGGTACAAGATGCCGATTGAGCAATATTACGATGATGGAGCAAGGAGAGGGTTGGGGCAGCATCATGACAAGCTAACCAAACAAGAAATTTATATTTTTCTGGAACTTTCAGCTTCCAAATCCAAGTCCAAGAAAGATGGTGATTAGCGGAGGCTCTAGATTCAGAGAGGGAGAGAAGCCAAGAGTATCCACTTTTTGTAGAATAAACTCCATTTTTGTTGTGAGACCAAATGAAAGCATCTTCAACAGAGGCATTAAAATTGATGTGAGTGTTGTTGATATAGTCTTCAATTGCTGGAGGAAGAATGGTGTAAAGCGCTCGAGTGTGAGGACCATTGTTGGAGAACACATCTTTGACAGAATGATGGAGATCATGAATGTCAATAACAGGGACGGAGGTACCAAGAAAGCCATGAGGGCTCCAGTTTCTGAACCAAAAAGAAGATCCCGAGCCCACCCTCCAAGAGTAACCGCTTTTTAGAGTGTCTTTGGCACGAATGATGGAAAACCAAGATGGGGAACAATTGGTGTGAGCATTAGCATGAAGAATGTTAGGACCACCTGTATATTTATTGGAAAGAAGATTCACCCAAAGTTTATTTTTTGATTGGATCATGTCCCACACAAGTTTACCAAGAAAACAAGTGTTGGCTTCTCGAGTTGTTCTAATATTCAAACCTCCAAGGTGTTTTGGCCTGGTAACCTTCTTCCAGTTAACCAAGTGTACACCTTTGTTGTACGACCCTTTTCGGAAAAAAAATTCTGGATGTTTGATCAATACTATCACAAATGCTTTGGGAAAGCCAGTTGATCTGCATATAATAAGAAGGGATTGAAGATATAACAGAAGTAGCCAGAGCTAGCCTACCTGATCTGTTGAGGAACATGTTCTTCCAAGAAGCCAACCTAGTTTGCATTTTTTCAATGATAAAATAGAAATCACTTCTTTTAGGTCGCCCTTTTAGAATAGGGAAACCCAAGTATCGATCAAGGGATGTTGTGCTGCGGATACCTGATATGGAAGTAATGTTGTTGATTTTACCTTGAGGAATACCTGAGGAATAGAAAGCTCTTGACTTGGAAAGATTAATTTTCAATCCTGATGCTTGTCTGAATCTTTCAAATAAAGCAGTGATAAATCTGAGCTGAGAATTTCTAGCTTTAGTGAAGAGGAGAACATCATCCGCAAAAAAAGTAGGTGTGATATATGAGGCCCTCCATTTGAGATGTGTATAGGCTCCCAATTCCCTTGTTGAACTGCATTACTGATGGATGTGGACAGTTTTTCCATGCAAAGAATAAATAGGTAAGGAGAAAGTAGATCACCTCGTAGTGTTTGAATTTGAAATAGATAAACAAAGAATTACTACTAATATTATGAGCATTTCAAACAGAGTCATGATAAATAAACACTTATTAATTACTATACGTTAATTTGACACTTATTCACATGTCATTTTTATGTGTCTAATACAACAAAAAAAATACCACATATATAATGTAAGTGTGTAAGGGGTGAAAAGAGGTGTCCATCAATCATTAACCTTTTTTTTTTCTTTCTAAATCATTAAACTTTAAAATAACCAGTTTTTTAGCACAAGTATGAAAGGAAAAATAGAGAAGTGTTTTCTATCATTAAATTTTTTTTTTACTAAATCATTAAACTTTAAAATAACAATTTTCTCTATGATGCTTGTTTTTATTTTCTCTCTTTATTGTTTTGGTTTTCGTATCAATATTTATTATTCTTTATAAATTCATGGTTATTTCGTATGTTATTATACAAATGGTTGTTCAAATTACACATTAAAAAAAAATTAATTCTTAAACAATTTAACCACTTCATATTTTCTGGCCAAGCTAAAAAGAAAAATTGATCAGGCCCCGACAGGTAAAACTTTAGGTAAATTTTATGGTACACTCAAAAATTTGAGTGTATTGGTACACTAAACTCTTAAATTAATAGTTAAAATTAGTTATTTTTTGTAGGAAAAAAATATTTTTATCATCTATAATTATAATAACTAAATCTTATTTATTAAAAACGTCAATGCAATAAAATTTAATTTTTCTAAATTTTTATTACTTATAATAGAGAATTTTGATTATTTTTTAAAATAAAATGTAAAACAATTTAGTATGATTTTTATAAAAAAAATAAAATGATAGTTTTTCTTATGAAATGATATTTTCTAAAATATAAATGTCAACAAACTGCTATTTTTTTCATAAAAAATAATAGTTAATTTATAAAAAAAAATTAAAAAAGAGTACCGGTACACCTTAATTTGTTGGTGTACCGTAGAAGTTCCCAAAACTTTATATTCATGTCCGAGAAAATTCCCACATATATTGTGCATTCTAGCTTGCATATTAGTCGTTATGCTTACTAAACGACAACCCACTTTTTTTTTTTTATAAAAGTACTTTATCTTTTTATTTGAAAGAAGTAGCATTCAATTATAAAAAGGAGTTTAATTAGGGAAACAAAGGTTAGAAAGTAATTTTTTTTAGAGATATAAATTTGGCTTGCTGGTTGGGAACGTCGTATAGAAGCGGGATCGATTTTAAGATTTTTGGTGCCTTGACGAAATAATAAAAATGTGTTGTTTTAATTATTTTAATATTTTATGTCTTGCATTTTTTGTTGTAAAAGATTCATTTATAATCAAGGTTATCTAAAAATTTATCTAAAAATATATTTTCAATAGAATTAATCAAAACGAATTAAAAAGAAATATATCTATGTAGTACTAACTTATTTGATATATTGAATGATTTTTTAATTAATGACACATCGATCATAAATGACAATATTCCTTTTGTCAAAGAAAATATACCTTAAAAACATGACATAAATATATTTGAAGGTAAATAATATTAGTATTACTATTATAACGTGGTAAAAAAATTATTTAACATTGCAGTTAATTATCATATATATAATTTGTCTTTAAAGTCAAACATTTACGATTTCAGCTAAATTGGGTTACAATTGGCTTCTCAAGAGTAATTTAGACCTACATTTAGACAAGCAATAGTTGTAGATTTGGAAGATTAAGGCCTCCAAAAACATAATTTTTTTCATTTGTTTCATATGTCATCACGTCATAGAAACATGTTTCTTTCCAGTATTCAGCGGTGTCTTACATAATCAAAATGGCTCGTAATTGGATCATGGATTTCAGCGGCGGTCTCACTGACTTGAATAATACTCAAGAAATTGTTGCTATTCTTGATGGACTACAACTTGCTAGGAAATTGTTGCTATCACTTTTGGGTGGATCCATCCAAGATTCCTATGTCATCTTAGAAGTTGATGCTTAAAGGATTGACGCAAAAACCAAAGCAATAGAGAAAGAAAATAAAAACATAATATGAGTATAAGAGATAAAGTTGTCACAAAAGTTATTAAAAAGTGGTTGTTCAAATATCATTTTTCATTTTATTTTCTTAGTTTCTAAAAAACCAAATATGATATACGTTATTGTTGTATTCAGTTTCGTTTTTGACAAAGTGTACTCTGTTTCTAATATCCTAGACCGCACAATAATCACTTAATATAAAGGAAATCTAATGTGAAATAAGTAGCGTCTTATATCCAATATATGATAGACATTGGATTAGGACCTTCGAGCCAACCTAAACAAAAAACAAGCATGCGAACGAGGAACAATATCAAAGTAAAGAATCATTATATTGAAAAATAAATAGTAATTTGGGATGGGCAAAGTTCAAGTTCGATTTGCATATGGGGAGATCATAGTTGTAGATGTATAGATTGTACAAGTTGTACAAGGTGCTTATCAAGGGTGCAAGGTGAACAGAATGGGAATTACTAAGATGGGACAATGTTTATTGCCCAAGAAGTTGGTGAGCTGCACAGCTAGATGAACTTTGTTTTAGATAGACGAAATGATAATAGTCACTTGAGAACTTAAACATATATATGGAAGAGTCGAAATGTAAACCTAATCACATCCTTTAACTTTGAAATTTTGACATTTTTATCAGCTGAACTAACATCATTTATAGACTTCATATTGATTATTTTATCGTATTTCTTCGATGATCCATCATGTTCTAATTTGTCTTTACTTCTTGCCACACCCACCTTATTGAAACCACTTTCTCTTAAGTTAGGAAAAATTAGGGGTAAGAGGATTGCTCTTTAGGCACAAGTCCATTCTCTCCACAACGGATAGATAATGTTTATGGTTTTATTAACACTTTTGCATTTTTTTTTGTTATTATTATTTATAGATTTGAGAAAACATGCATACTGTGCGAATGGTGATTTCCTTCATCCGAAATTTCCACCATTAATTTATTTTATTTTTTTGACAAAACCACCATTAATTTATAGAAAGTTCGTTTTTTTAATTATGGATGGTTTTCTATCACCAGCCATAATACACTATAAAAGCAATTTTTACTGCTCTTTTTGACCAATCCTTGAAATACTAACCCACCCCTTTTTTTCCTCACCAAGAAAACCAACATTATATCACAAATAGTCCTTAAACATTAACTAAAACATAACACATAAATGTAAACTGATGTCTATAATCTCAATTCAGCCCTCCAGAACATGTTGTCTTCGGTTCAAGGTTTATCATAAATAAATCTCCACTAAGCTACTAAGCTACACCAATGAAATAATAAAAACTAATCTATAATGGGCAGACAAATTTGAAAGAAAAAATAGTTAAATAATCTTATGATAGAAACTTTACTACTAAACAACATCGAACGACTACTGAGTAACATATTCACATTACAACTTCAACTTAATTTCCCCAATTGCAAAACCCACTTGGGTTTAATAGTGTTGGCTTTGGACATTGAAGTGTGCTTCTTTTCATAGTCTCGGTTTGATTATCTTCACCGTCAATTTAGGTGAAAGAATAAAATTTCTTAAAAAAATTCTCAATTGATACTAAGACTATACTCAAACCCAATATTGTGACAAAAGTAAGTTGTTAGATTAATATTTAATCTTTCGTACATTTTTAAATTCAAGATCTCTAACTCCAATTTCTTATCTCTTAATTCAAACCGATGAAACTACGGTGCCGTCTAGGGTACATGACCTTAATAGGTCAATAGGAGACCATAAAAAGGATCAGTTTTTTTTTTTTTTTATAGCTAAAATGACCTCAAAGTGGGATAATAATATTTTAATTAATTGGAAATTTCAAAATTGACCTTGTATTTAAATGAAATGTTAAATATGTTTTGGTCCTTATAAATATATTAACTTTTTATTTTAGTCTCTCTAAAAATTTTGTTAGACTTTTAGTCTTTCAAAAAAAAATTCATCACTACTTTTGGTCCCTACTTTTTAGTCAGCTCATGTCTAACCTTCATATTTTTTAGGGTTAAATAAGCTTTTGGTTCATAAATATTGTCAATTTTACTTAGTCCTCGTAAAAAAAGTGACATGTTTTGGTCCCTACAAAAATTTTCAGCACGTAGTTTTAGTTTATGTTAAATTAAAATTTATTTAGTTATACTTAAATTTTTGAATGATTTTTTACATACTTGTTTAAAACATTATAAAAATATACACCGCCTTTCAAAAAAATATACACCGCAAAAAATAACCTCATAAATTGATTTTTAGGTCCAGATTAGTGTTAATTTTATATTAAAATTTAGGCGTTTAAAAATTCATATTCAATTCATTATATGTTAAAAAAATTATATTTTTAATAAAAGAGTTTCTTAAAATACTCTTAAGATGTTCGTAAAAAATCATTCAAAACCTGTCTTTATTTTTAGGACTAAAAATGAAATTTGCTATATTTATAGGGAATAAAAACTTATTTAAACTTATTTTTTAATGAAATTTTCCAAAAATGAGTAGAATATTATGACAATCTCTCAAAAAAACTTAGAATGTTTTAACAAAACATGAAATAAATATAATTTTTTTATGTTTTTGGTTTTTAAAAATTCATATTTAATTCGTGTTTTTATAAAAAATAATAAAAAATTGGGAGACATTGTCATAGTATTCTATAAATTAATGGAAAATTTCATTAAAAAAATATAAAGGTTGGACATGAATTGACTAAAAAGTATGAACCAAAAATAGTGATAAATTTTTTGTCGGAGATTAAAAGTCTAACAAAATTTTTAAAGGACTAAAATAAATGTTTGGTATATTTATAAGGACCAAAACATATTTAACATTTCATTTAATTACAAGGTCAATTATGGAATTTCCTATTAATTAAAATATTGCACTTCAATCCATTTTAGTTATAAAAAAAAAAAAAAAAAAAAAAACTGATTTTTTATGGTATCCTACGGTGAGAGACCTATTAAAGTCATGCACCGCACCATAAAACTACTCCATTGTGTTCAAACCCAAAATTAAACGATGATATTAACCTCAACATTACCAACAATAATTTCGCTTTCTTTCTCTCGCATTCGAACTTCAACTTTATTTTTCCAACTTTCTTAAAATCCAAATCCCTAAAAATTTCGAACAATTACAGGTCATTGAACGTTGCACTTCATGTGAAGCTCACACAAATGGTCCCATGTTAAGATGGAGCTCAGCATCCCATACAAATAACTTACAATGTTTTGGCTTCTACAACCATAAAGAAATTGGGAGGTTTACAAATAGGGAGCTTCTACGGTACACTCACATATTTTATTGTATCGGTACTCTTGTTTTACAAAATTTATAAATTAACGATCATTTTTATGAAATAAAAAGCTATTAGTCAATATTTATATTTTAGAAAACATAATTTCATAAAAAAACATCATTTCATTGTTTATAAATATCGTATTAAAAAATTTACATAAATTTTTTTACATTTTGTCAAAAATAATAATCAATATTCATTGTTATGAGTAGTAAAAATTAAATTTTATTTCGTCGAAGCTTTTGGTAAATAAAATTTAATTATTATAGTTGTCAGCGATAGAAAATAATTATTTTTTTCAAAAAAACAACTAATTTATTATTAATTTAACAACTTGGTGTACCAATACACCCAAATTTATTGGGTGTACCATAGATTTTGCCTTACAAATAGGGTTATCATCAATGTTGGATATGATAGACGACTATCTAATCCATATCGACACTCTTGCCTCCAGGACTCCACGAGGGCACGAGGTCCCAAAGGAAGATGTTCTACTTGCTGCTTGTATTATTTTTTGGAAGAAGGTGACAAATATTATTAAACTTTACTTTTCATTTTACTACAAATGAAATGAAAGAAACCCACTTGGGTTGGTCTATTGGTATTGACTTGAGATTTAAAAGTGTGCTACTTTTTGAGGTTTCAGGTTTGATTCTCTCTGGTGTTAATTTGGGTGGGTTAATTTAACTTCTTAAAAAAAAACAAATAAAATGAAAGAAATCATTCAAAAATCACACATATAATTAAAGGTTTGTGTTTGAACTCAAGTAAAAATGTTTGGAGATAAATAAAATAATTTATGAGACCAAAATAAAATAAAATAATTTATGTTTGGAGATAAAAAAAAACATATTTAAACTAAAATTTATACGGATATCTTTAAAACATTTTTTATTTTTACCATATGAGTACATAATAGAATACATTATATATCCATTATTAATATTATTTTTTGCGTTTATCACTCATTAACTTCTGATGAGTCTCCTCATATGGAACCAATGGCAGATCTATGTCTTCTTTGAAAGTCTCAATTTTTGCGTGGAGATTGTTTCGTGACAGGTTGCCAACAAAATCAAATTTGGTGATTCACGACAACATTTCTTCAGAAAGTCGTTTTTGTCTTCGGATGTGACCAGGTCGAGTCTGCTCGGTACTTGTTTCTAACTTGCAGCACTTTTGGCTCTCATTGGCAGTTAGTGCGGTCCTGGATTGGTTTCTCGGGTACGGATACTCAGGTTCTTTCATATCACTTCCGTTAGTTTATTTATTCAACAAGTGGTATGAAAGCTCGTCGCTCGTTCTTGCAGCTTATCTGACTCCTTTATGTGTGGGTGGTGTGGAATGGACGTAATAATAGATTGTTTAAGAATTTAGATTGTTCCATGCCATAATTGTTGGAGAAAGTTAAGTTTTATTCCTTTTGGTGGCTGAAAGCAAAGAATGTCACTTTTGTTTATGGCTTTCAGCGGTGGTGGTCGAGCATGTTTGGGCATCGGCTAATTTATTTTGAAACTTTTGACTGAGTGTTTGTAACTTTAGTAGTTTTCTTGGTACGCGTTGTGCTAAAGAGATTTCTTTGTTAGTGTTAATATATTTCATTTTTACTTGTTAAAAACAAATAATTAAAAGAAAATGCTAAGAGTGTTTTCATCATGACACTCTTTAAAAAATATCTAAAGATTTTCAAAAAAGTTGTATATTCAACGCATTAAAAATAAAAATATTTGATCATGTTAAGAAATATTTTTGAAAATTTAGAATGTTTAAAGAATGTCATAAAACACATGTTAACAATACCTTTTTTAAAAAAAAAAAAAACTATTACACTCTACTTTTTTTTTTTAAAATTAACATGTTATAGATAAAAGTTTTTCGTTTTTAACAGTGATTATCCATGTCAGAAAATCTATAAGATATACAATATTTCCAAAATTTTATGTTTTAATTTTGACATTTTGTAAACCTAATAATATGAACATGTAGGATGTAGGTTTAATTATTAGACATAACTTGAACACATTGTAAACATAAAAGGGCCATAGCTTTGTTATTTGTATGAAATAAATAACCTATTAGCAACAAAAAAAAAAAATTGGAATGGTGAAAACAACCAATTTTATTTTATTTTGTAAAATAAAAAACCAATTTTAGATTAATTAAGTACTATGATCCTTATCAAAATTTATCTGCATAGGTTATTTTGTTTAATTGAATCTAAAATTGGTTTTTTCTAAATTGCCTTTCAAAACTCATGGGCAATTTACCCAAACCAATCAAAAATAGTCATGTGTCCTCCACTATAACAATTATATTTATTATTATTTTTTGCAAAATTTTAGCATGTATTTTATTATTTGCACATTCGCCCCATTTTAAATTAATGACATTTTACAAATTAAATCATCAAATTCATTAAATTTTTCCCTTCAATCCAATCATCACTCTCCAAACCTTTTTTTTCCTTAAAACCAAAGTTTAAGAATGGCTTTGCAAAAATAATTAAAAATTAAAAATATCACTCATGGGAATCGAACCACGGTGTTCTCTCTAACTAGAATTTTACTCCCAAACCACTTAACTAATACACCTTTTATTAAATAATTTGGAATGCAAAATATATATTATTAGTGAGCAATTTTTTTTGCACTAATTTTTTTTTTTTTTGAATAACTTGTTGTTTTTTGCAGTAACTTATAATCCAGCTTTAGTAAAAAAAAAAACATTTTATATGTGTATATATATGAAATAGTAAATCTTTCTTTAAAAATAATATGAATTCATCCATTTGAGTTTTTATATTTTAAATATTATTATTTTATATAAATTCATATATTTATCTAGATTCGATGAACTTTAGCAATGTCTCATTTGTGATCAACCAAATTGTGATTTATTTTAGGTCCGACCTTTCATTTGGATCAGATGAGTTGTTTAAAGGTATTAAACAAAAATTGTCTAGATAAATGTAATGTTTCTATTAAATATTTTTGCCTTTTATATGTAAGAAATATGTTAAATATTTGCATTGCGCTCGTTGAAGATTTTATTTGTTTATATTATGCTGATACAAATTTTTATGTATCAAGATGAGAAAGTTAATTTGACAATTTTGAAAACTAATAACTATTTTGAAAATATTTACATTAACGTAGTGTTTCTATTAAATATCTTTTTTTTTAATTTTATTTGCAAAACATTCTTAAATAATTGCAGCACACTCGTCGTAGAATTTATGTGCTTATATCTGCGAAAATAGATTTTTATGTACCGGTATGAGAAAGTCTGTAACACCCCAAATTCCCGACTTAAAAATTTCATTTATATAATACATAATCAGAGTACATCTCAAAAGGAGTGTCACATTTCCTCTTAAAAACAATTGGATAATAATTTATCCTTCACAAAAATACTCATTTATAGCAGCGGAAAATCATAATTAAAATCCTTCATAAAGTCTTGGCTCAAAGCCATCAAACGTCTCAAAATATTTAAGTCTCAAAATCGTCTAAAGTCTTAAAGTCAACAAATAGTTTTAAAACGTGATACATAAGGAATAGACTCATAAGGGACCCCATCCCGTTACATATCAGAGCAATCCTACGTCACACAAGACTCCTCGCATCAGCGCATCTAGGACTGGTTACCTACACTTGCCCACGAGGCGGCAATTCCAGCAGAAGGGGTGAGATTCACAACAGAATATTAATATATAAATCAAGCAGTTATGATCAACAACATAAATCCATCACAGAATACAGGTTATTAAAAACACAGGATAACATCATCATAAGCATCTTTAAACAACTCATCATCGTCTTAAAACATCATCTCATATTATGTCAACAATTTGACTCGACTAAATGCAACTCTTAACATCTCGACATCATGCATGTGGTACCATATAATTATAATTATAGCATTAATATGCTTCACCGTCACTTTGAGCAAATGCTCCACCGTCGCTTTGAGCATAAAGCTCCACCGTCTCATAATTATGCAAATGCATGGACTCGTCGTTTAATAATTTAACTTCGACTTCTCAAAACATCGTAAATCATTCAAGACTGACATATGCAGTTACAGTAAATACATGGCAGATATTCATCTCATTTAACACGATATCAACGGCACATAGCATCATCAAATCACTTAACATCATGCTCATACGTCACTCATTATCAACAATACATCATTTAGCAACAACATAAAAGAACCATCGGCAATCTTCATTACAGAATGCATCTAAGGGTATAAAACCTCTCTAATACTACCCAAAGGTCTCCCCTCAAGGTCCCATGCGAAACAGATCACAAAACGAAACAACAACTCAAGAAGGTACTAACTCGCCACGGCGAGTGATCTGCTCGCCACAGGCGAGTACTCGCAAAAGCTGACTCACCAAAGGCGAGTTGGGGGCGAGCTGCAGGCGATTAATTCTGGGTGCTCTTGGCCTTTTTGACATTTTTCACCTAAAATCTTCGTTTTAAGGTTTCCTAGATCCAATTTGGTCCAAACAACTTCACAGGTCATCTCTAAAAATAACAAGGCACTCAAAACCATTATCAATTTGGCAAAAGTCCTACTTTTTAAGGGACAAGCTCGCCACGGCGAGTTATGCTGCTCGCCTCGCGAGCAACCAAGGGTTACTCGCCACGGCGAGTGATCACTCGCCACAGGCGAGCGATCTCAGAACCCACACGGGTTCAGACCAAAACTCACCCAAACCTCTCAAATCTCATAGGCTAAACCTCTAATCCATCAGCAATGTTGTCCTAGGGATTAATCTAGGTTCTGTATCAAGTTTCTACAGCATTACAACACAATCTCACCTCAATTCATCACAAATCATCACAACCCTAATTCACAAAACTCATCTCAATTCTTCCCAATCTCTAAGCTAATCAATAACAGATGATTTAACATTAAAATTACTGAAGTTAGGCTCACCCTTACCTGGAAAAAGTGCAGAAATTGCAGCCTAGCCTCTCTTCTCCCTTCAACCGTGCTTTCTCTCTTTTCCCAATTGTCTGTAACGCGTTCTGCCTATTTCTCTTAACCTACTTCTCTTTTATACCACCTCCCAACTTAATTAATTCTATCTCAACCCTCACAACTCTTCCTATTTATAAATATAACCCCATCCCTTAAAATATTATATTCTTCCAACAAATCTCTTTATTTTTCAAATAAATATTCATATAAACATCACTAATATTATTTTATTAAACAATAAAATAATATCGCATCGCACATCACAATTACGTCACATAATCATCAAGTATCATATATAATATATAATAATATACTATATCTTCTAATAAAATAATTAAATAATTAAAGAGGGCGTTACAAAGTCGATGTGTAAAATTTTGAAAACTATATTGAGGCAAAATCCCTAAAATGTTTTAAAGATAAACAAAACATGATGATTAAAGGATTAATGGTCTTTGATAGTTTCTTCGTATTTAATATGTATTTTTGAGTGATTAACTAAGACATGAACAAAGTGTAAATCAAATCAAAAATCGAGTGATTAAAGAACATTAAAGATTATGAACCCGGTCAGAGTTCATAAGGTTGATCAGAAGATAGTTCAGAAGATTGTTCGTATGGTTTATTAACAACAAAAGGTACAAAAAATGACTATAACCTTAAACCAAACAAGTAACAAAGGTATTTATATGAATAAAGGTCATATATTGATATGATAAAAAAATTATCATATGATTGTTATGATAAAAATAACCTTAATGAAATACCCGTTTTGCATTGATATGATAAAATTTTAAAAAACTCATAATTATTTTTAAAATATCAACATTAATCTGGTATTTCATTAAATATTTGTTCTAATTTTTTTTTTTTGTACAAGAGAAATATTTATTCTATTTTATATGCATAGTAGCAAGATTAATAGATTGATCGAGAACATATTAGAAAAAATGTGAGATTTAGTCCCTCACTCATTTTAATTAATAAAATCATCGAATCTTAGGATTTTAATTTTAGTGGATTAAAATTACACATTTATGTATTAAAAGGTGGTTTGCTCGATTTCAAAAGACCTTGAAGATTGGATTATTTGTGTAAGTTCTTGGCATTGACGTTTGAGATTTCAAATTGTAACAACATAATTATCTTTTCAAATTACACCAACATTATTATTGGAAAATTTGTTTATTTGTATAATTTGAATAATAATTTATTTATTTTTCAAAAAAAAAAAATTCGTACTTGAAGTTAGGTCTTTTTACCAAGCTCTATAGACTTCTTGAAGTTAGGTGAGGTGGTGCCCCTAGGAGGGCGCGTCTAAGCCTCATGGGCCCTTATGGAGGGCGTCAAAGCCTTTCTGGAGGGCTTCCAAGCCCTTGGGAATATAATGACGGTCCACATCCCCCCAAACATGAGACTTGGGACAAGGCAAAGTGGTGAATTTGTCTGTTTGGATGCTATGCTGCTTGTTGCTACTTTTCTTAGATGAGTGTTGATCATATCTGATCAGAAGGTGGCTGCCGGTGCTTGATTGAATGTGGTGGTTCACGGTGGTGGAAATATTTTGGTGAGCGTTGGACCGAATGGGGGGTGTGTACCTGCAGACACTCCGACGCTTAAGTCAGATACAGTTTCAGAATGAGGGTGAGGGTGTGAAAGAACTTCTACCATGGAGGCTGCAAGGAGCCTCTTATTTATAGAGGTTGGTGAATGCAGAGCCGTTGTAATGGCACACGTGTGTCCGGCGGTTACGAAATCAGGAGAAGTGTAACTGCCGGTGAGATATTCGCGGAAACGTGGGTAAAGAGACGTTGTCGAACGTTGCAAAACGTTTGAACTAGTCTCCTTTGCTCCGAGCACCCCCCCCCCCCCCCCCCTCGTGGGGAAGGGGTGTGTTGCGAGTAATTTCACCAAATGCAGCATTTGGGCTTGATTTGTTGTTGGGCCTAAGCAGTTAAGCCCATGTCTTTGACAGGTCCAGAACAATTGATATGGCGGAAAGTCCCAAGAAGGGATTCAAGCTAGCTTGATGAGCCTCTCTGGAGGACCCCCTGTGTTTTAATCTATGACGAATTATCGTGCTCAAAGCTCTTCTTTGGGTTGGCGTCATGTCTTTATTCAAAGCCCACTTAGGGGTTGTTGTTTAGCGAGGTTCAATGCTCGTCAAAGGTTGATATTTAATAAAGATATGAAACTAATGATAAATTTTTGCACTTGTTCCAGAAGTAAAAAGAGTTCCATTTGTTCCTGAATAACTTCCTTTAAAAGGGCTTCCGCAGTGAATCTCTTTGTAGAAGATATGATTTTGTTGAATTCAAGTTTATTTGTTTTCAAATATGCTTGTAACTCATCGAGAAAATAATATCGAGTTTTGAAAATTTTATCATATCGACTTTCTTATATCGGTACATTTCTTCCGCAAATATAAACATTTAAATTTCGTGACGTGTGTGGTGCAATTATTTAACGATGTTTTGCAAATAAAATTATATATATATATATATATATATATATATATATATATAATTGAAACACTACATTGATGTTAATATTTTAAAAATAGTTATTAGTTTTCAAAACTGTCATATTAACTTTCTCATCTTGATACATAAAAACTTGTATCAACAGATTTAAGCAAATAAAATCTTCAAGGAGCACAAAACAAATATTTAGCATATTTTTTTACATATACAATGCAAAAATATTTAATCGAAACATTACATTTATTCTCACAATTTTCATTGAATACCTTTAAATAGTTTATCTGATCCAAACGAAATGTCGGATTTAAAATAAATCACAATTCGATTGATTACAAATGAAACATTGTTGTAGTTCATCGAATCTAAATAAAATATGAATTTATATAAAAAAATAATATTTAAAATATAAAAAATCAAATGAATGAATTCATACTTTTTTATTAAGAAAGTTTTTTATTTTTAAGGATGGAAAGATTTATTATTTCATATATACACACACATATATATTTTTTTTTTTTTAGGAATATATACACACATATAATTTTTATTTATTTTTTACTAAAGCTAGGTTTATAAGACACTTACATAAAGAAAATTATACAATTGCTCACTAATAACATATATTTGCATTGTAACCAAATATATATATATATATATATATATATATATATATATATATATATATATATATATATATATATATTTGCATTTCAAATTATTTCATAAAAGATGTATTTGTCAAGTGGTTGGGGAGTAAGATTCTAGTTAGTGTGAGCACTCTGGTTCGATTCCCATGGGTGAAATTTTTAATGATTTTTGCAAAGCCATTTGTAAACTTTGGTTTTAAAGAAGAAAAAAAATAATTTGGAGAGTGATGATTGGATTAGAGGGAACATTTAATTAATTTGATGGTTTAACTTGTAAAATGTCATTGATTTAAAATGGGGTGAATATGCAAATAATAAAATACATGCTAAATTTTTAGAAAATAAAATAATAAATATGTTTGTTATAGTGGAGGACAAATTCCACAAAAAAAAAAATAGTGAAAGACACATGACTATTTTCTATTGGTTGGGTAAATTGCCCATGAATTTTCAAAGGTAACCTAGGTCTCACCAAAATAAACACTTCTTTTATGAGCATTGATTAGAGTGTGCCACGTATCACCCTACGACAAATCACTGAAAAACTCTCATCTTCTTTTCACTCTCTCTTCTCATTTTCACTTTCAGATTCACCACCTCCGCAACACAAAAATGTCTTACCCCGATCACGGCGGCGATCGCCGTCATTGTCGCCGGAACCACCCCTCTTCAATCTCCGCCGTGTTCCTCTATCTCACTTTCCATTCAATCATCAACCTCGTCGGTGCTTCCATTCACGACTACCAAAACGAAACGTTCATCCGTCGTGCTAATTCGTTCTTCTTTCATGGTGGTAGTGAAGGTCTTTACGCTTCTAAACCTATTGAGTTTAACCATTCTCTAGATAACTTTCCCACTGGTAAATCTTTCATCAGGTAACAATGCTTCTCTTTTTTTTTTTTTACCGTTTTCAGTATTTGATTTGATCTGTTTTTTTTCCTAGTTATATGACAAAAAACGAATTGGGTTTTGTTTTTTGTTGTCAACTTTTTGATGTAAGATAAAAATGTTTTTTTTTTTGTTATATTATATTTGATGCTTAAATTTTGGTTAATATGATATTGTGATTAGGTGGACAAGATCACAAGATGACACAAATGTGTTGATTTGTTTATTTGGATATACTATGCATTTAAATTTAATGAAATTGTAGCTCCAGTGTCATTTTTAGATACTTACTTTGTCTCATCTTGATAATGAGTGTCACTCTAAAGCACGAACATGGACACTGACACACCGACACCGCTAATAATTTGATAAAATCACATAATTAAGTGTAATTATATGTGTCGGTGTCGGGCACGACACATGTCCGACACCGGGACACGCCTAATCTGAGAAGTGTCTGTGTTTCATAGGTGTCACTTTATGATATTTTGTAACTATTAAGAAAAGTTGTTAATTAGTTGAAGATCATAATAGTTGTGTAAATTATAATTGAGTGATAACTGTGACAATGCCGATATTGCTAGGCTAAACACCTTCACTTGGGTTTGAACCTGGGATTCCAAGTTGTTTATGAGAGTTTCAGGGTGTGTTTGTCACTTTGTCCATAGACAAAGGAAATAAAAGTATATTCAGAGATGCATAGTGAAAGAGTACGACTTTGAGATAGAATTGGAAGAAAATAAGTAATATTATTAAATTGACACTTGGGTAACCAAAAAAATAAACAGTGACACTTATTTTGGAACATTTTTATTTTGCTAATATGATTCTTTAAACGGGTCATGTAATATTTATTAGAAGGAACATCTGATTGGTCTGAGTGATAATGGGCTCGAAAACATTAATCAAGTAGGGGGTTTGAACCTTTTCTTGTGTATAGAAACCAGGTTTTCAACCTTTTCTGTTCTTTATAGAGATAACTTGGTTGATAGAGGAGAAACTTTAAACATGTAGGGGGGTTTGAAGCCACTCTTGTGTATAGACAAAACCAGTAAAACCGGGTTGGGTGCGGAGAACCCACCTGCCGCATGTTAACAAAAAGAAGATAGTATTTTATTAGTAAAATTTATAGTTGATCAAATATGATATGGTTTAAAATGAGTTATAACTTTTAGTATGCTAATGTGAATGTTAGGTTTGAGTCTATCAACTTTCGAAGGACAAAAGAATCTGCTGAAAAGGCAAGTTCGATGCAACCAAAGACAGGGTTGGTTGAAGCTATAATAATTAAGGTGAGAGATAGGAATAACATTGGGGGTGTTTATTTGAACTCTGATGCTATATGCTGCACACCAGAGCTTGCTAAAGAAGGTTCTTGTAAGTTAGGAGAGGTTATCATCCGTGAGAACCCTGATGAACCGAACGGGCCGAAACGCTTGCAAACGTTTTTTGAAGGACAAAATAAAGAGGCTAACATGGTCATTCAAACTGTTGATATTAATAGTACTGGGATGTATTATTTGTATTTCATGTTTTGTGATCCTGAACTGAAGGACACGGTGATTTCCGGAAGAACTGTGTGGAGAAATCCGGATGGTTATCTACCGGGGAAGATGATGCCATTGATGACATTTTATGGTTTGATGTCTTTGGCTTACCTTTTTCTTGGTCTTGTCTGGTTTCTCTGGTTTGTAAAATATTGGAAAGATGTTATACAGTTGCATTACCACATTACTGCTGTTATTGGCCTAGGCATGTGTGAAATGGCTCTGTGGTATTTTGAGTATGCAAATTTCAATTCGACGGGAAGCAGGCCAATGGTAATTACAGTATGGGCCGTGACTTTCACTGCTGTCAAGAAGACAGTGTCACGGCTTCTTCTTTTGGTGGTTTCTATGGGTTATGGAGTTGTGCGTCCAACACTTGGTGGTCTAACCTCAAAAGTCCTTCTTCTTGGTGTGGTGTATTTTGTGGCCTCAGAAGCACTTGAGCTGGTGGAACATCTCGGTAATATTAATGACTTTTCTGGAAAAACAAGGCTTTTCCTGGTGCTGCCTGTGGCTCTGTTGGATGCTTGCTTTATTCTTTGGATCTTTTCATCATTATCTAAAACCCTTGAGAAGCTTCAGGTAACCTAGTATGCAATACTTGTCTCAATCGTTACTGTCATTCATGCATGATTATAAATATGGTCTCCCTTACTTGTTAACTTGTGAGAGGCAACATTTCAATGAACTTAAATCAAATATATGAATTTCTAGAATTGGCACGTGTTTGACAATTTGTGTTGACCATAATTGTTACCCTGACATGCTTACCAAAGTATTATTACTGCATAACAAAGGAAAAAATAAGGCTGTGTTTGGATAAACAACTGAATCAAGTGCCAATAACATAAACGATTATCATATAAGTGGTTATGTGTACGCTATTTCTATAACAGAAGATAAAATAAAATCAAACTGTTTTCATATAAATTATAAGCTGTTTTCACGAGCTAGCTATCCTAGAGAGCTTGTGGAAATAAGCTGAAAACAGCTTACGGATATGTCATAAGCTGTTTCCATAAGCACTCCCAAACAGTTTAAAAAATGCTTATGCTATTAGACAAGTTCAAATTAGTCAATCCAAACAGGCCCCAAGTACATTTAGGAAATAGCTTTTGTGTTTTTAGAATTATGATGGTCCAAGGATGGATCAAAAAACCAATAATTTAAGAATGGTCAGAGCTTCAAACTAAGATCATTGTTTTCTTGGAGATTGTTAAAGATGCTTGTACATTTCCCCTCTTGAATCAGGTATAACTTGCATTTCAGTTTCTTGGCTGTCAATTAAAACTGATTGTGTCTATTTGTTGATTATATGCACAGATTAGGAAAAGTACCGGAAAACTTGAGTTGTACAGGAAGTTTACAAATTCTCTTGCAGTGACGGTGCTGCTTTCAGTATTATGGATCGGCTATGAGGTAGTATTTTGTTTCTTTACTGCTCTTTTCTTTCTTATTTACCCCAAACAAGTAAAATTCGACTAGCTTATCAAATAGTTGAGGAATTAGGTCCTGATTAACCTACAGAAATGTATTCTTCATTATCTTGATTTGGTGTTTTATGCTAATAACTACAAGTGTCTCAGGCTCTGATTTAATCATGTTTCAGTTGTACTTCAATGCATCAGACCCTTTAGGTGAACTGTGGCGAAGAGCCTGGGCCATCCCAGCTTTCTGGACTTTGCTTGCTTATGCTCTCCTGATAGTGATCTGCATTCTCTGGGCCCCATCTCGAAATCCGACCAGGTATAGTCTATCTTTCCTGTTGCTCATTCCGGGAAGTAAAAAATGTAAAAAGTAATGGTTAACATACCCAAAAAGGGGCTAGGATTAGGTGCACTCAATTTTCCATACAGTCAGGTCCATTCATAACCATTGGAAACCGTTCATAATTAATCTTGGCCCTTCAGTTATTATATTGAAAAAAAATTGACTTGGAGAGAGATAGAGAGGACTGACTGCATCTAAACCAAATCCCAAAAAAGAGGTATATAATCATTAATTCTGACACTGTTGTCAATATAGGATCGCTGAAAATACCATTTTGTTCAAATTACACCTCTCAATAGTGCTATAGTGCTGTTATAGCGGCTATTGCACAATATCTTGTCCTAAATAGCGTATCCTAGAACAATAGTGTAATTGCGATTTGTTCAAATTCTGCAATGCAATAGCACTATAGTCGCTATTTAATATTAGATGCTAACATAGATTGTGAAATCCTTATAAGCAGTAAGATTGATTCATTATGTCTCCATTGATAAGGTATAAGAATGTATCACTTGATGAACATTCTAGCTTAAACCTCATACCAAAGTCAACCAAAATATGCCAAAGGAATTTCAAATGACCGAGGATGAAATTCAAACTAACATACTCCATGAGATTTGAGGCTATAGCTTAAGAAGAGATCATATGTTTGAAAGATGTTTTTGAAAAATGAATGTGCAGCTAACCAAATTGAAAAATTAGCTGATTATACTTGATTGATACACTAACATAGGAAGTGACATTTTACGTGGGTTTTGTAGGTATTCGTACTCGGAAGAGACGGGAGATGATTTTGATGAGGAAGCTGTCGCAGTTGTTGGAAGTGGAGTTAAGATGTCTGGAGAAATGTCTACCATGCTAGAAAGAAAGGATAGAAAGGCATCGTCTACATCACTTGCTACAGATCATCATGTATTTGGAGTTATTGAAGATCTAGAGGAAGACAAGAGGGAGTGATTTGGTCCTAACTTCTTTAATCACTGTTTCTTTGTTCACTTGGGAGGACCTAAATGATGTCAACATGGAGTAGCAACAAGGGAGGAGAAAGAGGATCAATATTCAATGGTCATTCAGCTTCTAAATTTGAGGTGATTCTGAGCTTTTCAGGATGGATTTATTAGCTCACAGTAAAAATGAGAAGGAAGAACAAGTTCGCAACACAAGTTATAGTTAGCTTAGAGCGCAAGTTATATCATTTGAGTGTAAATTTCAATTGCATTTACATTACATTTAGTTTGTTACAAGTTAGTTATGATGAGCTGTCATTTCTAGCTTGTCTATATACAACAATATGTAACTGAATTCATTCAAAGAATCATAATAACTTTTCTTCATTTCTTAATCTTTTCTCAATGTTTAAGAAGTACTTAGATGATATTAGAGTAGGTTCGTTCTGCTCCGCTTTTGCTCCGTGAAGATTGAATGTTCTTGGTTGATCTTGTTCCTCTTCTTTGGGATTCCATCAATTTTTTATCGTTTCAATTTTTCTTCATACTCTTTTTTTCGTCGATTCATCACTGCATCGATTTATTCCTTTTTTCAAAATGGAGATTTTTAAGACTAATGATCCGTTGTCAATTTGATTAAAACTGTTGACCATAAGTCATAAAATGAAGAGTTGAAGTGAATTAATTAAACTCTTTGATTCGGAAACCTCAAGTACATTTTCTTTTAAAGAGTATGATCGAGGGAGTTACCTTATTACTTTTATTCATGATATCAATGTAAAGTTCATTAGTTCCACATGGTTGGTTTTGAACAACCCTTCCTAAGCCCCCTTTAGAGTACAGGAAGGAATTATTTAAACAAGAAAAAGTTATCTTGAGTCTTGATAGTGGATGCTCTCAATTTCACTATGATGTTCTTGTAAAAACAAATTAAGTGATCAAAAGAGTAAATAATTATGAAAAGAGAGTTGGACACAATTTTACCATTACAAAGTTAACTGAACTTTTAACATAATCTATTTTTTACCATCTTACATGAAAGTGAAGGGTAAATAACTTTTGTTGCCCCTGGTTTCTCATAAATCTGTTATGGGGTAAAAATTCAGTCTCCGGGTATAAATGGAAACACTTGAGCTTTGCTTACTAATAACAAAATGTTTCAATTTCATTTTTTGTTTTGAGGAAAATAAAATGTTTTAATTTCTTAACATATGCACATTTGTCATACAAAACTACATCTACCATGTATTCGAAGAGAAACAATTTGACTCATCACTAGTTTAATATTCTACCGAGTTAAATCTAAATCAGGTCAATTTATTCAAGGAATTGAGAAGGAACATAAACAGGAAATAGGCTACATCAAACCAAAAGTTTTTTCATTTATAAGATGTTATAGACTCGTATGTCCTCTTTTTAATAATTTTTGTTGTTGTTTCTTTTAACAAATAATGACATGTGTTGATAAAACAAAATAATTACATGTAAACGGTTTATCCAAGTGAACACAAAAATATTGAAAAGTAAACTGATTTATAAACTATGTGCACCATGCATAACGTCAAGCAATCTTAAAAAAAAAAAATAATGATATGTAAGGCTGAAATTAAAAAAATCTTAAAATAAAATAAAACTAATAGGCGTAAACAAAAACTTGCTCGAATGTACGGATAAATATTATTTAACCCTTAAAATTAAACCAATTTCAGACTAGATTGTAATAGAGGAACTAATCCTTCATAACTGAATACATGACATAATGTCAATATCAATGTCAAACAAAGATTCAATAAAAAAAAATACTTATTTTCACTAATTGGACCTTTAGTGAAAATAACAATATGTTATGAAGCAAAACAAAAGCACCGAAATAAGAATAAGAAGAGCAATAATAAAGTTTTGTAAGATCTTCTAGTCGAAAGATGAATGTTGAGGGACCACATTGCTTCAGTTGACAATCAGATATGGAGGAGGTGAAATGGGAGGAAACGGTGGATCATCTTAGTTCACATCAGGAGACAGGGAAAGTAGAGGAGGTGACATGGGAGGCAACGGTGGATCATCAAAGTTCACATCAGGAGACATGGCAAGTGGAGGAGGTGAAATGGGAGGCAACGGTGGATCATCAAAGTTCACATCAGGAGACAGGGCAAATGGGGGAGGTGAGATGGGAGGCAACGGTGGATCATCAAAGTTCACATCAGGAGACATGGCAAGTGGAGGAGGTGAAATGGAAGGCAACGGTGGATCATCAAAGTTCACATCAGGAGACAGGGCAAGTGGAGGAGGTGAGATGGGAGGCAACGGTGGATCATCAAAGTTCACAACAGGAGACAGGGCAAGTGGAGGAGGTGACATGGGAGGCAACGGTGGATCATCAAAGTTCACATTAGGAGACAGGGCAAGTGGAGGAGGTGAGATGGGATAAAACGGTGGATCATAAAAGTTCACATCAGGAGACGGGAGAAGTGGGGGAGGAACGATGGGATGAACTGGTGGATCATCAAAGTTCACATCAAGCGACGGGACAAGTAGTGGAGGTGCGATGGGATGAAGTGGTGGATCATAAAATAAATAAGAAATTTTTTGATAAAATCCTAAAAAGAAAATGGTTCCTATAATTTTTCTTATGACTGGAGATATAAAGTGCCTATAAATTAGTGTGTTCTTTTTATGATTACTCTTTTGGCTCCACACAAATGCGCAAATCTTTAGGGCGTAAATTTCCAAAAAAACATTTAGTGTTTTTAAAAGCTTTGCATGATACTCCCTCCGTCCCTTAATATAACCCCCTATTGTTTTTTTCACATTTCTTAAGAAATGTTGTTGGTGTAGTTAATGTGTCTATTTTATAGTACAATTTTACAAAATTAATCTCATTAAAGAGATAAAGTGAAAAGTCAATTTATTGTACTTTTAGAATTAGTAGTAGTATTAAATAAGGGTATCTATGGAAAAAAATAATTAATGTGTGTTGTAATTTGAAAAGGGGGTTATATTTAGGGACAAAAAAAAAACAAAAGGGGGGTTATATTAAGGGACGGAGGGAGTAACTTTTAAAGGTTGATTTGTCAGGATAAAGAGCAAATAAAGAAGTTAAAAGAGCAAGCATCTTTTTTTGTCGAAAGTAAACCCTTGGAAGATAATGTAATAAATTATCAGAATGGACTATGGAGCTCATGGGTTAAACCCATAATTCCTAATCTTCCTCGCTTAACCTAATGCAAGCAAGCCAGAATGGGACATTAGGCAAAGGTAAAACACTAAATCCAGAGGACATTCACATTAGTGACATAATAATATGTAAAAAGCTGACTTTTGATGTTAAAAGATTTTTCAGCAGTGTTAATATTTTTCCATAGTTCTTTCAAAGTTGAAAGGATTGATAGGAAGCAGTTGAAGAAGCACAAGAGGGAAACAAGGCTGTAGACGACGCCACTTTACCAATGGGAAAGCAGGAGCGGCGCCATGGAACAATTTGGTGGTTGACCACTCCTAAAGTCGGATACGACAAATAGGGCAGGCGAAAGGTAAGGCCGCCAAGGTAAATTACCTTAGGCCTTAAAAAATATTAAAAATATAAATAGTGGTTAATTAAAAAGACCTCATATTCTACTATTGATACCAATTTAGTTCATAAAAAGGTCTCATATTCTACTAAAATTAATAAAAAAAATTATTATCTAAATGTTACTTGATAAAAGACCTAATATACAATAATAGTAGTACGAGCTTCGAAAGAGCCTCAGCTTAAAATTCGCCTTAAACATCAATATGTATTCTGTCCTAACGGCAAAAGTAAAAACAATACCGAAAAACAAAACATCAACTAGACAAAACAAATCAATTTGGTGATTCATCACCGGTGTTAATGTTTTTCCATAAGAGAACAAGGTTTTTCACAATATGTTTTTCAGTAATGTTAAAAAGGTGCGCTTTGGCGATATCATTAGGCACATAATAAGGATAAAACAAAAACAAAAGATATATACATGATGAAAATCAAGCAGAAAACATGAATTACACAAAACAACACCAAAGCAAAAACAATAGATAGAATAGCAACACCTTAGTAAAGACAAAAAAATAGAGAAAAGTGTGTACCAATTTTGAGGTTTCTATGTGTCTGCTACTTTATACTCCTCATACCAATTCCTTAAACTCCTTATTCTTATTTATTTGTAGTAAAAATTTTAGGTTATAATAATAAAAAAATATCAAATCAATTGACCATATATTTTATTTAATGCAAGAAATATCCTTGGCATAAAAAACGGAAACAAATATTCCATTTTGATTTGTATAATTTTTATTTTTCCTTTTTACTTTTTATTATTACTAAAATACAATGAAATAATGCATGACTTTCCTACGTATTTTTTCTACAACTATAGGCTAATAGGCATTTGATAAAAAAAATAGGCCAATAGGCATGACTAGATGAAAAGAGAGGTGTTTGGGTCCATGTATGCCCTCCTCTAACTTCTCTACAAAAGTCTACATATCATTTCTCTACGAAAGTCTACATATCATATCTCAATTGACAAAAATATTGAGAGTTTTTCCTTAACCTAATTAGTGTAACACATAAGGGCATTATGGGTCCGTAAAAGATTATTATTAAATAATTTTTATTAAAGTTTTTATCTAAATAATTTTTAGTGTAAACAAAAGTAGATAGTCTAAGGACATCATAACAAATTTTGAGCTTGTTACAAGACAACTATTGATTTTTTTTACTTTACACTTTAATTACTTTAGAGGATCCAAATTCAAAAAATACATCCATTTTTATTTTATTTTTTTAAAGAAAAAATGCATCCACTTATAAGACTAATATTCCCACACAAATCTTTTATAACTTTCTCTTGATCAAACAAAGTGTTCCCACACACAACTACAAGACTGGTCACTCAAATCAAATATTACATTTCATTTCATTTACTACCATTGAAGAACATTCGTTTATAATTTCTAAACAATATAATATTTTCATGGTTTGTCACCTCTTTATGATAATTTGATTTTAAATAAGTTCTCAATGGATTAATATCATTTTCCATGCATGTCATTGGAGTTTATGGGCAATCTTGAACATGCTGGTTTGTCAACCTTCTCATGCCAACTACAACTTTCATCTAAGAAAATACACGTGCACAAAGAAATGACATGCATTAATAAGGTAAGACTATAAATGTTGTCCAGAAACTACACATTTATCAAATTCTTGTAACTGTATGGTTCAACTCCAATTGTGCAAAATTGTTATCACCAAGCCTTCACAGCATTAGAGGCACAATGGTGACAAAGAATTGACTACACGAATGCCTTTCAATCAGCAGTTAAAAAGTAGCTGGTAGATAAACCATTTGTTGTTGGGAAGTCTCATACTTCTTCAACCTGTGAAGAGAAATTGTCATCAATCAAACTCGTGAGTGAAAATTAATTTTGGTTAAAATTAAGTTGATTGTAAAGTGGTTTGTGTATGGATGCATTCACCTAAAAGTAATTTTATTGAAATCATGTTGTTTGCATATATTAGATCAGATTGCTTTAGAGTGTGTAATTATCAAAAAGTGTTTTAACATGTATATACAAAATTGCAAACAGTTAGAATTGATTCAACCTCAACGTGAAAACTAAGAATTAGTTGCTCCAGCATACAATTGATTCTCAATATAAAAACCAAACAGTAAAAGATATGGTCAAACCATGTTTGACCATTTCAAACTCTGAGTCGAGGAGTTCCAATCTTGAAACCAAACGAGCGGTTAATATATAGTTCTTATGAGAGAAGGGTAAGAATAAATAACCTGAGGAAGGCTCATTAACTCATAAACAGCTTTCTTGGGAGTAAGTTCATTGTCAATAATACGTGCGACTGCTGTTAATACCGGCATCTTTACATTATATTTTTGTGCCAAAGCAATCACAGCTCCAGCCGTTGAGACACCTTCTGCTACCTGCGCATAGTAATCCCTGTAATTTCAGTAACTCTACCACTTTGAAGGATTTTGTGTATGGTCAAGAACAATTGGAAACTACCTGATTCATGGAATTAAGTATGTCCTCGAGCTTCTCGCCTGATCCAAGACGCACACCAACAGTTCTATTTCTCGAAAGGCTGACAAAACATGTCAGCATTATGTCTCCAGTTCCTGACAGACCAGTTATTGTAGTTGGCTTTGCACCCATCTTCAAAAGATAATAAGAGGAAAGAGAACTATCATTATTATTTCTATTAGTTTTAAGGGGAAAATGAGAAAGATTTTGCTCTTGTTTGAATTGACTTATTTGAGCTTATCTACTGACATAAACACTTGTAAAACTGTTGGTGAGAGCTTATTGAAACACCTTATAACATGTTCATAAGCTCTCATGGTAAGTTTATGAAAGAAAACAGCTTGACTTTATTTTATCTTATGTTATAGAAATAACTTGTACATAAGCATTTATAGCACTTAATTAAGCTGTTTATCCAAACAGTGCCTTTGTATGCCAAATGAAAATACAAATAGAAAGTAAATGTGCATGTGTACATTCAATAGATGGCATCTATTATTATGAATCTATGCAAAATGTACATCCACACAAAATCATATATAAGTATAAGAAACATATATGTGTGGCTCTAGAACTAGTTATGATAAAAAGTCAATCGCTTTTAACGATCAGAGTCTGTAATGATTGATTGACAATGTAAAACATTTTTACATTGAAAGTGTATATGAATTAAATCATAAGTATTATATTAGCGAATCCAAGATCTCCAACCATTGATCGCTCAATCATGACCTTGGGATTATCATTATAATAGTGTGCAATGCTAATTAGATGTTCTGAACAGCTTTATCTACACCTAGTCAAATCATTGACAAAGCAACTTTAATCCTCTTTCGTTTGATTATTATCTGTAAAATAAAAGAAAAGTGACAGTTTCTACTATTTACAAAATGTCTAATTGAGGTCATTTACCTTTGTCGCAAGCCACCGTATTTCAGAACAACCCTGCGTGACAAGAGCAGCCATTGAGTTGTTACCAAGATTCATACCTTCTACAATCCCAGATGCTATTGCAAGCACATTCTTAAGGGCACCTGCTATTTCAACTCCTGTAACATCACTGGAGTTATCAGAGATTACAAGCTGAACATTTGCATCAAAATCTGTCTATACAGTTGTTTGACATATCATGCATCCAACAGAATCAGAAAGATTAAAGCGTATTTACATATGAAACTCTATCATTTATGAATCTACTGAAGGTCATCTACCTGGATGTGCTGATTCTTAAATGATTTGAAGCTAGTAGCTGTTGAACTGCATTTGCTAATTTTTTGTCTTTTGATGCCACGACCATTGCTGTATTTTAAAATGGAACAAAATGGCAAAAATCATTGGCCTTTATGCTATCATAATACACATAGTCGAAAAATACAAAACTGACAAGTAATTAGCGATGTCATTGTAACCTGTAGGTAGCTTATTCATTAATTCCAGAGCAAAAGAAGGCCCGGACAGTGCAACAAAAGGCTGGCGAGAGTTTCGCAGTGCTTGAGGAATAATTTGAGCCATCATCCTCAGTGTATTAAGCTCCAGGCCTTTACTGAGAGATATGAATGGCAAGCCTGGGTCAACATAATCAGCGACACTTTCAAGAAATGCTGCGCTGAACTGCAATAACAGAAAAACAAAGATTCAGACAGTCACCTATTTTACTATTGGCAAATGCTAAGGTTAATCATATGCATTTTATTCGACAACAAAGACCCTGACCTAATGAAGGTGGCAATAATATCAAGGTTTTGAACTGCAGTTGCACTTATGCTATGTTTCTTGAAATGGCGAAAAAATACAGACAAATGTGGCTGCAATGACATTGAGGAGGCCTCCAAAAAGTTTATTATGCCGCAGTTTTATACTATTAATACAAAAACCATGGTTATCAAATCTATATTCAAATTGTGAATCGGAACACCTATTTTCCGAATCATGAATCAAATCTTATTATTAATATACATCAACAACGAATCAGTATTTACAGTGAGTTTCATATCCAAAACGAATAAACACTAGAGATTCATATCAATTGAGTTCAATTTTGTACTGAATCGGGATATGACTCACATATATCTTAAGACATTGATAATCATGACTAAAACTACTACCCCGAAATTAAGGAAGAGATGAAAATTCAAATTACCTGAACAGGCACAGCATGCAAGCAGTAATCAGCATCACGCAAAGCAGATTTTGCATCAGTTGTTGCGACTACATTTTCCGGCAGTGTGTGATCTGGGAAGTAGTTACTGCAAAAGATAAATAAACAAGTTACCAACAGAAATGGCACATGAAATTAGATCATCCGAACTTACAAATTAACAAGTATGTAAGATCACAAGGACAAAGAAACTAGCAACCTATTGCAGTGGCTCTCGTTGATAGAGGAGCAAACTTTAGGATCTCGAACAAGCATCACGACTTCTAACTGATCCTTTCTATTGGCAACATGAGCAGCCATTGCTGTACCAAATGATCCTCCTCCAAGCACTACCACCTATTCAACAACAACAACAACAGTTCATAGTGCCATACATGCCACAACACAAGCTGAATAAACATCATAATCTAAAATAATTTGAGACAAGAAATTAATCCTTATAAACCAAGAAAATGTTAATCCTTGGAGATAAACTATGATAATGTAACATAATATTATAAAATACTTTCATATTCATATATTCTAACACAAAAGACCATGAACCATTGTCACAAATTGAATATACTGAAAAGAATGACAAAGAGAATGTTTAATAGGTGACAAATAACCAATTTAGCCTCTAAAATTGTAGGATGTTGTCAACTTGGCAAGGTTTTAAATAACGGTCGCGGTCAAGGTCGCGGTTGCGTATAAGATTTCACGATTTCAGCCGTTATGGGTGCAGCGATACGGATTGCGGTTGTCGCGGTGTGAATTAATCACAACATTGCGCAACTCTTAAATAATGATAGTAAGTTAGATAACTTAAACTAGAGAAAGAGTTGGAATTCTAAACTAGATAAGGAGATTATGTAATTTATGATCAAATATGTACTAAAAATATGATTTTCATCTATCTCAATTGAAAAAATATCCGGATTCTTTTTTTGGTGGTGGTCAGGGTTTGAACCCCGGACCTTGCATATATTATGCATTGTCCCTACCAACTGAGCTATGCTCGGATAAAATATCCAAATTCTATGTCTATTGTCATGAAAGACATTTTTTTGCGGCCGTTACGGTGTTTCGTCGTGATTTTTATTCACTCTGTAAAAACGGTAACGTCGGCTACCTATACCTTTTTGCCGTGGCCTTTTTCTCGGCAACGGACCGTTTTTTAAAACCTTGCAACTTGGTCTCTAAAACTAACAAAATTTCAGAATGATTCCTAAATTCAATTAATCAATATTCTTCATTGCACACTTATCCAAAAAGACTAATATGTTTGACGATTTTCAATTTCAAAAATTATTTTAAAATTTAAAATATTAATAAAGGTCAAGGAATATTATCTCAGTCGGACAGCATATGTGACATCATATATGTGTATCTCTAACTCTCGTTTACTTTTTAGCTTCTGCATGAAAATCAAAGGACGCCAAAGTTGACATCAAAATTTTGATTTGAAAATATCATTTCTTTCTTTGTAGCACCGGCACTTATGATGGAAGGTGTGTCGAATGTCTAAACACGCATCAGTGTCTAACACCGACACCTCTGTAGCATGAAAGGCCTTGTCCAACATGTGTTGGTGTCAGACACCAACCAACATGATACCGACACATCTAATTGCATTCAATTAATAGATTTTTCAAAAAATATACCAGTGTCGACGTGTTTGGTTTCCGTGTTAGTGCGTGTTTGGTGTCCGTGTTAGTGCTTCATAGACGAACAAAACAAGTGTCTGACATTAACATTACACCAACACATGTGATTACATTCAAATATTTCTGGTGTCAGTGTGTATGGTGTAGTGCTTCCTAGTTTCTGTTCCACCAATATCTTAACAAAGTCACACACATATAAAAAAAAAATACAAAGAGCAAGAAACACAGAAACTAAGAAAAATAAATTAAAACAAAACCTTGTTGGTACGTTGAAGCACATCAGTATTAGACTTCGACCGCCAAGACCTTGACCAACGAACCAGTTTCTCCCAGGCAACCCTCACAACCCTTCTCCTATCTCGAATCGGGTCAAGACCCAATTCCAAAACCGGTTCAGGTTCTTGAACCGGAGAAGAAGAATCAATTCCGGAAGCATGTCTGATATGATTAGAGGTGGAAGTAAGGGTGAGAAAAACTGTGGATTTTGAAGGGAAAGCGTAGAATTTGGAAGCATTTTTGTTAAGATAATGAAATTTTGAAGAAGAGAATAATGGGTTTGTTGTTGAATGTAAATGTGACGATGGTGCTTCCAACACTACAGAAGAAGCCATTTTCAAAGGTTTGAGGAAGAAAGAAAAGAAAGAAATAACCGTCACTTCTAATATTTTATCCTTTCCAAAAACTATAATTTTTTAAGAAAAAAATAAGGGTTAAATATATTTTTATCCTATAAATAAATTTTTAATTTAGGCTCTATAAAAATTTTAATCATTATTTTTTTTCTTATTTTTTATTCAAATTTTGTATTTTTTTTAGAGAGATTTTTACAATATTATACATATTACGGCGCAATTTCATTAACAAATACAAAATTTGACTTAAAAATAAAGACCAAAAGCAGTGATTGAAAATTTTATAGGGACTAAAAGTCAAATAAATTTTTTAAAGGAAGTAACGAAAAGTCGATATATTTATAAGGATCAAAAACATATTTAACCCAAAATATAAAGTTTGTATTGTTTCTTTTAAGTTTATAAAAAGAGGTAACAATAATACGCAAATAACAGCTACATTATGTTATTTAAAATAGTATCAGAATTTTAAAATGGTATTTGATTGTACATTATGTTATTTAAAATAGTTCAACAAAATTACTTTGCCTCATAGATGGAAGATTGATAACGATAACAAAAATAATGTGTAGAATATGCCATGGGTACGCAATTAGACATTCCATTGCGCGTGCGCGCCCCCCTCCCCCCCCCCCCCAACCCAACCTTTCAATGATGACCTAACAGCTAGTCACTTGATGAGTCTGGTACCACACTCTTGTGCACTCCTTATCGGATGCTACTGATCTTCTCCAATGCGTATAGAATATGCATTGATCTTCTCCATGATTTTGCACCTTCAAATAATTCACATTGGAATCTCAAAGTGCCTCAATGCTTGCCCAAAATGGTTAATCTCTCCAATCGTGGTATATCATGCAACAAATCTTGTGTCTCTTGTGATATCTTAGTGGAATTTCTTATGCAGATCTTCTTTGTTTGTTCCAAGGTTTTTGAATGCTGGGACCGCATTGGAATTGGAAACATTATTCGAGACCCGCTCCTCGGGGCAAGTAATTTCTTTGCTATGTTGTTTGACTTATTTCACAGGTTGCATGAGCAAGATCGACCTCTGGCTACCATGATTTTCTGGAGTTTGTGGAAGAGTCGTAATACCAAGCTTTGGGGGGCTATAAACATTTCACCCACCTTCATCGTCTCTCGTGCTCATGATGTGCTACATGAATGGAGCTGCATGCAACGAGCTAAGCATCCGGCAAGCCCCCAAGATCAGCAACCGGCCACATCAAATGCAATGTTGATGCGGCCAATTTCAATAATTCTAGGGTTAAATATGTTTTTGGTCCCTATAAATATATCAACTTTTCGTTTTAGCCTCTTTAAAATTTTCCTTCAACTTTTAGTCCCCAAAAAATTTCCATCTTCACTTTTGGTCCCTCCTTTAAAGTAAACTCATATGTAGAATTCATATTTTTGCAGAAAAATTCATAATATTATAAGAATCTCTCCCAAAAATATTTAGAATTTTTTAACAAAACATGAATTTAATATGAATTTTTATATTTTTGATGGTTAAAAATTCGTATTAAATTTATGTTTTGTTAAAAAATTCTAATTTTTTTTGGGATAGATTTTTACAATATTCTACACATTTCTGCACAATTTTATTAAAAAAACTAAAATTAACTTAAAAATAAGGACCAAAAGTAGTAATTGAAAATTTTATAGGGACTAAAAGTTGAAGCAAAATTTTAGAGGGACTAAAATGAAAAGTTGGTATATTTATAAGGACCAAAAATATGTTTAACCCATAATTCTATTATAGCTTACAATTCATGCTTTAGAGAGTCAACATGATCTATTATTAGGTAAAGCTGACTAATTGCACTTATCTCCATATGTCTATGAATCAGAATCCCTTGGTTTTCTTCACTCTCTCCAAATGGCAATATCCAATGATTTGCATAATGTTATGTTTGAAATGGATAGCAAAACTTTGGTAGCCGCGTTTCAAGCTCCCAATGTTCCATGTAATGAATTTGGTGACTTAAGAGTCTCTTATCTATTAATTTCGTCTATGTAGTATCATTTATCAGGAGACAAGCAAATATGGTAGCTCATAGTATTGCTAGAGCCACCTTATCTCATACTAACCCCCATATCTTTCATGACGTATCTTCTACTTGGTATCCCTTGATTATTAATGAAATGCAGTTACTCTGCTTTGATTAAAAAAAAAGTATTTTCACGTACCCTGTGATTTAATTTATACCATTAAATGTATGTTCAGTTCATTTCATGTGTTTGGAAAACTGGCTTTAATAATAAGAAAATTCAAGAATGATCATTCCATGAGGCTTGTTATGCATGGGCGGAGCTACGTGAACTTCAGGGGTTCATATGAACCCTCTCACTTTTTACGATTACACCTATTTTTTATGTTATTTTAAAGGTAAATTACACTCACCTCCCCTAAGGTATTTGTAAATGACACTAACACCCCCTTTAGTTTTAAACTTAACGCTAACCTCCCTTGTTTGTTGTTTAAATAGACAAATACCTCCCTTTCTATCTAACACTGTTGGTCTCTGTTAAATAACTCCTCCTGTTTCACTCATCCTCCCACTGATCACATTCTCTCTTATTCATTCTGTTGGGAAATCTTCTTCCACTATTGCATTTGTATTCATGGAAATTTTATTTTAATTAAGCATTAATTTGCTAGCCGATAATCATGTCCTTTATTTGGTTTACACTTGATCAAAGTTTTGTGTTGAATGTGAAGAGATACCATTCATATTTGTTGGCCCAATATTCTGCAAAACCTTCAACAGCAAAACGAAAGGGAAAAAAAAATTATTCCACTTTCAGAAATCCACACCTAAGAGCTACAAACTCCAGGAAAAGCAAGAAGAAAAAGAAACTTAATTTCAAAATTATATTAGTGTTAAGGGAGATATATTGGAAAATTGGACACAACTTTCTAATCGATGGCCAACAAAGAATGTTTTTTGAAGAGGCCTACATAAATAATTGGCTTTGATTATGAATTTCAGAAAATTGAGTGGTAGTTTTGGGATTGAACTTGTTAGTTTATAGAAACTCATCAACTCTGTCTGGATTGTTTGTGAGAGAACTCATGGTGTTTGGGAGAGATCAAGATAGGAAATTGTGTAAAAAGATTCCAAGGATTTGAGTTAGTTATTACAAAAGGAGTTAGACCGATAATGAATTGGTTTGGGGTGTTATGATTTTGAGGATCGAAAGGGAAGAGATTGAAGATGAAATTGAGTAAAAGGAGATGCAAAGAAATCATAATGCAGAGAACGTGAAGAATTGGAGAAGTTAACTAACAAAGACTAACGGTGTTAAATGGAAAGGGTGGTTAGTGTCAAATTAAAAACTAGAGGGGGTGTTAGTGTGATTTAAGAATACCTCAGGAAAGGTGAGTGTAATTTGCCCTTATTTTAATGTTTGAACCCCCCTCAAATTTGTAGCTTGAACCCAACATCTCACCTCTATATTGGACTTTTGGACAATTAAAGCTGCACACACTTAATTCTATAGTCAAAATCAACTAGTTTTTTGTAAGACACTACTTTATCTAGTAATTGGAAGTGGAATTACTAATATTTTGACCTACAAAATATCTTGTCTAAGAAACAGTTTATAAATTACGCTTTCCATCTTATAATAATTGAGTCATTTGTAAAAAATATTGTCTTAAATTAATTGACTCATTTCACATTTTAATAAAATTTTAATTACTTTTTTCAATTATAACTCTAATTAATATTACTTTCATCGCTCCAAATTCAATATATTCTATTTTGCATTTATGATAATGGGGAAAACATCAATACTTAACAAGACACTTAAAATCATTTTTCTCTCTCTTTCACTAGTACACTTTTTCTTAATATGTGTGAAATGAACAAAAGACTCATGACTGATTTATTTCGAATATAATATAGTATAGAAACATCATTATTTAATAAATTTGAAAAAATAAAAATTGCTTATAAACGTGACCAAAGAAAATATATCTTAGTTGATGCAAAATGATGGCAATTTTCGGGTAAAAAAAATCCACCCAACATGACAAGTAACATTAAAATCAACGGTCTCATCTTTAATTTCATGTAAGCAATTCTATTATCATAGTGATCGTTAAATCAATAATTGTCTTGTAATTTATATTAATATATATTGTTATATAATATTATAATTATTAATTAAATTTTAGAAGTTTGAACCCCTGCTTCATGTTCCTGGTAACGCCACTGTTGTTATGTGCCTAAGGGCGTGAGGCTTGTTATATGTCTGTACTCTGTAGTAGTATATATCTTTTGCCTTTACCAAGAATTATCATTTGTGTAAGCTATACAAGTAGAAATAGAATTAGGCTATAACGGGTCCTACAATCTTACCAATGATATTTGTTAACCAAGCAGTTTTGTTGAAGTGGTTAAGGAAGATAAATTATTTAGAAGAATTTCAGTTTAATTTTTAGATGAAATAATTTTTTGTCATATTTTATTTTTCTTTAGCCAAAATTCAAATGATCATAAGGGTTAACAAAAAAATACACAAGGATATTTGTTTCTTTAATTGTGGTTGTTTAGATATTTTGAACATTTCCTCTCAACAAAAAATTCTTTTCAATATTTGGTTAATTTATATTTGATCAAATTTTTGAGGGCGATTCTATCTATTTTTATTATTATAAATTAAACTTATACTACTAAAAAAAGGCTAAATTACATTAGGGGTCCTTTAAGTTTGAGGTTTGTAACAAATTGATTTTTAATTTATTTTAGTCACAAATAAGTCATTTAAGTTTGAGGTTTGTAACATGTCGGTCCTTTAAGTTATTTTGGTCACACATAAGTCCTTTAAGTTAATAAACGTTTTCAATTTAGTTCTTCTGTTAACCAAACATTACAAAAGGACTAAATCGAAAAAGTTTACAAACTTAAAGGAATTATGTGTGAACAAAATAACTTAAATGACCAATTTGTTACAAATTTCAAATTTAAAGAACTTAGGTGTGACCAAAATAACTTAAATGATCAATCTGTTACAAACTCCAAACTTAAAAGACTCATGATGTAATTTAGTCTAAAAAATAAAAATAAGAGTTTAAGGAATTGACACGGAAACATCTCTTAATATCGGGACACATTTTTCTCTATATTATTTTTGCAGTGAAGTGTTGCTAATTCCATCTTCTTTTTTGTTGCTTTGTGTAGTTTTCGGTGTTAATCCTTCGATTGATAGGGGAAGGGGACACTAGTAATCTAGAGTTTGTTCGAAAAATAAGTAAAGTCTAACCAATATTTCTTTACTTGTTTCCTCCAAAAATCTAACTAAGGATCTCCCGAATGATTCGTCATAGGGGAAGTTGATTAACCACTTGAGGCCAAGTGGTACCGATAAATAAACAAAAAAAATCATAATAATTATAAAAATAATAATTTTGTCAAATAATAAAATAAAATAAAATAAAAAATAATAATAAAAGAGTAAAAAAGGAAAATAGAAAAATAGAAAATAAAATGGAATATTCATTTGTATTTTTTACACAAGGATTTTTTTTATTTTTAAATTTGCATGTTTAAATATTTTCAATATCTTGTAAATTGATTTGATATTTTTTTTCAATATCCTGTAAATTGATTTGATATGTTCAACAATATAGTGGTACTAATAAATAAACAGCAACGACAATAATAAAATAGAAAAACAGGTAAATAAAAAAATAGAAAATCAAATGGAATATTCATTTATATTATTTAAACAAGGATATATATATATATATATATATATATATATATATATATATATATATATATATATATATATATATATATATATTAAAATTTGCATGTTTAATATTTTCAATATCTTGTAAATTGATTTGATATTTTTTTTCAATATCCTGTAAATTGATTTGATATTGTTTTCAATATAGTGATACTAATAAATAAACAACAACAATAATAAAATAGTAAAGAAGGTAAATAAAAAAATAGAAAATCAAATGGAATATTCATTTATATTATTTACACAAGGATATTTGTATTTTTGAGTACACCTAAAAAATATTTGTTTTATTTTTAAATGTGCATGTTTAAATATTTTCAAAATCTGGTAAATTGATTATATTTTTATTAATATAACATAAATTTTTACTATAAATAGATAAGAATAAGAGGTTAAGGAATTGGTACGAAGAATAAAAGGTAGGAGACAGAAAAAATCTCTTGAAATTGGTATACACTTTTCTTTAAATTTTGTTTGTACTAAGGTGTTTCTATTTGTCTATTGTTTTTGTTTTTGGTGTCACTTTGTCTAATTGATGTTGAATACTTGCTCTTCTTCCTCTATAGTATCGTTGTTGCTATTCTTTTCTATGTAAACAAAACACAAAAACAAAAAATTACACCAGTCCCTCTTTATTTATTTTATGATATTAGCCATCTTTTATTCATTGTTTTTTTAATAGGGATCATTTATTCATTGTTATTGTTAAACTTATTTTGTTTTGATACTAATCTTTTTTTTATTTTTTTTTATTTTAAGAAAATTATATTTGTTGATATGAAGATGAAGACCATCATTTGTTGCCTCTTTGCATTAAGTTTCTTCCTAGTTGTGGCAGGAAGAAACATGCCATCAACATTGTCTCCTGATGTGAACTTTGATGATCCACCACTTCATAACTTTTCACCTCCTCCACCACCTCCATCTCCTTTTGTTAACTGTGATGACGTGGTCTCTCAAACTCAATATTTGTCTAAGCCTCCATGTCCGGTTCTCAACTCTGATTCGGAGTCTCAAAATATTAAAGAGGACAAATTCTTTAATATCTTATGTATAATACTTATTGTTGTGACTGTGGTTTCGATTGTAGTTACGGTGGGAGATCACTTTTTATGCTATGACTAGTCAACGAAGATCTCTATTTGTGCGGTTTCACTTTTTATGCTATGTCTAATCATTGAAGATCTTTAGATAGAAGTTTAGTCTTTTTTTTTTCTTTTTTCTTTTCGGTTTAGTGCTATGAATTTTAAATTTTTCATGAAGTCTTTATTTTCCTTATATCATTATGTATTCCTCAATTTTTTATCAAATTGTTATGAATATAATGATAGACAATGCTAACATGTAGTATGAGAACACTTGTTAGTGTATTAAAAATAGGAATTTTGAATTAAAAATTGTGCATTTAATTTATTAAAAAGTTTAAATTGTTGTTTTGAAGATAGGATCACTTCTATTTTTTGAAGTGCAAATATATTAATAGAAGTAGAAATTTTTTGAAGTGTAAATATATTAATAGAAGTTGAATTAAGTACAAAATATATTTTACCCACAAGTTGTGATTAAGTATAAAAAGTATTCAACTCATTTACAAACGCTTAAAAAAGCTCAAAGGTCAAGAACTAACATTAAGAGAAAATGCAATACAACGAATTAGTGAACCATTCTTGGTAAATACAAGGAGCACCCTTCTTTTTCGCCAATAACCATGTCAAAGCTTCAACTATGATCCAATCTAACTTGCTCAACCACCGGAACTTTTTAGGAAAATTTAAAGTCATTCCTCGCTTTTCAAATGGTCCACATTGCCGAATGCCAAACCGTCAAAAGTATTTTACGGCCTTTATCGTTATTTATATAAAAGCAAAAAGAACTCAACAACAACTTATCTTTTGGCATAATCAATACATTCCCTCTTTTTTGAAATAATTTAGCATTCCCTATATATATATATATATATATATATATATATATATATATATATATATATATTTTATATATTAATGTGATCACTCATATATGTAGAAGTTACAATATTTATGATCTACAACTATATATATGACTCATGTGGCATTGTAAAGTATACCTTGAAGAGCATGATGTGTTTGATACGAACCTCTGAATAATGGTCCAAAGATGGTGTTCGTATTTTTCTTCTTCTTTGCAACCACTTAATGCATCTTATCTCTTAATAGTATTTTATCCATTGTATGCTTGTTGGCTCTAAATCTTACTTCCATGAAAATGAATTCTAATCTTTATAATTGTAAATCTTACTTCCACCAGATTAAATGGGTCATTAGTTATTCATTCCCTTCTTGATATTGTTGTCAATTGGACATTACTTTACAATTAAGTTGGATGATTATTTAAGCTGTTGTTTTCAATTGATTCAAACTTTTTCTCGCTGAGTAACATGATTTATATAGTCTTTTCAGGTACCCAATGATTCATACCATTAGAATTTAGATGTATGTTTTATTTCATTTCATGTTTTTGGAAAACTCGTTTCAATAGATAAGAAAATTCAAAATACCCACAAGATACTAAACAAAAGGCCACTATATATTTACTAATACAAATGCCCTAGGGGACGTGAGGCTTGTTATTATATGCCTGGAGTATATTTCTTTTTGGCTTTACCAAGAATAATCATTTGTGTAAAGAATACAATTGTTATATTGTTTAATCTTTGCTCCTTGAAATTGAGTTCTCCGTGAAAAGATTGGTAGAGGTCACCAAATACCAATATGCAATTAGAAATAGAATTAGGCTATAGGGATGGATTAATTTTAATACATAAAAAATTGAGTAGAAACGAGATTATAGCGGGTCCTTCAAATCTTATACATAAAAAAGTTAGATGTCTACTTCTATTTTTTTTATTCAAAGTTAAAAAATTAAACTCATGGATTCACTGGTTTAGATACACAGTCATAGAAACTGGAGGACTACAAATCCTAACATCCTTCAAGAAAACCAACTTCTTTGTTTTGCTGAGGTTGTTGAGCATATTGTTGTGGTGGGTAACCTTGTTGAGGGTACCCTTGTGGAGGATAAGCATCTTTTTGGTGGATACCCTTGTGGGGGAGGAACACCAACAGGAGGTTGTTATTAGAGTATGAATAATCAACTATATATGGTTAGTTGATAGGTAAACTAGAGTTAGTAGCTTGGTTAATTAGTTAGAGAGTTAGTTACTCAAAGTTGCTCTATGAATACCTTACTCTATTGTAATCATTGACTATCTTTTATCAATATATGTTCACTCTATTATGAGTCTTTATGAGTATCTCCCACATGAATACTCTTATGCAGTCTTTCTTGTGATCACTATAACCTTTATCCCTGGGATTCCATGATCTGTAACATGGTATCGTATCAAAGTGATACCCTAGGGATGAAGATGACGATGCTTCCGCTTCCGATTCAGAAACTGATGAAGATGAAGAATTTGATGATGCAGTTCTCGCGACTTCTGCTTTTGCGTTACAGGAAACTTAAGCTTCTCAAGATTGTATCCTATTCGGCAGTGGTGGAGCCAGGATTAATGTAAAGCCCAGGCAAAAAAAATTTGCAACACATTTATAGGGGTTTACATAAGAAATTGCAAGCAAATAATAAAAAAAATCTAAAGAAATTGCCCAATTTATAGGGGTTTATTTAAGAAATTTATAGAGATTTACATAAGAAATTGCAAAAAATTTAGCCAAAAGCCCGGACGAGTGCCCGGGGTCGCCGGGCCTTAGAACCGCCCCTGCTATTCGGCTGTTTTGATTCTCCAATCATTCCGGTTTCAAATCCTTCAATCAAACCAAAATTTGATGAAATCTCCATCAAGATAGGTGAGATTTCATGCGTTCTAGTCCATTCATTTCATTTACCCATCCATTTCATTTGAATTTTTTTCTATATGTATATAGAGATTCCATTTGGTAGTGTGGTTTGGTCTGTATGTCGTTTTTAGTAGTTAATATATTTTTATTTGTAGTCATATTTACAAAAATTTGTGAATCTCTCCACTGTCGATTGATGATAACAGATTTGGGATATTCATAGATGGCAAAGGCAAGGGATAGGACTGAGGACTTCAAAGATGTCGTGTGCCAAAGTACTTGCTCTTTGGGGTATATATCATGCTTCACTACCCTCAATCCATTTCTCTTCCTAACTTCTCATTCACGATTATAGTTCCTATTCCTAATAATTTAAGTCATGATCTTTTTCCTTTACGAAAAAAAAAAATCCTATCTTTCTTTAGATAAAAAATAGAACGTTTAGTATTCCTATCTGTTGCTGGATCAATCTTATTCTGGTGTGTTTTCATTCTTTTGCATGCTAAATTGGCATCCATTTTAGCATCTTTCATAAACCTCCACAAAGGTCCCCATTCACCAAAGCGCATTTAAGACGGTACGCTCATCATTGATATTTTAACTTCTGGCATAATGTTACTTTCATTGTTGTCAATCACGAATAGCAGAAAATAGCAGTTTGTTCAAATCCCGCTATGGTACAACGTTATAGTGCTGTTGTAGCCACTGTTTGACAACACTGCACTAAATATTGTATCACGGAACAATAATAATTTGTTTTAATTTTGCTACGCTATAATGCCACCATTTGACAACACTAGGGGAGTATTAGCATGTTTACTATATAGAATGTATTTTTTTTTATTATAAAATTTGTTTTAAACTTGGTTTATATATGTAATAAACATAATAACACTGAAACAAGTATTCAAAGATGGTGAAAGAGCGAGATTGATCGGAGAGGAAGAGTCGAAATTGTCAAAGACGAAGAGAACGTGGGATCTGTGGTGACAGAGAACGCGAGTGACAACAATGATGAAGTTAGAATTGTTGAAGTAAACTCTAATAACCAATCTATATTGATTGAGTTTGACTTTGTATCATGATATTGATATATATATATATATATATATATATATATATATATATATATAATAATAATAATAATAATAATAATAATAATAAAAGAGTAAAAAAGGAAAATAGAAAAATAGAAAATCAAAATGAAATATTTATTTGTATTTTTTACACAAAGATATTTGTCTTTTTAAAATTTGGATGTTTAAACATTTTCAATATATTATAAATTGATTTGATATTTTTTCAATATCCTGTAAATTGATTTGATACTTTCTTCAATATAGTGGTACTAATAAATAAACAACAACAATAATAAAATAGTAAAACAGGTAAATAAAAAAATAGAAAATCATATGGAATATTTATTTATATTATTTACACAAGGATATTTGTTTTATTTTTAAATGTGCATGTTTAAATATTTTCAATATTTGGTTTCATTTATATTTTTTACACAAGGATATTGTTTTTTTTTAAATGTGCATGTTTTAAATATTTTCAAAATCTGGTAAAATGATTTGATATTTTTTTTTATTATAACCTATATTTTTACTATAAATAAATAAGAATAAGAGGTTAGGGAATTGGTATGAAGAATAAAAAGTTGGAGAGAGAAAAATCTATAGAATTGGTATACACTTTTCTCTAAATTTTGTTTCTATCGAGTGGTTTTTTTTTTCTATTGTCTTTGCTTTTGGTGTCACTCTGTCTAGTTGAAGTTGTATAGTGGCTCTTCTTTCTCTATTGTATTGTTGTTGTTCTTTTCTACGTAAACAATTTTTTTTTTTTTTATACCAATCCTTATTTATTTTATGATGTTAGCCATCTTATTCATTATTTTTTTAATAGGCATTTTTTGTTCATTGTTATTGTTAACCTTCTTTTGTTTTGATACTAATCTTTTTATTTTTATTTTAAGAAAAATATATTTGTTGATATGAAGATGAAGACCATTATCTACTGCCTCTTCGCATTAAGTTTCTTCCTAGTTGTTGCAGGAAGGAACATGTCATCAACTACTTTGTCTCCTGATGTGAAATTTGATGACCCACCACTTCATCACTTCTTACCTACTCCACCTCCACCCCCTCTTGTAAACGGTGGTGATGTGGTCCCTCAAACTCCATCTTTGTCGAAGCCTCCATGTCTTGTTGTCAACTCTAATTCGCACTACAAAAATCATAAAGCGGAAAACATCTTGATAATCTTGGTTATAATACTTTTTGTTGTTTTGGTTGCGGTTTGTATTGCATTTGCTACGATAGTTTACTTTTTAAACCATCTATAATTACTAAAGGTCTCTACTGGTGCGATTTCACTTTTTATGCTATGTTTAATCCATGAAGACCTCTAAAGTATAAGTTTAATCTATTATGTTTTTATTTTATTTTTTAACTACTATGAATTTTGAAGTTTTCATTAAGTCTTTATTTTAATTATATCATTAAGTTTTCCTCAATTTCTTATGAATATAGTGATAGAAAATGCTAACATGTAGTATGAGAACACTTGTTAGTGTATTAAAAATAGAAATTTTGAATTAAAACTTGTGTATTTAATTTATTAAAAAGTTTTTTTTTTTAAAGACATGATTACTTCTACTTGAAAATGAATTTCAATTTTTATAATCGTAAATCTACGATCTTAATGATCATACCACCTCCACCGGAGCGTGACTAGATTAATTGGGTCGTTAATTATTCATGCCCTTCTTGATATGGTTGTCAATTGGACATTACTTTACAATTAAGTTGGATTTTTCAACTGATTAAAAGTTAAAAAATTAAATTCATGAATTCACTAGTTTAGATACACAATCATAGAAATGGGAGGATTACAAATCCTAACATCCTTCAAGAAACCAACCTCTTTGATCCGTTGAGGTTTTTGAGCATACTGTTGTTCAAGGTATCCTTCTTGAGGGTACCCTAGTGGAGGATAACCATCTTTTGGTGGATACAATGACGGAGCCAGAAATTTTATTGAGTATGGACAAACTTTTGACCACAAATTTACATGTAACATAATATATAAATAGTCATAAATTGAAATAAAAGAGACTCGCTATTTTGTCGATAAAAGTACAATTTAAAACAAGAGAGATAAAACATAACCTGCCAAAATAATTTTGTTTGGTATATTATAGTTTGAGGAAGCCAGTTGAATTCCCCACTGGAACATTTTTTTTAATAAAATATAAAAACTATAGGAGCATGGATGCTGTGATTTTGTTCGCAGATTCAACCTTTTTGTTCTTAGCGAATTTGCATTATATTGATATACTCTATAATTTGAATGAATGAATATCATTTTTTTTAGTAAAAAAAATAATATTCTACTATGCTTTTACTTTGGGTTAATTACCAGGGTAATGTAGATATTCTACTAGCTTTGATTATTGTGCGGTTTCCCCACTAACACCATCACTTTTTTTTTGTTCAATTAACTGGACAATGCATAATATATGCAAGGTTCAGGGTTCAGACCTTCACTACTAAAAAAAATGATTCACTCTGAATTAGTATTTATAATGCGTTTGAAACCGCGTTAGGATGAGATGCAAGATTTTTTTTTCTTTCTTTCTCAAACTCCAGAAATTGTAACTATACATTTTCACGTCCAAACACCTAAATTGTAGTGGTGTTAAAAAAATATAAAAACCAAACAGACATTCAACTTAAGATGTTTAAAACTCCAACAATGGCATATGCCATCTCTAAGGTTAGATGTCTACTTGATATGAGATGTGAGGGGGGTTTATCTTGATACCTTTAATAATTAACTATATTAATCTACAAAATTGATTAATCAAATTTGTTTATTTTTTCAAAAAATGTTGCTTATTTTTGGAAATGATGGCAGTTGAATCTTTCATATTCTTATCTTTTCTACTCTTATTGTCCCTCCTCTCAATAATCATATGAAGCCCACATTATCATATCACTCCATTGATTGATTAATTAAATTAATTAATTTCATATATACTTGATAGAGTTTAAATGAAAACGGAATATTGCACACATGCATTAACATGGTATGAAAGGAAAATTAAGAAAACAATGAATTAGCTTAGTATGTTCATTCAAATCATTGATGTTTTACAAGAGTACAAGGGGTACTCTCTTCATGATAACATATACTTATATAAACAAACCAAAAAAAAAACTATATTACATATGATTATATATCATAAGAAGAAAGCCATATCATTTCCAAGCAACAAACACCATTCAAGCATATATTTCATGTTGGGTTCTCCACACTTTTCTCCTTCTCTTCTGCACCTTCTTTTTCAATTTTATTCACGTTATCTATAACTGGGAGAGAGAATACTTCACACGGAATTCCCAATGGGTTCACAATAACAATGTTTGTCATTGGCTCTAGGGCATACTCCTCCTTTACACTTTTGTTGTAAATAGCATATAGTAACATCTGAAGTAGCCCCAATATGAAACCCAACACGTTTGGAATCTGCACATTAGACACAAAAGGTTATTTAAAAAAATAATCAAGGGTCTAACAGCAATAAAATAAATATTATTTCAACTATGTTACAACAGATCATTTAATTAATGAATATTGACAAAATACCGTAGGACTTTACAATAAATCACATGTCATTTTCTTAACTGTTTTGTTTCTCTGAAAGAATGACATGTCAGCACTTTGTGTAATTCATGATTTCTTTTGGATATTATATGAAATAACTAATAATTTATTTATGAAAATTTAAGTACACATTTCATGTATTCTTCGTGACCTTTTCAATAACGTAATATAGAAGATGTTTCCAACAATATTCAGAATATTTGCATGGGTGTTTCTAGAGAAAGACTTAAATTAGTTTACTCAATTGCAAAACAAAATATGAAGAGCCTAAATTAGCCTCAATTGGGGGCCTAAAGCAAATATTAAACCCAAATTAGTGTCACCAAAAATAAACGATTAGAACACTTTATGGAAAATAGTTTATGTCACGACACTTTAACTCATAAATAATGACAAACATTTTTATCTCTTTTCTTTAAAAGAAAGATACGTCAACACTAGTTTAATTCGAGATTTTTTTGGTATTATATAGCATTACTATAGAAAATGTTTCCAACAATTAGAAAACTTACATAAATGTTCTTAGAGATGAAATTTAAATAAACGTTTCCTCTAAATAGCAAGAGCCTTAATTGATGTGTGTGTGGGGTGGGGGCTAAATAAAAGGTTTATTGACCAATTCACCCTTGATGTTAAACAATCACTCAATATAAAAGTTGAATTTATTTACTTACAGCAATGCATATATCCTTGAGGAAGAGACCATAAAAAAACCACACAATGGCACTTAGTGTGAGGAAAAATGATAGGTTGAATGGCATAAACTCCACACTCTTTGTTCGAATAACCTTGGCCTACAAATCAAGAAATCATGGGAATTATTGTTGGGAAAAAACAAAGAATTAAATTAAAACTTAAAAAACACTTAGCAATAATTATAATTTTCACTCACCATAATGGTTAAAGGTGATGCAAAAACACAAATTGCAAAAGATGTGCATATCCATCCTAGGACATGCACACGGAGGATACCATGCATAGCCAACTGGGTGGTAAGGGCAATCAACACAAAACATGCCACATTCATCATCATTAACAGTTTAATCGTCAAGATCTACAATTAAAAATCATGGTATAACAAAACTAATGAGATTATACTTGTCATATCAAGTTGATTAGTAAAAAAAATAAAACTAAAAAGTAAGTATAATTGGTGATTAGGGTTTACCCTGGCATCTTTGGTGGCGTAGATTAGGTATGTGACAATATATATTGATTCAATGACACACCCAATTGAGTTAATGGTAATGAGTAAAACAGCATGTTGCTTGACAAAACCATAATATAGCCATAACATGGAACTGAATAGAGCCACCAAGTAAGGCAATGATTGGAATCCATCGGTCGATTTCTTTTTCCATATTCGGTAAAATGTTGGCCTAAAAATTAAGAAAAGGAAAAATATATTTAGTTTTACAATATTATATATAATAATTAAAAATTGGTTTAATATGCTTAATCAAAAGAAGAGTATTGATAAAGAAATTAACATATACTTACAAGGGCGCCAAGTACACCATGAAGGAAATGATGTTACCTAAGCATCAAAAGGAGGAAAATATGTTATGTTCTTGATTTGCTTCATAGATATTCAGAAATTAAAATAATGTGATGTGATGATTGATATATGGTTGATTCAATAGAAGTAGGATATATTGGAATTTTCCCCCTCTAAATTGATTGAATAATAAGTAAAAATAAAATAAAACCAAGGATGATATTTCATCATACATCCTTGATTACTCACACTAAAAAAATTGCATGACAACTAAGTGGAGGAGGATAACCCTTCTTTTTTTTTTTCTTCTTCAAATGGCTAAATAAATACCTAGTATTCCAAAAGTGAAAATCAAACGATGGTGAGGATCCATGTCTTCTCTTGGTGTTCTTCTTTAGGTTTTGAGAAAAATAGCAAAAGATTTAGGGATTGCTATAGGAAATTTTAGAAACCTCAACCTTGAGGTTTCTTCCTATTCAACCCCTAAACCAATGCACGTAAATAATGAAGATGTTGAAGGGATTGAACAACCCATGCCTTATATATATACACAAGTTCTACACTAAGAAAAGCAAGAAAAAGATGCAAAAACGTATTTTAAAATAAAAAAGAAATGTGATACATGCATATATAACAAAGTCATGCTTGTTTCATGAATGATTGATTTATTTAATAAGTAGCGTGCCCCAAAATTATTTAATTTTCCATGCTTTGTTCACGTGCTACTTGATAACATATTCTTGAAAATAACTATATGTGTATGATGTTGTTATTGTAACTAAATCAATTAATGTTGTTGCACTTGGCTATTCGACACGACACGAAAACTAAAATTGAAATCGATCTCAACCCTTGAAAATATGACACATCATTGATTTACAATAAGTTGGTTATATTTACTTTTGGTTTCATGTGTGTAACTGGTATCATTCTACAATGATTAGAATTTTGCAAGAAAACACACTCAATATAAAGAAAATGGGAAAAGGACGAAAATGGAGATAGCTTCTACGATTTGATGATTATTTTACGTTTTTATTATAAGATTTTGGAAAATGTATTTTTCTAAGTTAGTGAGATTGGGTAAGGTGTTCTTAGGTATAGGGTTGTGATGAATTCTCGTGAGTTGTGAGTTGTGACCTTTTCGATTTTCACACAACACGCTTCGCCGCGTCACAAACCACTATTAGTTTCATTATTGCTTTCTTTTCTAGCTTAACTAGATGCTTTTGAGGCATATGAGGTTTTTTGTCTACCAAAAGCATGATATATTTGCATTTTGTAGGTACATTAGATCATAGGTACAAAGACTAGCCGGACCGACTTATTTATTCAGTAATAAGTAGAACCGTCAAAATGTACTAATTCATTTGAGACTAGTTTGTCAAGTTCGAAAAAGTGTAAAGGGTTAGCTTTAAAATTTGAATTTTTTGATTTAAAAAAATTCATTTGTGATATTTTTTTATTGTCTTTTTATAGTTAAAGTGCAAATAAGGGATACATGTATCGACACTTAGATGCTAGATGCACATAGGGTATGTGGATGGATACTGAAGTTGTTGTCTGAGGGCACGGGTTTAGTTATATTGGGCATTGTTTACAAATGCAGGTATGAGGATGGACACTATAATACCCTCTCCATGGGGTATCCATTGCCATCTGAAAACCAATATAATATACACATCTTAAAACTTGTGTAGTTAACGTCTTAAAAATTTAAAACATGATATTTTCAATGTCAAATTTTTCTTTTTGGTATCCTTAGCTCGACCTTCAAAATATTGTCTATCTGTCTCAAAGTTGTTCTGGTAGTGCAAGACTTGAGAGTAAGGAGTGTGCTCTTCGTTATGCCTCAGATTCGTATTCTTCATGTGCTAATAATTCGTGTGTTAAGTTTATTCGAACAAGACTTTCCTATGACTTTGATTATCCCCCTCTAGTAGATAATTGGATTAGTCTCAGAATAAATCGATCCTTAAACCTTATACAAAGTTTTTTTCTTTGAAATAAACATTCCACTAAAATGAATAGTTTTAGTGGCAATTATAATCAAGGCCGTCCATGGAGAGGTGCAAACAGCTCTATTGAGCTTGGCCTCCCCAATTTTTCGGCCCAAAATAATATTATTTTATTTTTTTATATATATAATGCACCGAAGATTTTAATATATACCAATTGTATTGAAAAGTTTTCACACGAAAGCCATGACCCTAGTGTTAAAATGCGGATATGTTGAACTTGTGTACTCTGGTTAAACTCCTGTGAGGGTTGATTTTTGTTTTTTACCATTTTTTTTTTCCAGCATAATAGGGCCTCTTCTTTGCCTAATTTTTATGGATTTGAGGTTTACATATCCTAAATAATATCTCCTCTTCTTCCAATAAACTCTAACAACAAACATTATTATTATTTTTTTAAAAAAAAACATTATAATTATTCTCTCAAAAAATAAAATAAAAAATATTATAATTTTGTTTTGCTCTTTTAAAAAAATTGTGTTTTTATTTTTACTAAGGATCTATTTTTATTTGAGAGTCGAGCTTCCATTTTTGTAGGAACGGCCATGATTATAATGGCCAACGAAATGAAAGGATGTATGTTTTCTGGTGACTCTTTTGTTGACAATATAGTATTGCTGAAAAAATTAAATGAAAAATCCCTAAAAAAGAAGTTTCCATCTTCTCTATTCTTCTGTAGCCAAAAATAGGAAAAACTTCATTTGCTCTTATTTTTCTCTGCATATTGTATTTGGAAAATAGGACACTTTTTAATAAACTAAATATAAACTAAGGTTTTGAAAACTTAATTATTCAATTTCTTAAAAGTTTAAAATTATTTTTTTCAACACAAAACTTCAATTTACTTTTTTAATTTCTTAACAAGGGTCGTAAGACAAAAAAAAAAAAACGTCTTTTATCACATCTCAATCAAACTGGACATTAAATTTGACATCAAAGATAGTTCTCTTAAAACTAGACATTAATTCTTATTGGGTAACCTAAGCATTGTCAATCAACACTCATAATTATTAAGAGAAAAATGCCAATAATATTGATGATCTAAAGTAGACTTGATGTTTTTATATCGGTAGTAGCCCACATCCCAGACTGCAGGATTAACTTGAGATCATGCGAGACCAAAATCGACATGATTACTTATATGATTAAACTAAAATCACTGAAATATTTGATGCAAACAAAATAAACATTTACTTTGTTGTCATTTCTGATAGCCTAAACAGAACATCTTACTGTGTTAATATATTTATATAGCTGAAATTTGTCCTTTTCATATGATAATCTTTAAGTGAAAATAAGTAATGTTATCCACATAAGTTTTAGATATTAGGTGCAAGTAAGAAATGATTTATACCACATACTCCTTTTTGTAAAATATTTTTGAGCTTGAAGTAAACACACTTGGAAAAATGTTGTAGCACAAATCGTTGACCAACTGCCCAATTTTTTTATTTTTTTTTTACTAAACTGCAATTTTGGTCTCTATTTTTAATTGCATAATTTTGGTTGTCCATTATGAGAAGTTTTGACCAAATTATGATTTTGATGGTCCAAATCGAAAATGTTGCAATACATTAGGTGACTTGACATGAGAACTAATAACATAATTATTGCGAGTCTTCAAAAATAAGGTGTTAAATTGAGTTGTGATAAAAAATACATAGTCAAAAGAATATCAACTGAAAATTATATTAAGGGTTTGGCGTAAACAATTTATTGCCACATCGTCATCGTCAAATTAGATGGTCAAAATAATAGATTAGTAAAAATAGTGAAACGGAGACCAAAATTGTGCAATTAAAAAGAAGAGGACAGTAATTACGATTTTGCCAAAATAACGGGACCAATTGTTTAAAACTGATTTTGTTTTGTAATTTAAGCCGTTTGATCTCAAATATTACCGTCCGCGATCGTCTGGTGCTTATAAATCTGTGTTATTTATTTATTATTATTGTTGTATTTATGTTCTTAGTTTATAAATTCCACATAAATTTTGTAAGAAATATGTGCTGACATAGTTCCTGAATTGTAACACTGAAATGGAAAATCTGGGGATGTCCTTTAAAAAGACTAGGCTCTACTATTTTGTTGGTTTATACATCTTTTCGTTCTAGTTAGTAATTTTTGCTTATCTTATTTATGACTAATGCCTTTGTTGCTTATCTTATTAATTGATAACTTGATGTAAAAGCAGTGTACTATCAAAAAGTTGTAAAGATATGATATGATTGTTGTCTTTAACAAAATTGATGAATATGCATACGAAAATGAAGGAAGGAAAAATGTACCATTGCATTAGTAGCAAGTTGAAAATGTCAATAAGGTTGATACAGTTTCCTTAACATGGATATGGTCCCGATATGATTAGTAACTTTTTTCACTCCTTCTAAGTGCTCATTGAAGTTCTTGAATATGTCTAAGAACCTAACAGGAGGGCAATCTAGTAATTCAACAACCCATTTCTCATTTTGGTGAGAGAGTATAGTGCTTGTAGGGTCATTGCCAATTTCAAAAAACTTCCATGCACGTAAACGTTTACAAGGACATATAGACTAAAGCAAAATGTTGAATAATGAGTTGGCCTTAGGTAATCTTTAGTGGGAGTTACCCTTCCATTCATAGAGAAGGAGGTGACTTCTCAACCCGTATCAACTCGGAGTTGGGTCGTTCTTTTTGTGGTGTTTTTCAGCCTTATGTGATGTGTCAACAACAAATTTCATAATTATGATAGGTTGCATTTCATTATTGATGTTATATATGCATTAATAGTAGAGTCACAAGGTAATTTGTTATAGAAAAATGTTAATGGATGTCTTTGGAACACTCTTTAAAAAAAAAAATTAGTAGTAAGTTTTTGTGAAAATTTATGTATTCAATACATTTAAATTTGTAATATTTAACTTTTTGAAATAATAATTCATAAATTTGAGATCGTTAAAGAGTTACTCGTTAACAAAACTCAATTTAAAAATGTTTAAAGAGTGCATCGAGCATTTGCTTACTAAACCCATAATTTAAATGACATAATTAAGTTCTCGTGAGCTTGGCTCAGTTAGTAGAGACAATACATACAAAGACGGAACTAGCTATGTGTGAAATGGGGCAGCCGCTACCCCACCATTTGTATAACTCTCTAATACTCATGTACATATGTAAGTTTTCGCCACCCCACCCACTATCTGACATGAAGGATTCATCCAATTTTTTTTTGAAGGATTTATGCAATTGTAGTATAAACAAGTACTAATAAATTTCATAATTTAGATCTTTCGATTCTAATATGAGGGAATAACCGACTTGCTAAAGAGCAATTAGCACTTCTTGTGTTTTTTTTTATCAATCACTTCTTTCTTTTTATTGGCAGAACTTTAAATTACCGTATAGAAAAAATATTTGTTTGGTGTTTCACTTTGTTTAAAAGGTCTTGCTAACAAATGTCCTAAGATCATCGTTTAAGATATCCACAAAATAAAATTGTCTTAAAAATATAAATCAAACATACATAAAAGTTATGACCACAAACTTTCTAATATAAAAGTTACCATTTTTAGATGCTTAAACAATGTCCTAAGGACATTAAAAGACTTAAAAAAAATTATCATCATTTTTACCTAATTTAAATTTTTTTCCCTAATATTATGAATCAGGTTTTCTACCTTCGTTCAATTTTGGAGGCTTTTTTTGTTGATGTGTAGCTATGAAGTGATTGATTGTGTTGAGATCGGTTGAGTGTCATCTAACAATATAATTGTGATGACAAACCAGCAAAAAAGCTCTAAAATTGAGTGGATAGAAATTATTGAAAGTTGTAAAATTGGAGACCCAAATTCCAGCTTTGATATATTTCATTGTTTTCACCCGCAACCCTTAACAAAATTTTTTGGCTCCGTCTCTTAATATATATAAGGTTTGAGGTTCAAATCAAAGAAAAAAAATGACATGGTTAAGCGTTGTTTAAGTTATATAATTGCACGAGCCTCTATTATGCATGTCTTGTTGTATATATCTGGTTAATGATTCTTGTACAAAAATTTTAAGATGGTCAACGGTGAGTGGAGCTTAACTAAATTTGTGATATGTGACAATGTGAATGTAACTTACATTAGTTTTAGTTTCTGACATGTGACTTTGTATTAAGTGATACATTAGTAAATTGTTCTATTTAACGTAATTATAAAGTTTTAATTTCCAAAAAAATTCCATAATTTAATGTTAATCCTACAAAAAATTTCATCCATCCATTTTGTCATCCTTAATCAAAACCCGGTTTAAAACAATTTTTTTAAAACATTACAATAAAAACCAATTTAAAACAAACACATGGAACAATTTAATTCTTTGTTGTCCAATCCCTCACATATTTACAAAATCAAGCAGAACCTAATCTACCCAGTCATAGAAGGTTTTTGGAAACCAGATCACAACTTTGGACTTAATGTGCTAAGATGCTTGTCTACGAGATTACAGCAACATGCTAGTGCATTTTTCAGCATTAAAGTATGAGCATGATTCTTAATATTTGCATATTTGCCATTTGTTCAGATGCAACATAAAGTTTGAGAATTGATCTAATCCAAAATTTAAAATGCAGCATATAATGATCTTGACGATCATATTCCTCTAATTGAGATTGTAGTCATTATTGAATAAGTAAATAAATTGAAAGTGTAGTTAAATATCTTAGACACACATGGCCAGTATAATCGAGAAGACGTGTACAATAAATCTCTGCTATTTCAAATCTTTTCGTAGTTTTGTAATGATTCGCAAGATAGAGCAATGCCTCAACCATATTAGGTCCGTCCTCCTCTTCAGATTCCATCCTCTCTAAATCCTTTCTGTAGTAAAATGCTGCCTCATGAAGTCGTCCCGGCTCTGAATGCAGCTTTGCTAGTTGGTGCAGTGCAATTGCTTCCATGTCACAACAATTATTGCCTTATCAAGCATGCGAAGCTTATCATTCGCATAACATTGAGCCATTTCAATCCACATCCGAGAATAATTTGGATGAAAGAAAACAGATCTTTTTGAAGTAATAGAGCGCAATGTGACGTCTACCCTTCATCTCATAAGCTTGTCTGCCCATACTAAGCACGGTAATCACACCGATCTATATCAGCCTTACGATAAGCATCCACAGCAGCGCCAGTGTTCTTCATCTCCATAAACTCACGACCTTTAAGTCTCCAAGCAGACAGATAATTTTTGTTCAGTTTAAGGGCTCTCATAAAATATTTAACTGCTTTAACTGTAAAAATTTCCAATAATTAACCAAGATTCCAGTTCCAAGGGTAGCTATTTACCGATTCCACAAGAACTGTACGTGCCAAGATTTTATCGCCTTTCTGTTTCAGTATGAGACCATACAAGTACAAACAAAAGGGATCAATTGTCCCATTCTTGCGAAGTGCAGACAATGCCCAATGCATTTTCTTTATTTAGCTAGGTCAAGGGAGAAGCAACATGTGACACTGAAGAATGCGATATGACTAACAGTTTGTGTTAATATACATATACAATAAAATATATTAAAAAAAATCTACACATTGTGATAGTTCTTTAAGCCATGTCACAGAGGGTGGAAGCTCCTACATGCACCGTAGCATCCCAGAGTTGAGTAGCTGCTCTCATGGCTGCGTTCGCAGATGTTTTTTTTGTGTTTTCGCATCAGAGTTTTTGAGTAATTTGCTTCATTTTTTCCAGCAATCATGTGTTTATTAGAATTAAATGTATAACAAATCCTAAATATAGCAAATAAGGATTATTCTGCAACCTGCTATACTAGTTTTGGGGTCGACAGCTCCATGCTGCTATTAGAGACCGACAATATGGCGAAAATCCCCCGTAAAGGAAATCCAACAAAATCTGCATGATTAATCACTGACAAAGAGATTTGCAAGTTTGATGGTGGGCCACCACATTGGTTTTGCTCACTTGAATTGAATGTGCTTCTCCTTTTAAAACGGTTGCACCATCTCATCACCATTTTGAATAATGATTTTTGGGTAGAACTTCGGTGACTTTGGCTTCGATAACTTTGGGTGTTTGTCTCTATCTCTCTCTTAACCAATAATTCTCTCTCACAAAATATATTATTCTTATTTTAATCATTCAATCATCACACTCTTTCATCTAAATTACACTAAAGTCACCAAAATCACCCAACACAAAGTCACTAAAGTCTTCAATGACTTTAAGGAGGGAAAGGTATGTGACTTTGAACCAATTAAAACTTGACACGTGACATTGCTTTGTTTTAAAAAAATAAATAATTAAAAACTGGATTTTTATCACACAAATGGAAGAAGAAAACGCACCCAGAAAAAAAAACACCACCGTTGATACTTTCTGACGCCGTCCACCACCGTTGGCTCTCTCCGGCACCGTCCTCCGTTGCACCTCCGTCGACTCTCTCCGACACCATTCTCCGCTGCACCGCCATGGGCTCTCTCCGACACCGTTGTAATGTTATGTGCAGCTCAACCTGTATATCAGACATAAACAAACAAAGTTTATACCTCTAATAAGAGTATAATCAAGTGTATAACCATTTTAAAAAATAAACGGAGCATTTGGATTGGAAAATAAATTTATTGAATACATTAGCATAAAAAACAGTACTTTTTTGACAAAACTGATACAACAGTATCTGATACATATGAGAAGATAACACCATACATACCACATCAAAAACAGATGCTTATGTATTGTCATTATAAAAAACAGAGCAACATATGTAAACCATGGAAGGGTTTTTACTTCAATTCTTAGAAAAAACCCTAAATTTCCTAAAATCTGATCCTAATGAATTGAAATTGATTGACATGATTTGCTTTCTATTCTTATTGAAGTGTAATGATTCTCTATTTTAATTTTGATTTTGGTTAGTTCACATTACCATAACCATTTCAAAAGAATAAAGATGGGGCATAGAGACAGAAAAAAAAAAACACATACCTTTGTTGATGGAGGTGACGGTGGTTGTGGACGGCGGCGATGGCGGTTTAGGTGATAAGCAAAGGAAAGGAGAAAGTGGAGGAGAAGCTGATACGTGATACCCGTAGCGTTTCTCCTTTTCCCTATGTCGTTTCTATTTTTTTTTTTTAATTATTTATTTTTTTAAAACAAAGCAGTGTCACATGTTAAGTTTTTATTGGTTCAAAGTCACATGTCTTTCCCTCTTTAAAGTCACTGCAGTGCTCCCCGTGATTTTTCCAAACCCTAGCTCCAACCAAAATCAACAACCTCTTGCATTCTTCCACCACCGTCGGTCTCGGTGACCGTTTAGGGCGAGGTTTCACTGTTTCCATATATATTCACCACCGGCTGCAATCACAATGGCTTCAGATTTACCTGATGAGTGTTGGGAATGTATCTTCAGATTCATCATCAACAACGATATGGACGAAAACAAAAACCGTCGCAACTTGAGTTCTATCTCCACCGTATCCAAACAGTTCCTCTCCATCACCGGCCGCCTCCGATTCTCACTCACTCTCGTCGATCCAACACTCCCTTTCCTCGGTCGCCTCTTCAAAAGGTTCACCCACCTCAATTCCCTCAATCTCTCTCGCTATGTTGGTCACAACCTCGACGACCTTTTCTGCCAAATCTCTCGTTTCCCGTCGTTAAAAATCATTTCACTCAAACTTCCAAACGTTGGTGATCGCTTCCCAGCAAATGGATTGCGAGCTTTTTCACAAAACATTACAACTTTGACCTCTTTCACTTGTTCCGGCTTTGTTAACCTATTAGTTATCGCAGAATGTTTCCCTTTGCTCGAAGAACTCGACCTCGACCTCACACTCGAATACCCCTTAAGTAATTTGAGACTTGGACTAATAGGTATAACAATGGGGTAGAGGCTATCTCACTTTCACTTCTCAAACTCCGCAAGGTTAATCTTTCTTCCTTTCCCATCAACAACCAATCACTTTTCCACTTGTTCAGCAACTGTAAGCTTCTCCAAGAAGTCAACATTGATGGTTATAAGCAATTATTAACCGATGCAGGCATTGCTTCTGCTCTGCGTGAGAGACCAACATTGATGTCTTTCTCGTTATCATCGTTTTCAATATCAGGTCATACACCCATGACTTCACCTATTATCGACTCATTGGTGAGTTTCAAGGGTTTGACTTGTCTTGGTTTGTATTTATTTAATATTTCTGATGAGTTTCTCTACACTATTGCAAGGGGAGGTCTTCCTTTGACAAAGCTTGTCCTAAAAAGTTGCTACGGTTATAGTTATGATGGACTCTTTTGTTTGTTATCCAAGCGTCGTCAAGGTTTCCAACATTTCTATCTTGGACCTAGTAAGTTTCTGAATGATCAACATGTTATCCAGTTGTCTTCGTTTCTTGGTGATTTGATGTCCATCAACCTTAGTAATTGTAATAAGCTAACAGAATCATCCTTGTTTGCACTCGCTAGGAACTGTCCTTTACTTAGTGAGATCACAATGGAACATATTGGGGGTAAGAGTGAAGAAAATTATGATTCTTTGACGAAGTTTGGTGTACATCCTCAGTTAAAGTCTCTCAATTTGTGTGACAATTCATGGTTAAGGGATGAAAATATCATAACGTTTGCTTCCATTTTCCCCAATTTGGAGTTGCTTGATTTGGACCGTTGTGAGCGCATATCTAAAGGTATTTGTCAAGTTTTAAGTAGATGTTGTAAGATTAGGGATTTGAAATTAAGCAACTGTTCAAGACTGAAGACACTTGGAATCAACTTTTTAGTTCCCAAGCTGGAGGTCTTAGACTTATCAGGAACGATGGTTGATGATGAAACACTCTATGTGATCTCAAAGAATTGTTGCGGGCTTTTGCAACTAATACTGAAAGGATGTTATAATGTGATAGGGAAGGGACTGAAACATGTGCTAGAAAACTGCACTCAACTGAGAGAGTTTCATTTGGATGCTTATCATGCAAATGGCAAATATAAGAAACTCTTTGCATGTCGTGGATGCCTTTTCTATGCTTAAGTTTGAACTCTGTAAGTTGTTTTTGTTTTAAGGTTTACTTCTATGATAAATTACTTTTTAAAAATGTCAATTGACAAATGTGCAATTACACATCAGTTTGTGCATGATAGTTTCCTAATTGATGGTGTTATGTTTTTATATAATGTGCAATGCAATGCAAGCAGTTGAGTGAAGTGTTATTAAATGTGTGAATGTGTACATAGTTTTATTGTTATTTTTACCATCGTTGTACCCTCAAACGCCACCTCCACCATCTTTGTACCCTCAAACGCCGCATCCACCACCGTTGTGCTCTGAAACGTTACTTCAACCGTCGTTGTACTTACAAACGGCTCCCACACAGACTCAACATCCTTCAAGTTGGCCTTAGACGTCGTTCATCTGTTCAGAGAACGGTTGCTAGACCATTCTTGTTAGAAGCCTGTTTAACCTTGTAAGATTTTATTATTCGACAGGACAACTTCAAAACCATACCAGAAACTAGATTAGATCAGGTAATTCAAGAATTAGAGAAGTATCAATTATTGCTGGACATCCATCACAGACTCATTCTCGACCACTTCTTAGAAAGGGTATAATAATTGATTCAATTAAAGATGAACTTGCTTAAATTATTCATAGAAGGATATGAGCTTCATTCATTAAGAGTAAATGATTAAGGCCTTATTTCCCAAACTTGATGCTTGTGAAAATTTCTGATAAATTTTAATTGAAAAACAGGTCAAAAATATTTCATATTTTTCAAAGTTAAAGGCCAAGTATTATAGATTATAAATTATGAAACAATATGTTTTCATTGTCTCTCTTTAATTTATGCTATAACATCTCTCTATTGTCCTCACATCTGCTCTTTTTATCTTCTATTTGCAAATGAAAAAATCGTTGCTCAGCTTTATATATGTGTAACATTCTCTTTCTGCAATCTAGATGTGTTTGCGACCTAGTAAAATATTTTATTTAGGTATATATGATTCGCATCCAAAGTCATCATGTTTCCATCATCGAAGTTCCAGTGTCTTGCCGCGCGGTCTTTATATTTGCGGTTGTGATTATTAATTGGGCGTGGGCTTCACAATCATTTGAGTGACATTTAAAAAATGGGAAATTAACAGTGTTGATTCATTTTGTGTATGCTACAGGTTACTAGAGATCCATGTAAGGTGGTTGCAATTCAAAGAAATAGCTAGAACTTGGAAAGGTTCCAAAGCTCAGTTGAGTATAAAAAAAAAAAAAAAAAATTCTTAATTTTGTTCACTTTCTCGTTCATTGTTTTGTAATAATTGTTGGAGCAAAAATTATGTACTGTTGGATTAATGTGAAGTTTTCTGACTGATCTTTTGATTGGAAAATTTTGTTAACCTTACTGTTTAATCTGATTTTTGAGGTTTCCTCTACTTTATTTGGTTATGAATTTGATAAAATGTATCAACCTTAGGTTATGTCCATGTTAATTATTAAAATAGCCTCTAGCTTATGATATATATATATATATATATATATACCACTTTTTAAATTAAGTACTATGATTTTCAACCTTCTAGGCTTAAGATAGTGACTTGCAAAAAGCTTTAAAAGCTGACTTTTGATCAGCCATTTCATAAACACAATATCCTGGAAAATGCATTCCCTTATTGGATCAAACTTCCTGATATCTGTGACGAATTGATTATCCTATAGATAAAGATAAATATCTTTTTGTTCATGTAAGATACTCAGTGTGTAGATTAGAAAAGCATAATACTGATAGTTTTAGACATGCACAACTCAAATTTCACATATCAATATCCTATAATAAGTTAACTGGAAAATATAAAGGAATGTATGTATATTCATACATTTTCAGTTAACCGGAAGAAGTAATCTACACAGCACTAAAGGACTTTGGCAAAATTCACATGTTAACAAATCCAAATCAATCTATAAGAAAGTTGAACTATCTTCTATAATGTGAGAAGTGATACATGGGAATTTCTTGAACATTATAACCTAGCAGGCTACTAAACATTGTTTTTTTTTTGAAACATTCTACTAAACATTGTTAGATTCTACCTTAAATTAATAAGTGATACATGGGAATTTCTTAAACATTAGAAGATGAACCTAATTTGTATTTATTGGTTTTAATTAAAAAAATTGACAAAAAAAAAATTAAAAAAATTGACAAAGTTTAATTGTAGTACATTGACAATGTAAAGATACTTTACACAGTCAACCAATAACATTTTGCCATGTCATTATCTCATTTACCCAAAATAGTAGTACAAGCCGCAAAGCTGCTGCACATTAAAAGGGGCAATCAAACCAACGGAATTTGAATCAAGCCAAAGGGATGGTTAGATTTTAGATTTTCACAATGGGCATAATTAAAGTTTGAATGGTTTTGAAAGAGTTGTTCACATTTAGAGTCAATCGGTCACACATCCGCTCAACGGTGATGGTGCTTAAAAGGAGTCGATCAACCTTGTTGTCACGTAGAGATGTTAGGATTGCAAATCCGCATGAATTTGGGGTGGAAACAAATGATTTCTCACCTGATAGTTGAGAGTGATTCCAAGATGTTGGTTGACAAGGTAACAAGAACCTACGATATAAACGGAAACACCCAGTGTTGATTTAGGTCATTTGTGACTTCATGAATTTGAAGGAAATAAATGTGTTGACTGATTGGCTAATTTTAGCCTAACCAATAATTTTTTTGATGTTCATGTTATATAGACTTCTCCTTTAGAACTTCAAAGTCTCATCCTTGATGACATCTCACATACTTGCATGTTTACGAGGGTTCGTTTAGATTCTTAATTTTCCTTTTTCTTTTGGACTTTACCAAAAAATAAAGGAAGGAGCAAATACATGAGAAATGTTATTCGAACATATACTATTTTGATCATAAATATGACACCATGCTTTTGAAGGTAAGAATCATGATGGTGCTTTTGAAGGTAAGAAACATCCATAAAAGTGAGTTTAGGGCTTTGTTTGGGAGTTTGGAAGGGAAGAGAGGGTTTTGAAAGGTGGAAAATATATGGGAAAATAAAAAAATCTTTCGTATTTTTTGAAAAATTATTTTTTTAAAGAACAATGAATCAATATTTATGTTTTTTTTTTTTTTTTTTTTTGAAAGAAAGAAGTCATTGCATTTCAATATCTAAAATGTGCCAAATACATGTAGGTACATCATCAATAATATGGGGGCTAGGATTAGACAGGGCTGCCTGAGCTAACTCGTGAGCTACCCTATTTGCTTGCCTCCTATTGAACTCAACATGAGAGTTCTGAAATTTGTCTACTAACAACTGTTTACAAGCAGTGATAATACAACCAAATTCACTGCTGTCATCTAAGTTAGAATGAACACAATCAACAACTTTTTTACAGTCTAGAGCAAAGTCAACATTGTCAAACTGTTGATTTGAGAGCCACTCTAACGCCGTGTGCAATCCTACAGCCTCTCCCACATCTACATCACAAAGAGGAGCAAACCATTCTGTTCTTGCAAGGACGAAAGCACCATCATCATCCCTAAGACATATACCCAACCCAACTCTATTAAGAGAAGTGGAGAAGGATGCATCAATGTTGCATTTGTACCTGCCAGGTGCCGGTTTCTTCCAACTGTCTTCCTCATATCTTATAGGTCGAACCTGTGTGTGTATAGGTTGAACGGTGCTATTGGCTCGAATGATTTGGGCTGCTTTCCAATCTTCAAGAAGGTGGGTTGCCCGTTGAGTCACCTGCAAACTGGTCTCATTTTGCTGCTGCCATAGCTTCATGTTCCTGCATTTCCAAAGGCTCCACATAATTGTCACCATCATTTCACATTGACCTGGAGATAAGTTCTGTAAAAGAGTGAATATAAGTGAACTAATATTATAATCTTGACGAATCACCCTGTCAACAGTGTCCCAAAGATTCACATTTTGCCAAACTTGAACAGCTTTAGGACACTCAATAAGGACATGAATACTATCTTCATAATTGTAGTTACAATGAACACAATTCAAAGGGCAAGAAATGCCTTTACTGTTTAGGCGAGCACGGGTTGGGAAGCATCCTCGGCATACACGCCAAAGGAAGTTCTTGATTTTTGGAGGCACTTTTAGCTTCCAAATGAGGTTCCATCGGCCATTCACGTGCATATGGGAGTTGTCGGCAATTTCAGTCACACACATTCTATAGGCACTTTTAACAGAGTACTTACCATTTCTTTCCCCTTTCCAAATCAATTTGTCCTCCAAAACAAGTGGTTGCAGTGGCGTATTGAGAATCAATTGCGCAGTATGTGCATCAAAGAGACTATGAATGAGGGGCGCCTTCCATATTTTCAGGTCTTGATCAATAAAATCATATAACTTCACCTGCATCAAAGGCTCAAAAATTGGATTAGTTGTGGAAAAGGACAAGCCATCCTTGAGCCATGGGGCGCCTAAAAAAGGTATGTTGACCCCTGAGCCAATCCGCCATCGTGCACCCTGTTTTATTACAATTTTGGCGCTAAAGATGCTTCGCCAAACATAGCTTGGATTATGTCCAATTTTTGATGCAATAAAATCAGAATTAGGGAAATATTTAGCCTTAAATAAACGGCACACAAGGCTACTAGAATCAGTTTGAAATCTCCATCCCTGTTTCCCTAACATGGCCACATTAAAAGAGGTCAAATCTTTAAAACCCATACCGCCAAAATTTTTATGAATAGACAATCTTTCCCAAGACATCCAATGTACTCCTCGACGCATATTACCACCGTGACCCCACCAAAAAGCATTGATCATTTTTTCTATAGCATCAACAAGCTTATTTGGAAGTAAGAATATACTCATAATATAAGATGGGATAGATTGTAGTACCGATTTAATCATAACCTCTCTGCCAGCTTTAGACAAACACTTGCTGCTCCAACTATTGATCTTGAGCCAAATGCGATCTTTGATAAAGCCAAATGTCGCCTCTTTGCTTCTACCAACCATAGATGGAAGGCCAAGATACTTGCCTGTTCCCATTACCGCTCTGACACCTAGTATATTTGTGATACTTTCCTTCAGAGCCTCGGGAACAACACTGCTAAAGAAAACCTCAGATTTTGGAAGGCTGATAGCCTGCCCCGAAGCTAACTCATAAGTGTGAAGAATGTTCTTCATTACTTGTGCTTCATTGTCATCAGCCCTGAAAAAAAGAAAACAATCATCTGCAAACAAGAGGTGAGAAATAATAGGTGCATTAGTACAAATAGACACGCCATGTAGGTCTCCTCTTCGTTCTGCTTTTCGAATAAGAGCGGATAAACCTTCGGCACACAAAATAAAAAGGTAGGGCGACAGCGGATCACCTTGCCTTAAACCCCTTCCTGGTATAATCGGGCCTACTAATTCATTATTGACAATGACAGAGTAATCAACAGTTTCAACACACATCATAATCCATCTAACCCACTTACTATCAAAACCCATTTTGAGCATCACTTCCTTAAGATAAAGCCAATCAATCCTGTCATAGGCTTTGCTAATATCTAATTTGAGAGCAACATTTTTTTCTCTAACACGCTTGCTAACTTTCATATGATGTACCACTTCAATAGCAATCATAGCGTTATCAAGAATTGAACGCTCTGGTACAAAAGCTGACTGATTCTCAGAAATACATTTATGCAAGATTTTTTTCAATCGGTTGGCAAGAACCTTTGCCACTAACTTATACAAAACATTACATAAGGCAATCGGCCTCCAATCCTTCATTGTTTTTTGCTCATTACCTTTAGGAATCAATGCAATATTTGTTGAGTTTAGAGACGGCGGAAACTGATTGTGATTGAGCCACGCACAACATTCCTGAAAAATGTCAGAATTACATACAGACCAAAATTGCTGAAAAAAGCCCGGGTTAAAGCCATCCGGACCAGGGCATTTATCTGGATGCATGGAAAACATAGCGTTCTTAAATTCTGCAACCTGAAAGGGAGCGGTTAATAAAGCATTATCATCATCAGACACTACTTTTTCTATGATGTCAACAACCGGTGCTCGAGTGCTATTACTCTCTAAAAACAAGGATTCAAAATATTCTTTTGCGACATGACGCATACCATTTTCATCAGCAACTCGTATCCCCTCATCATTATCCAGAAAATTGATACGGTTTACCTTCTTTCTTGATGTGGCTGAGGCATGAAAAAATTTAGTATTCAAGTCACCATCCCGATACCAATGCGTTTTAGCTCGTTGTCGCCAATACTTGTCCTCTTGGATCATCAACTGTGTCATGCGTTTCCGCAAATTCGTCAATAATCTAGAGTCAACCGCAGCCCCTTGGTTTCTACAGCGATTCAACTCACGGCGACATGTGTCAATTTCTTGCTTTAAACCATTATTATTTGCTTTGTTCCATGAACTGAGATCATTAGCGCAAACTTTAAGTTTTTCCACCACCTGCATACCTGCACTAGATAACCAACTATCAGAAACCACATCATAGATTCCTGGTTCCACACACCATGCATTTTCAAATTTAAATTTATGTCTAGGAACCCAAGCACATTGGGGCTCCTCTCTTTTTAATAGAAGAGGGTAATGATCTGATGCCGGTGCCACTAAATTTTCAATAGTAGCATTTGGAAACAAACGGAACCACTCTGAATTAGCAAGTCCTCTGTCAAGCTTAACTTCAACAGCTCTAGGTGTGCCTAGACTCTTAAACCAAGTATACGGATAACCGTTCATATAAATTTCCGTTAAACCCGCATCAGACACTGCTTGCCTAAACCCATTAATTAACCACCTAGAACGTACAGCACCTCCCCTTTTTTCACGGGAATCAAGAATATCATTAAAGTCACCTACTATGCACCAAGGAAGTGAGGTATTACTCGCAAGATTTCTCAAAAAATCCCACGAGGCACGCCGTCTTCTACCCTCGGGAAAGCCATAATATCCTGTAAATTGCCATTTTCCTTTGCTTGAATCATTAACTTCAACATTGATGTGGTTATCAGAATAATTAAGAACTGTACAAGAAAAAGAGGCTCGCCAAAATAGTGCTAAACCACCACTTCGACCATTACTACTAACAGAAAAACAATTGTCAAAACCAAGCAAGTAACGAAAAGCATCAGTTTTATTAGAGTGGACTAACGTCTCACTTAAGAAGAGGGCGTCCGGCTTATAGTAGCGGACTAAGTATTTTAACTTTGGAACTACGCTCAGGTTCCCCAGGCCTCGGCAGTTCCATACTACGATACTCATTGCTCTCGGCGGGCCTGGTGTACAGGTCCCGCCGTTGTTACATCATTTTCAAACAAAGGGTTCTCCCTAATTGACATATTACTATCAGCATTAGCACTCACTATTTTTTCTGTTTCCTGACTATCATTTTCAACAACATTTAACATGACAGTATCAACATTAGAATCAGCAACATATTGTTTTACACCTCGCTTCCGCTTCCGAAGTTCAGAACCTTCATCCTTCTCAGCAAGTGGTTCGGCTTCTAAAGCAAGGACAATAGGCTGTACCCCACGATCAGAACTCAACACCAGTTCTTTCCCATCAGTCTTAGATTTACCTGCACAAAGTATAACAGGATTCACAGACATATGAGCAGCAGACATATCACTTCGAATTGAGCCAAGCTCTTTGTGCACGGCTGTGAGTCTTCCTCCCAAAGTCACCATAGTAGAGGCAGCAGTAGTAGGGCTGTTCAAAGGTGTGCCACAACCAGGTCCAGGTGTTTCAACAGGTGCTTCTTTATTGATAACAGAACTGGGTTCACCTCCCATAGTGTCTCGCAGCCATTTGCTGGATGCTGCTGTGCCCATTTGTCGAGGCTCCGGCTTCAGATTTGTGCCCCATCCTCTCTTACCATCATCCTGCTCTTTATTATACAGAACTTCACAAGCACGATCGGTGTGTCCGAGTATTCCGCAAGCGTAACAGAAATTGCCAAGCCGTTCGTATTTGAATAGAATCTGAGTCCATTCGCCACCAGTAGATCGGACCTGCCATTCTTGTTTCAGAGGTTGAGTGACATTAATACGTACCTTCAGCTTCATGAACATGCTGTGAACCGAATTCTTGCTGTCATATTCCACCAATTCTCCAAGATGCTTACCTATGGCTTCACCCACTTTTGGCTGTATAAACCCATAAGGTAAGTTGTGAACCTGCACCCAAATATTCATATAATCCAGACATACATTCTTAGGACTCATTCCAGGAGAGATTCTTTCAATCACAAGGTTACAGTTATCGTACGTCCATGGTCCGTCCCTCATCACGTTGTCAGCATCATTTTTGTGATTGAATTGAAAAAGATACCTGTTATGTGTTGTAGGGATGACATCGACTCCCTTCAGAGGTCTCCAGATAGCAGTTAAACGTTGCTTAAAATAGGCCAAACGCACCTCCTTGTCAGAAAGCACTCGGCCAATCAGGCAGTGATCCAGAATAATGGATGTTTGGACAGCAGCATCAAAGTTCAGAGTCATACCCTCATCTTCCAAGGTCAAGCCATCAAGGTTGATGTCCATAATTGGGATTAGCAAGAAAAGATTGAAAACGATTAGGTTTTGGACAAGTGAATTGGGGGAGTTTGAAAAAGAAATTGAAAGCATGAAGATTAGGGATTCTTTTGTTGGGTGCGTGATCTGTGAATACAACCATGGAACACAAGGCCATATATAGGAATTAGAAGTCATCTAGGTTAAGAAACCCTAACCAGACGCGGACAAGACTCCCACTAATTGATAGCTGCAACCCAAGATTGGTGGCGGTTCAGGGGAGGAGTCAACCGTAGATTGAGCTACAGAGCCTTAGGGAAGCGGCGAAAACAGCGGAAATATCAGATTCCAATATTTATGTTATTAATTTAGGTTTTGGAGGGTGGAAATATACAGGAAAATAGAGAAATCTTTCACATTTTTTGAAAGAGTAATTTTTTAAAGAATGATAATTAATATTTATGATTAATATAATTTAAATTTAGGTTTAAACATGCTAAAACTTTCCAAAATCCTCCTCAAATGCTATTTTTGAGTTCCTCTTAATAAAGGGAATTTTGTATTATGTAGAAAAATAAACCCTCTAAAACACTAACCTTCCAATGTCATCTATTTCTTCACTTTCTAAGTCATCCTCCTTTTTCCTCCATACTCGCAAACAAGTCTTAGACTTTAAGATTGACAAAGGAGACATGAATAGCAAGAGAGATGAAATCATTTACTGCTAGACGTTGAGCTAAACATGTTTGGGATACAATAGGAACCAGAATATTAATAACTTCAACTTAAAAGCCAACAAAAAAAGAAGATAGACAAGCTATCAATGATTCCTTTAACTTGAGGTTCATGTTAGATGCTTCCATCAAAATACAATTATATTTTTATTTTTTCATAATAAACATTTTCTCACAGTTTTAACTTTCATTTGGTTGTTAAAGCTATAAATTACATAGAAAATTGAAATATTAATGGCCGATCCTAAGGAGACGAACAAAAATTTAAAATAATAGAATAAAAAAATAAAAATCGTCTACATAATGACACACACATACGTAGTTAGTACGTACTAATTAATCTCAAACATATAAAACAATTACTACTAGGAGTATATATAAAACTGTATAACGAGGACAGTATTGAATGAAGTACATATACTCAGGTCTTAGGGTTATAAAAATCTTAAAATAAATTAACAGATTTTCAAACAAATGGTAATTACATAATTAGCCCTAAAAGAACAGAAAAAGTTAGCCGACCATGGCCGCCAACTCATCGTCACCTTTTTGTTATTATAACATTATATGCGACAACACTATATATGTTTACCTTTCCCTATCAAAACCTATAATAAAGGCACACTCGAATATTAAAAAATCTCGTTCTCATCTAATTCTGTTGTCGTTTTACGTATAAGCCACAATCAAACTTGTATTCGAGTTTCCTCGCAGTCCCCACAACCAAATACCAATTACTTCTTATACATGAAATTCATCTTATACGTCTTACTATGATACTACAAAATACTACTAGTGGGATGATTAAAGGATTATCAACATGACATTCTCTTTCACACTCTTTATTAGAAGGAAAATCTAACTCGATATATAAAATCATAATGAAGGAAAATAGAGTGTAGTGCGTTACAACAATGTCAATGTTAGAATTTCATATTGAATATAAAAGTTTTTAATGTGGTACTTCATCCATGAGACTCTCTGATTTAATAAATTAATGTTTTGGGTTGAATTCTGCTAACGAACTTAATTCTTATAGTTATCAATTAGCAAAATGATTTTCTATTTTCTTCCTAATAGATAGAAGAGACGGCAAAAGAGAAATCCTTTAAGTATAAACTCCATTGAAAAAGAAAAAGAATATAGTTATCAATATAAGCAAATACATGAATTACATTTTAGTATTTTTTTTTCTTCCAAAAACATCTCCAATTAATTTACTACTTTTTATTAGTATCATTTGTTCAACTAAAACACATTAGTTTTTAATAAAATAAAACTAAAACACATTAGTTACAGTTTTTTTTTAGTGCGAATTAAAGAATAATTTTTTTAAACAAAATTAAAGAATAATTTTGAAACATGTATTATACATAAAATGAATATTTTTTTTTAAAGAAAAATACCCACATGTATAAATTTTTGTTTTGTTTTTGCACATTTTCTCAATGGAAGATAATTTTATTTGATGTAACCAAAAAAAAAAAAGATAATTTTATTTGAAGCATAGTTGGACATTAAATATAGTCCTCTCTCATATTTGAAATTTAAATACTGATTTTTCATACTATAGAAGATTGGACGTTTGACATAAATTCAAACTTTTTTGTAAATTAAAAAGTGCTTATATTAAAGAGAGTTGTATTATTTTTAACTCACATTTGAAAGGGAAAAATGTAGAAAAAGTTTCTCACTTTATTTGCTTAACAACTACATCTATTTGGTTGAAAATCGAATGAGGTGATAGATTTCATTAAAAGAACATTATGCTTCCTTCATTATTCAAGAAGGTAGTATATTAATATATTTTTAATTTTAAGAATGTTATAACAAGATAAATTAAATTTGAAGTATTCATATAAACTTTTCAAAATTCTGCTTTAATATATTTTTTAAATTCCTCTTAATCATGAAGATTTTATATTATGAAGAAAATTAAATCCTCTAAATCCTCCTCTCAAACTTTTAATATTTTCTACTTTCTTCATCTTTCTTGTTTGAAACTCCTCTCTTCTATTTTTCTCCAAACTCACAAACAAAACTTTCGAAAAACATAAAATTAAAGTGTGTATTTGGATTAGCTTTTAAAACCTCATTTCCATTTCCCAATACACTTTAAACATGAAAATTATGAAGCCACAATTAGTAGCGCAAGTCTCTTACCAATTTGCTGCAAAAACAAACAAACTAAAAGTTTGTTGGTTTTAATGAACAAAAACGTGTTAAACCTTCTCTATCTTTCTTTTTCGAGAATCCTCTCTTTTTTCCTTCTAAACTCGCAAACAAAACTTTCAAAAAAGCTAAAGCAAAAGTTGGTTTGTTTTAATACACATAAACGTGTTAAATTTTTTTAACACAAAAAAACGTGTTAAAATTAGTTTTACTACAATCATTTCATTTCTCTTACAACTAACCAAAGGACAATTCCGTTAATAAATCCTTAAACTAAGGTCAATTCCGTCAACAAAACCTCACAGAATCAATCACGCTGAACTTCATTCTTTCCTTCCTTCATCTCTCACATCACCACACCACACCACCTTTGCTTCCATCTCACACAAAAACCCATACCCCCCATTTCTTCCACCACACCTCCCCAATTCAGATTCGGCATCACGATGCCGAATCCCACTACAACAAACCCCCACCGGTCCAGAACCCGACCATCAACATCAACCTCCCGTCCGGTCCAACCGGTCCAACCACGAACCCCCTTACGCCAACTTCTCCGAGTCGCATCCGTAGCAAGCGGAATTCAATTCGGTTGGGCTTTACAGCTCTCTCTCTTAACCCCCTACGTTCAACAACTCGGTATCCCTCATAAATGGGCGAGCATCATCTGGCTCTGTGGACCGGTCTCCGGTTTATTCGTTCAACCGTTAGTCGGTCATTTAAGCGACCGATGCTCTAGCCGGTTCGGTCGTCGGAGACCGTTTATTTTAGTCGGCGCGGCGTCGATCGTCGTTGCCGTTGTTATAATTGGTTATGCTGCTGATATTGGTTACTTGATCGGTGATGATATAACGCAGAATTATCGTCCTTTTGCTATTGTTGTTTTTGTGATCGGGTTTTGGATTCTTGATGTTGCTAATAATGTTACTCAAGGTCCTTGTAGAGCTTTACTCGCTGATCTTACTTGTAAGTATCAAAATTCTTCTTCATCTCTAATTTCATTTTTTGTTTTTTACTTTGCTCATTGTGATGTTTGACTTTTTATCTTATTGGTAAAGTTGGTGATTCAAGAAAGATCGAACAACTACATACATGGTGGTTTTGTGACGTGTTGGTTAATTTGTTGACCATAGAATTTGTTGATTGTTATTGACTCTAGCCTCTGTCCTAAATTGTATGATGTTTTGGACATTTCACACATATTAAGAAATGTAATTAATATTGTGTGGAAAAGAGATATTATGAGTTGTTTTACAAAAATGTCCTTAATAAATAACATTAGAAATATAAATGAAAGAATTGAAAGAAGAAAGAGTAATAAATAGTTAAGGTTATAATAGAAAAAATAACATTAATGTTGCGTTGGTATTGTAAAGCGACATATAATTTGAAATAATTTTTTTTCCCTAAAACGGCATACAATCTAGGACGGAGGGAGTAAATTTTTTTTTTTTTTTTTTGATTATTTACTAAAAATAGTGAATTTGGTGTTTGATTTGGAAAGTTGGCAATTGGTATGTGCTTTTGGTGGGTATTAGGTAGGTACTTTTATAGTTCTTATTTAGTACAGATATGTATAAGGTAGGTACATTTTAATTCTTGTTTAGTACGTTGATGTATACAAAGATGACAAAAATTTAAATGAAAATTAAGGAAAATAAATAATGGTGTAAAAATGCCACGTGTCAAAGGATACGGCTAACATTTGCATTCTATGTTTTTTCATTCAGACACTCCCTCGGTCCACAATACATGGTCCACAACAATACATGTTGTTCTAGAAAAAAAACTGTCTCATTTTACATTTATATAAGTTATAGGTAATTAAACATTAATGTTTTTTTTTTCTTTCTATCATACCCTTTATTATTTATTGTTCTATATTTTAATTATTTTTAATTTCTCTTTCCCATACCATTGATAATGCATAATCTCCTAAAATAACTCATAATTTATCTTCTCCATACAAAATTAACTATGTCTTCCAACTTTTTTAGGAGAAAAAAAAATACATTTTCTAACCACATTTTTTAATTTGTACAAAATTGTCCAAATGACTTATTATTTGTACATTATTATTGACTTTTACTTTAGTTAGGGAGTTTATTGAAAGCTACATTTAATAATCACGTAATACTTTTGTGTGTAAAATTAAAAGGCAAAAAAGAAAATATTGCATTAGATTTTATAGATTAGATCTTATATTAGTGGTGTTCTCAAATATCGGCCATGGCGGATTTTAGGCTTTCCGCCATGGCCAATTTGGTGAAGGATGACGACGCCATATGTCGGCCATTATGTAGGATTTTTGGCTTCCGCCATTGTTTGCCATCGACAACATTGGAGAATAGTGGGTACAACCAGTTTCTATTATACAGAAAGAATTATGATTCATGTTTGAATTGAGCCTAGTTATATAGTCAACAGTAATTTATATGCCAGAAAGAATTATGATTCATGCTACATTGAATTGTTAATATTTACAGTATGAGTTTAAAATTTGCAATCTATTTGTTGAGTATTCAGGGTAGTGTCTGTTCCGAAAATTTTGTGCAAAGAATTTTTGGTTTTAAGTTTTTGCTATCATCTGTTGCTTTCTTTGGAGACCCCATGATTTAGAAGAACCAGATAAATTGGAAGGTTTAGTTTTCTATTTTGGGAGGTCATGGTAATCTAATTTTCTTTTTCTTTTTTTCCTTTTAAAAAAAATGAATATGTTGGATCGTATATGAAAGGTATACTATGAAATAGGAAGATGAAAAAAATCATTTAACCTTGCTTCCCCCTCATCATGAATAGTTATCTTTGTTCAGTAGGTGTTGCATAAAGGATTTATAAGATTTAGAGAAGTTTTTTTTGGTCATGGATGAGAGAGAGAAAGCGTGGTAACTTGGTTAATTATGACATTTGTTTGTAGGCCTAAAGTAGACAAGGGTTTAGGTCTCATTAAGTTTTTGACCAGACTAATTTTTATTTTGTTAAATTATGACTTATTGATATGTATGGTTTATATCAGAGTGAGTGGGATGGTAACCTAGCAATCATCGTTTTTGACGAGCCTTTGGAAATTCATTTCTCCTTCACCGGTTTTTTCCTTGCATCGTAATCCATTTTAAGTTTATACTGTTCTTAGGTTTCGAAGGTGTCTTGAGAATCTAAATTTGATAGTTATACATTTGTTACGCATTGCCCTGTAGCCAATTACATGTAGTGTATGACTTTTTAGATTATTTGGATATGGCCTGACTGCTTAGATTCCATCCAGGCTGAAACTTAATAGTCAAGATTAGTCAGTGTCTAATTTTAGGATGAGATTATTAGGAGGCGACTTATAGTATATGGGACCGTACAAAAGATCTCTCCTTGGATGGAGCAGGGTTTTGCATTCGACCCAACATCTGACTTAAGGGAGAGGAATAATATTTTATTTTGAAGGTCGGATACATACATGTATCCTCATGCTCTATTGTTATAGTTCGTCATGTGATTCCATTGGAACGATTCTATTTCCCCTGTCTATATTTATCCTCAAGATTTTCACCTGAAACAAAAATAAGTCGTGTGAAATCTGAAATAATTAAAGAAAAGTAGAATCCAACATGATATCCAATGTGAGGAAAAACATAGATTATACAAATTCTCTTCTATCCAATTTGATTTGGACCCAAGACCCAAAACAACTGAAGTTTATGAAGAGTTCCAAAAGAATGGAGTACTTGATGGTTACACCTGATCAGAATTAGGTGGGGATATTTTAACTAACTGTCTAGACTCTAGATGGTAGTTCGGGGGGAAAGTAGGTGTGCCATTTGTGAAATATAGAGATATTTAAGTAAAAAGAGAGGGGGTACGGGTAAGGAGTAGGATAGGCTAGATTGGGAGCTATGCAAACAAACGATGCCTTTAAGGAATTACAAATTACCCAGTCTGCATTGAGCAAGGGGGACTTGGTGGAGTGCGTGAAGCTACATGTCGTTCAAGCATGAAGGGAAACAACACCTAAAGACCATATGCAACTTTATCTCACCATCGTGATGCTTCTGCAATTTTCCATAATAAATGCTTTTTGTTGAGGCTAGAGTAGTTGAGGGTTAACTCCAAAATAACGTTTGAGATCAACGAATGGAGTTTCCAGCTAGCACACTACAAGCCATTGGATCCTTGTAGAACTGGCTATACTTGTGCACAAGTTGGGTGCTTTTGTTTCTAGCAATGGGTTCCTGAGGGAACACCTTTTACTGGCTGCTTCATGCGCATTCACCTAGGGGACAAGGTGAATTTTGAAGAGGGGAAATTGATGCGGACCCAAGGTCCAAAGTCACTGAAGTTGATGTGGAAGAGGTCCAAAAGAGTGGGGGGTACCTAACCCGACAATTGAAGGAGGTGTGGTTGACCTGATCATAATTAGGAGGGAATATTCTAACTAATACCCTAGTTGGCAGTCGTGATTCGTGAATTGGGGGATGCATGTGTAAGAGTTGTCAAGTAGAGATACATATATTAAGTGGGGGGGATCTATGCAGGATAAAGTTTACTCCCCTTCAAAAGGCAGGTATTTAACCAGCTTAATTAAAAATAAATTAGTTCTGCATTGATTGCTACCAAAGGTCCTCTGTCCAGATGATCTTTGATATTAACCGTTAACACAGTTCTCAGTTAAATTTTAATTTTTAGAGGATATAGTAATTATCATTTATTTTCATCATTTGCCTTGGCGCAACGGTAAGTTGTTGTCTCGTGATTGAAAAGGTCACGCCTGGAAACAGCCTCTTGTGTAAAATACAGGGTAAGGCTGCGTACAATACACCAAAACGGTGGGACCCCTTCCCAGACCCTGGGCATGCGGGAGCTTTAGTGCACCGAACTGCCCTTTTCATCATACCTTTCCTAATTTGGTTTTCAAAGGCAACCAAAATGCCAGAATAAATTATTCTATCATGTGCTGTAAACACGAAATGCTCATTTCCTCATGTTTTGTGTGAATTACATGTGCTGTGTCAACACCTCACCCCCTCGCAAATAAAAGCATATTAAATGTATTTTTTTTTGTTGGTCGTACTTATTATGCACATGGATGTGATCAATTTTATAAAGAAGACACTGATGCCCTTCTTTCTTTTTTCTTTACTTTTTATTCTTATAAATGTTAGGCAATGATGCTCGAAGGACGCGTGTTGCAAATGCCTATTTCTCCCTGTTTATGGCTGTTGGTAACATTCTTGGCTATGCAACTGGATCATACAGTGGCTGGTACAAGATTTTTACTTTCACACATACCCCTGCTTGCTCTATTAGTTGTGCAAATCTCAAGTCTGCGTTCTTTCTCGACGTTGCTTTCATCGTGGTAACGACATATCTCAGCATTGTGTCAGCTCATGAAGTGCCTCTAAGTTCAAGTGGGGCAGGAGAGTCGGGTAGTGCGGAAGAAGCTTTCATGTGGGAATTGTTTGGGACATTTAAATATTTTTCAATGCCTGTATGGATAGTACTGTCTGTAACTGCTCTGACATGGATTGGATGGTTCCCATTTAATCTCTTTGATACTGATTGGATGGGTCGGGAAATTTATGGTGGTGATCCAAATGGAGGCCTTATTTATGATACTGGGGTTAGAATGGGAGCACTTGGTTTGCTGCTGAATTCAGTTGTTCTTGGAGTAACATCATTGCTCATGGAAAGGCTATGCAGAAAGCGAGGGGCTGGTTTTGTGTGGGGAATCTCAAATATCTTTATGGCTATTTGCTTTATTGCAATGTTAGTATTAACCTATGCGGCAAATAGCATTGGCTACGTAAGTAAAGGTCAACCACCTCCAACAGGCATTGTGATCGCAGCAGTAGCAATCTTTACCGTTCTTGGGTTTCCAATGGCAGTAAGTTTCTCTTATAACCATTGAAACTGAATCTCAAATTCTATTCTTCAATTATTTTTTAAAATTATAGTGGCCAATACATGTGTGTTATGTTAATTAAATAACTAACTTGTACATGGCTGCATAATCTCTTTAGCTCAAACTGACTAGTCTTCTTTAACTTACTTTTGCGTACAATTCTTGTGATACATTTCTGAGTATAACATTATAAGCCTTAAATGGAAAATGAGTCATATAGTCTATTTTATTAACTTAACTTTGACTTATGTTATTTATTTATTGCAGATCACTTATAGTGTTCCATATGCCTTAATTTCAACGCATATTGAACCATTGGGACTTGGCCAAGGTGGAGTTTCTATTAAAGGCCTTGTTTATTCTTTCTTGAAGATATGACTAAAAGACTAATTATTTGGATTATTGGTGCTTACAGGGTTATCGATGGGTGTCCTGAATCTGGCAATAGTGGTCCCGCAGGTATTTCTTCTTTTGAATTCCTTCTATTCTATATATGGTTAAAGTTGAACTACTATTATTTTGTTCGTATAAACCTAGAGGAAGTACAATCTTATTAGATTTCCATGTTAACATAGTCAACTCGTATAATTTAAAATATGTTGCTATGCAAATACGCTCAGCTTCATATCACTTGATAAAACAGTTTAATTTACATAAATCATCGAGGTTGAATGTATGCATAGGCATGACTGGCAAGAGGCAGTAAGATGTTGTAAACTGTGATCCCTTACAGTGCATTTGTCGCAATTAACGGGACTTTCAGGTCACATGGAATTTTGCTGAATAAATAAGCAGTTCAGCATTTTTCATGATGTGGTATTGAGAGAAAGAATAACAGAAGAAAAAAAAAATTAAACTACGTTTTAGAGAATGGAGATTACAATTTACAAATAACTTACGTAGTTGTTTTTCTTATCAGCTTTATACTGCTGACGAGGACAGTTCATGGTTCGGTTCTGGTTGGAAAACTGAACAGTCACAACAGTTTGATAAAATTGAACTGAAATGATATGAAGGTTTGGTACACCGATTCTGTGGTTCCGAACCAAATGGGGAACATCTTAACAAATAAATAAACTGATTCCTTTGTGAACCAAACTGTACCAAATTATTATTATTAACTGATAGTTAGGACTTCGAAAAAATACCAAAAATGAAGAAATATTCATTACTATCATTACCTAAGAACTATTCTCACTCATGCAGTATAATTGGAATTTTGTGTACTAGATTGTTTTAACTTTGTCATTTTTTGTTGCCTTCCAATATTTCATTGCAACACAATAAAAATTGTCCATTCTTAATTCATACCACAGAAGAAATATCAATAGATAGAAATAGAAGATGATAGGAACCTTATGCAGCAACACTTAGTAAAGAATAAAAAAGAAAGAATTGGTGGAATAGTACATTCAAGAATCTCAACATATAGTATTTCCAGCTAGAGTGTCTGCATGGTGTGAACTGGATCCCAACACACGAAAGCATACTAAAATTGGCTTTACTAATCTTATGTGGGGTGATTATAATGTTGCAGTATTAACTGAAATAAAACAAATCTACACACAGCCTAAATTTAAGAGTGAATTTGCAAAAAAAGGCACCCATAACTAAAAATATGTCCTTACTAATGGTGAACTTGCATATTTGTCACTTCATTCTTTTCATCTTGTTTTGTAGTACTAGGATGGTTGCGGATGATCAGGTCACAGGATCTTCCGACTTGACTTTCTTTTCACTTTTTTTCCTCCTGGATTTTGTTTGCCAGGGAGCTGTTGTTTCATTACTCATCCCTGGAAAAACCATCTTGTCCTCAAGGTGGATATAAACAAAATTATCCCTTGAGCAATTCATTATTCTCCTACTTGCTCTTCTTTTAGAGGTCAATCTTGCCATTGGTCTAAGAGTTCAAGAAGTTAGGTCTTAATCTGAGGTAATAGATAAAAGTGGTATGGTATTGGCAGTGTTTGCTGTCTTTAAATAGGTTTGAGTAGGGTTGTCAAACTCGAGAGTCTACATAAATTTGAGGAAGCTTCCATAGAATCGATTTGTAGACATGTAGAAGTTTACTAGAATAAAAAATAATACTAAAAACCTATAAATGGCTTACATACATAATATAAAACCATCCACAAATACAACAAAGTGGAGCACAACCTCTCTGTGGAACGGTGATTGAGATTAAATTATGAAACTTAGGTTGTGTGAACCTGAATCTCTTGTCTATATTGGTTTTCGGTTTCAACATTTAACATATTTATCATGTTTTAAACAGATTGTGGTGTCCCTGGGAAGTGGACCGTGGGATCAATTATTTGGCGGAGGAAACTCTCCAGCCTTTGCCGTGGCGGCTGTTGCAGCCCTTTTGAGTGGACTCTTGGCTCTATTAGCTATTCCCCGAACTCGTACACAAAAGCCTCGAATCCGCGTATGAGGTATCATATGCTGTTTTCTTTTGGCACTTGTTTCTTTTGAAGAGGGATGATGAAAATGAACAGGTAGCAAGAATTTGTAAATAGTTATTGTTTTGTAGCCTTATTCTTGAGTTTTCCTCTCCTCAAGATTCAAACCTCCCACTCAATTTCTAATGAATAAATGAAATATTGGCTGTGTTTTTATCTTATTGGTCATTATTAAAAGCAATGACCTTATTTTTGAGTGTTACTATTTTCTGATGCAAAGAAGGCTTTGGGTAACAAATTTTGTTTAGATACCAATGATTTGAGATGTCTGTTTAAAATGTAAAGGCTGGTTGGCTATGTAAAACCCCAAGCGACGTTTACGGGCTGTAAGGAAGGGGGAATGATACTCTTGATGTCTAAGGAACAATGTAAAAACAAAAAATTCATACAACACTTCTTTTTCCAAATATCTTGGAATTTCATATGTAATAAAAAAAGTTGTCACCAAATACTGATTGACATTGTGTGCAATCGAAAGAGACCATCATTGTAAACCAGTCTTGTGTGAGATGTTATATTAAGGCTAGATGCCGCGGGAATGTATGTTGGGGCATCTTGCATATGTTCCAAAGTTAATATTGGCACCTCCTTTTCCCACCAAGACGAGTTATTGCCGAGTTTGAATCATTCCACATGGAAAATTTATTTATTTCCAGACAATGCTGGTTGTGCATTAGTGCTATCATGATGGTTTGGAATCTCATTCATTTGTGTAATGTGCTTGTATTTGTGAGATGAAATGTTTAGTGGCCAACAATGGCTATGATTTTTGCTGATGTAAAGCTTGATTGAGACCTGTCTTTACTGTTTCTTCTTCCTTATTTGGTACAAGTATTTTTCCTTGTTTTGATATAATGATATCTTGAATGACAGGTTTGGTTTATGCTACTCATTCTTTGTTTACACCTAATTTGTGGGTCTTGCTATGAAGTGTCCAACTGGCATTATTCAAGTATTTAATACTATTTGTTAAAGTATAGGATTCTGCTAGCCAGTGCCTTAGAATCAATGCCCTAAGACACTATTGATTAAGGAATCAAGAAATACAAATAGTTTATTAAAAACACATAACTAGTTGAATTGATAATTTAAAATGCATATATCAATAAATCTTCATTACTTTTTAAGCAATTTTAACTTAATGTGTGGTTGGTGGAAAATGGAGAGGAAATAAGATATTATTTTAAGTTTGTTATGTTTAATTCAATATTTAAGAGGAAAAAACTGGGAAATGGAGTAAAGTAAAATTTGTCACTCAATTTTGACTCTTCCAAAGAAAAACTACAAGGCTCTTTTTTTGTCCATTAAAACTCCTCTTGTCCTCTCCTTTTAACTAAAAATATATTAATTAAATTCCTCCCTTTGTTTCCCTCTCTTCTCCATTAAAATGCATGTGTCCCAAAGTGAGTTGGGTCCACTAGAAGAGAGTCTACAAATTAGACTTTGACAACATGGCGAATCAAGATTCGAATTTCGACTTGAGGAGGTGCTCACATTTAATACTTGATACGTCTTAAATAAGATTACCTCCAGTGAAAAGAATATACAAAAAACAAAAAAAAAAGTAATGAATGAAAGTTAGTAGGTAAATTGGTAGGGTAATTGATTGATAAGGTCATATGCAAGTTAATGTTATTTATTTTTCATGATGTACTAATATGATTTAATTTGGTGAACAGAATATGCTTACTGGTCCTGGTCCATAAAATTCTTAGCACATGTCTCCCTAATTTATTACTTTTGGAGCCAAGTGGTGTAACAATAATTCAATAATGTTATGTAATCAAGATATCTCCATTTAGCCAAAACAAAGTAATTTGATTCGTTGAGAGAAAGGAATAGAATGGTAATGTGATTTGGCAGAACAGTTATCCCATTCATGAACTCACTCCTATAGAAGTAACATAACCATTCACATATCTATCTATAAACAGTGAAAAGTTTTGGTTTCAGAGTCAAGAGCATAGAATTTATTCGACCTTATAAAGAAGCATAATCTTTTATAATGTCAAAATTAATCTGTGATTTGTCTTTTCAGTCTTTACCAAACTTGTGCTATAGTTCAAATTGTATCAAAAAATTCTGTCTGATCTCCACTTAGCCAACTTGTCTTAAGATGTCTTTATGATTGATGACAGTGTACTTTTATGCCATAATCATGTGATACTAGACTTGTGTCTCTTTCAAGTTATTAAATTAAATTCCTTAGGTTGGAGGGAATTAGGCACTGCACTTTACCCTATCAAGATGCCATCCATATTCCAAATGTGTTTCCATTTCATGTTCATTTTTAAACCAACCGTTTTCTTTTGCTATTTTCTGCTACTGCTTCTTTATTAAGTTCTCTAGCATTGATTCTGCTCCACATGCTTATCTTTCGGACCCGAATTGTCTGTAGTTGACAATCTCGACAACCTCGCTGTCACAGACATCAACACCGTTTATGCAAAATCACGTGTCTTCGCATCATACATCTAACACATTGTTCTCAATCATCCGTCTGTCGTCAAGTGTATTCAGTAAACCTCGATTGTTAGATAGAGGTAAGACGATAAGTGTTTTAAGTCATAAAATAGTTTAACATCAAAGCGATCTGATCTTCAACGTATGGTCGAGATTTATGCACAATGCATTAGCCATTTACTTTGTGGTCAAGTTGTCCTAACAATCATTTTTGACTGCATCATATCCAAAATCATTGTCTTTTTCATTTCCAATAACTGGTTGAGCAAAAAAACACGTGTAATCTGACTCAATTTATCATGGATTTCAGAGAAGTTCAATTATGTACTGGTATACTCTTAGACTAAAAAACAAAATGAAATTGATTGGTATAGAGAGTGGTGCACATTGTATGAGAAAGCATAAGAGTAAGTTTTTTTTTTCTTTTTTTCTTATGTCTTTGAGATAATGATAAATGAACAGAGGTGGTTTTGTTCCCTTCCAATGCTCTTCTACACAAGCACAGACTCATCAAACTTTATTGATACAAATTAAATGGTTGTGATTGGGAGTGATTTATTCTCTCTCCAATGTTTCCTATTTTCCATCTGTCTCTTCTATATACAGCCAGTAACGCCGCTGGTGGTCCCATTCATGACAATAACACACCTATCTATCTCCATATACTTATTTTATATATGGATGGATATTATTATATCAATCAAGATAACCTCAACAAGAGGGAAAGTGGTTAAATTTTTTATATAAATATATAATATCCTCTTAGCTAAGAATTCGGATTGGCTAGTCGGCAATCTCCTGCATGCATGTAGTCAGTACATTGGTGACCGTCAGAGTGAGGCCATACAAGTGATTGAGGATGCGGACTTGCACGCAATCCGAATTCCTTAGCTATAACTATAACGTAGCCATAAACTTAACAACCAACTTGCCATTGGTATAAGTGTACGTTAAATATGAATTTAAAGAGATTGTTGACATCAAAAAATTATTCAAATAATCAAATTGCAATTCTTATATAATAGTATGGCTTAATTTGCATTCATTAAATCATTGTTGCCTCGACCAAAAATTGCCTGCACGTGATGGAACATTCAACTAGCAATAACATAAAGAGAAAAATGAACAAGAGGGAAAGAAATGTGGGGTCTAAAAATTAGGATATTAGTGAAAACTTTCCATCTTTAGAGTGATGAAGCCAAGTAGTGAAGGAATGTTTTAGGCTTTGAGTTGTTCCTTTATATCAACCCAGACAACAAAGACTTGTATTAGGAATGGGTTTCTATGACATGAGTTGGGAAAGAATGGAACATGCATGGTTTGGCTAGGCAAAAACCAAACATGTTTGCTTTGTCCAAAATAAGAAACAAGAAACTAATGTTCAAAAACAAAACAAACCATGTTATATATTTGGAGTGTATTAATTTTTTTAATATATAAAGACAATTACTAACCACATGAGTTTGTATTCTTGTCCTTTCAAAAGTCCAAAGAGTTCCATGGACCATGCCACAGAAGAAATAATAATAATTATAATAATGTTGATAATGTCAAATAAAAAATTGTTTAATCAATTATGCTATCATATTATTTAACAAATACTATATAACTACGAGTCAACACCTAGTGAAAAGTTAAACTTTTTATTTATTAAGTTACAACACATGATAAGATAGTGATATTAAAAAAAATATATACCACCACATATAATTGTAATTAATCACTTCCACTTGCCATTCCAAATTTTATTCTAAATTAAAATTCTTTCTTTCCCATTAAAGGTAAACTTAAACACGGTGTTTGAAAAGATTATCCAATTCCATTAACAAGGAAGCTAGTTAAAGCAACTATTTAGTGCCATCATTATCAAACCAAACTTGTCGTTATTTTGACGGCTTAAAAATATCATTAAAGTGAATAAATTCATTATCATTCATTCTTTCTTATCTAGATTCTTGAGTTTCACCGTTTTGAAGACAACTTTTGACTTATTTTTCTCTCCTAACTTAAAAGTAAAGAAAGCGTTTTATCCACTATTTTTAGATGCCATTCCCCCAAATGCTTCATTTTCTTTTACTTCCTATCATAATAATAAATAAAACTATAGGATATATATTATGACCACTAACTTTCATAGGAGGAGAAAAGTGTTATAGGTCGGTTACCATGCACCTCCAATAGCATTTCTTCCGTTCAAGTTTAATCTTTCTTTGACTTATGTTTTAGAAAAACTTATAAATTAAAATTTGTACACACATCAGATATGTATCGTTGGTATAAACTAGTTTTACATTGAAATTCAATAAAATCAACTATTTTATCATATAACTTTATTTTTATACTATGTTTTAAAATTAATAGTATCGAAAGAAAATATAGTTATTCTGTTAGATGTCGGTGTAAAAACTAATTTACACTCGTATAATATATTATATGTTGTTGAAACTTATAAAAAAGTTTATCTCTTCTTTTTCTAACTTTATATAAAATTAACACTATAAATTTGAGTATATGCTTCCATTCTAGACACGTTTCAAAAGGGCCTCTAGCATTTTTCATGCATAAAAACCCACTTCCCTTCATTCTCTTCACCACATATTCAAAAACCTTCCAATTCTCCTTCAAACAAACCATCTTCTAACTCTATCACCAACCTTCCAATTCTCCTTCAAACAACCTATCTTGTGACTCTAACACCATAGAGAATCCTACATTTTTCTAACTTTTCCATTCACATATAATCTCTTTAATATAACACTTTGAGTTTCAATACTTAGACATGTGCAATCCAAAGCCATCTTCACCAACTTCACCATTTCTTTCTCCAACAAAAACTCACCTCATAAATCCTCACACCAAAGATGCTTATTCCAATCCTACCCTTGATGATGATCATGTTCAAGATGAACTTCATAGATGGCCTACTCTTAAAGAGGTAATGAAACAAAACAGAACCACATAATCAACACACCCCAAAAAAAAAAAGTACTTTATTTTATTTTATTTTATTTTTCCATTCTATTTTCCTTGAAAAAAGTAAAAAGTAATAATTAAGTTAAATAAACTACACCAAGTTAATATCTTTTTAGTGACATAAAAGAAGGGTACTAAACTAAATCTACTAATATTATTGAGTTTATAATATAACTATTTCTTTTTTTTTTCTTTTCTCTTTATGCATTTCAGGCCATAACAGAAATCAAAGAAATAGGAAAAATATCAGGTCCAACAACAATAACTGGTTTATTGTTATATTCAAGAGCTATGATCTCAATGATTTTTCTTGGATATCTTGGAGAGATGGAACTAGCAGGAGGTTCACTTTCAATAGGCTTTGCAAATATCACTGGTTACTCAGTGATATCAGGTTTAGCCATGGGAATGGAACCAATATGTGGACAAGCTTATGGAGCAAAACAATGGAAGATACTTGGCTTAACACTTCAAAGAACAGTGCTTCTTCTTCTTTCAACTTCAATCCCCATCTCATTCATTTGGATCAATATGAAAAGAATCCTTTTGTTTTCAGGTCAAGACTTAGAAATTTCATCAATGGCACAAAGTTTTATACTTTTTTTAGTACCTGATCTTTTTCTACTCTCAATTCTTCACCCTTTGAGAATCTATTTAAGGACTCAAGGAATCACATTGCCTCTAACATATTGTTCAGCTGTTTCTGTTTTGCTTCATATCCCTCTCAATTTTCTCTTAGTGGTTCATTTCCAAATGGGGATTGCAGGGGTGTCAATAGCAATGGTTTTGACAAATTTCAACCTTGTTATTTTACTTTCATCTTTTTTATACTTCTCTAGTGTTTATAAAAAGTCATGGATTTCACCAAGTTTAGATTGCATTAAAGGGTGGTCCTCATTGCTTTCGCTAGCGATTCCAACTTGTGTATCGGTCTGTCTCGAATGGTGGTGGTATGAGTTTATGATAATGATGTGCGGACTTTTGGTTAATCCAAAAGCAACAATTGCTTCAATGGGAATACTTATCCAAACAACATCTTTAGTTTATGTATTTCCATCATCACTTAGTCTTGGTGTTTCAACAAGAATAGGAAATGAGTTAGGTGCAAATAGGCCACAAAAAGCAAGAATTTCAATGATAGTTTCACTTTTTGTTGCTATGGTTTTAGGACTTGGAGCAATGCTTTTCACAACATTGATGAGAAACCAATGGGGAAAGTTTTTCACAAATGACAAAGAAATTCTTGAGTTAACATCTATTGTGTTACCAATTGTTGGACTTTGCGAGCTCGGAAATTGTCCACAAACAACAGGTTGCGGTGTCCTTAGGGGAAGTGCGCGACCAACAATTGGAGCTAATATAAATTTAGGATCATTTTACCTTGTTGGTATGCCAGTTGCAATCTTTTTCGGATTTGTGGCTAAATTGGGGTTTCCAGGGTTGTGGATTGGGTTACTTGCAGCTCAAGGCTCATGTGCTATGCTAATGTTGGTTGTTCTTTGTAGAACTGATTGGAATTTGCAAGTTCAAAGAGCTAAAGAACTAACAAAAAGTTCAACAATTTGTGATGATGTTGATGCTAAATTACCTACATTTATGGAAGGTAATGTGAACAAGAATAATGTTCATGGTTGTCTTGAAGAAATTGTTATCACTCATGATGTGTTTACCAAAACATCTTCTTCACTTGAAACAGATCCACTTATCATAACATCTACTACTACAAATTGCATTGAAGATTAATTAGTTGACTATTTTTTTTTCTTCTTCTTTTGGAATCATTTTTTACCTTCATTTTAAAGGGGTGTATTGTAGGACAAAAGATCTCTTTTTTTTTTTTTCTTGGTTTCTTTAGGTTGTATTATTACAAATAATAGCCCTTTGAGGGAGTGAAAAAAAAAATGTGAATGTACTTTTTTTTTAAATAAACCAAATATCATTTGTCTGTAACTGCATGACTATAATGTTATCGAGATTCATTTAAAGAATTGACTTCTTCCAATATATATATTTTTTCATAAGTATTGACAAAAAATCTAACCGATAACAAATTAAAAACTCAAGTATCTGTAACTTCACTTGTGTCACACACAAAGAAGAATATTTGAGAGACAACAAAAGGAATCTCTACCTTAATTTGGTATTTATCCTTTCCATAAAAGACCAAATTACCTAAAAATGGAAAATTAATCTTTCAATCCATTATATATTTATAGAAAATGTTATGGCACTATTTAACGAAACCAAATATAACATAAGTGTCTTGAAACTTGTGTAGTCAAAGTTTAAAAAGTATAAAGAATAATGTTTTCAATATAAATATTTCTTTTTTTGTTTCCTTAACTAGTGTCCCGGAGGTACTAGTTAACAAGTCTCTATATTTATATACCCCTTATAAATAAATTATTTCAGCATCTTATTCTAATTCTTGTTCTCTCTCCTCTCAGTTTTTGTTCTATAATAAACAAAGCACGTGAAATTATATGAAATTATATAAACAACAATGTTATATGCAGCCGAATATAGTTTTTTAATGTAACAAAATTATAACAGTATCTTTAAATGTATCTTTTAAGCGAAATAGTCATTTTTATCTTTGAATATATAACAAATAGTCATGATAATTCTTATCTAAAGTTTAAAATAATTATTGTTTATGTATTTCGTTAGTCAAAATAGTTACTAACATTAAAATGTTTTGTTAATACTTTTATATCAACACCTATATATACGTACTTAGTGTCATATCAATCTCTATAAGTACTTACTTATTGTATATTAATCTCTAAAAGAAAAGAATTATTATCAACATTAAGAGACTATTTTAACGTTTAGAGACTATTTTAACATAGTTACTAACATTAAAATGTTTTGTTAATACTTTTATATCAACCCCTATATATACGTACTTAGTGTCATATCAATCTCTATAAGTACTTACTTATTGTATATTAATCTCTAAAAGAAAAGAATTATTATCAACATTAAGAGACTATTTTAACGTTTAGAGACTATTTTAACAAACAGAACACACAATCAGACCATTTTAAAATTTCGACTAATTGAAAAAAATTTAGTGGCTTACTCGTTACATAGTTAAAGATGAAAATGACTATTTGTCTATATCTTTTACTATAATCTTTTACCTCATTTAATTTTCATAATCAATACAAACTTATAATTTGTAGGTTATCACATCACCTAGCAAATGCAGCATAGTGACTAATGTAGAGGTATAGAGAGACAGGTTTCTCATCATTTCCACAGACAATAATAGCGTCACCACCTTAAAACAATGTTTTAAAATGCATGTAGATATGTCAAATGTGGTTGATATTGTCTATGTTCTGGTTGCGGAAACTTTTAAAACCACGATGTTACGGTCTAAAATGCATTTTTTTTATTTTTAAATATCCTAATTATAATAATGTTAAGAGATGCAACTGAACACAATTTACTACGAAGTTCGGTCAATTGTATCTATATTTTTGAATGCGGAATGATTACTATTAGCTCAAACCTAGGATTTATATGTATTTAAATATGTGAAATGCTAATGGTACCAGATACTTTATAAGGACTTTATATAATAAATTTTCATAAAAACTTGTGTATTCAATGCATCAAAAATTGAATTAGTAAACTTTTCAATGAATAATTTCTTAATTGGAAATACTCAAAAAATATATTTAAGACACTCATTAACGAGACCCTTTAAATATTGTCGTCCAGATTACAATACTACCCTTGTAAAAGTAGATTGCAGTTTGATTCCCTTGAAAAAAAAATAGAAATAAGCTTGAAAACAACCAAACACATAAATGCACACACAAACATAGAGAGGCACCAGCAGAGGTAAAGAATGATAACAATAATTGGCAAAGGAGAATATCAAGAGAAGAGGAAGAAGGGTATTGGAAGAATAAGGGGTCCATGTTTCTAACTTAAGATACAAATCCCTCTACTGTTTCCTTTTGTCTACTTTCCATATGACAACAAAATTGGAGTGGTGCCCTCTGCATTGCCACTTACCCTCCACCTTAGGCCACCCTCATAATTTCTTTCTTTTTTTCTTTTTATTTTCAAAATTATCACCAAATAGATTTAGATTCCACACATTAAATGTGTGACAAACTAATCTTGACGGTCACATCTCAAATCAATCGTTAAGATTATTCAAAAATGATTAGGTAAATGGATAACACGAGTCGATTAATTTCAAGTTAATGGCCGAGATTAATAAATGTGTGTAAATTGCATCTAATTTTTAGGACATGCTACCCGTATCCATCACCAAACACCTCTATTGATGACTATTGTGGTAAACAAACAAAATAGTACTATGGCTTATGAGTTGTGTCTTTTGTATTTCTTTGATTCTTCATGTGAAATTTTCTCCAACAAAATGTAGTACATGGTTGGACCATTTTATTTGCACTTTAGACTTTTATAGGGTAGAATACATATATATAAGTCTAGGTTTTGTCATTTTCTTCTCAATTAATAAATAGTGCTTGAATTGAAACCACTTCTTGTTTCACCTTATCTTCTAGTTTTCAACTTGTACAAATAATATCTCTCTCCATATTCATGCACTCGTGGTACACAATTGTCATTGTAATGGGTGATATGCATCAACGTTTCCTAGATTTCATGGTTTGTGTACAACATTTTTGGTTCTCAAATCGGATTGTATGGATATATGCAAGATGCATATATAGGTTGATAAGCTAGAGATGTTACACCTAAACCTCAAGTTGGGAGACATATAACACTAGCTAAACATTAACCATATATTACATACAATTCATTAGTTTTGAAAGAAAAAAAAAACTCAAACTAATTTACCGATCAGAATTGAGTCTAGCGGAATGAGTTAAAGTCAAAATATGCATAATTGTCTTTTGATCTTTTAGATGAATGAAAATATGAAATTATATTATCACGAGATGTGTATGTAGGCATGGCAACAAAACCCATACCCGTGGTTACCCACCCGAACCAAACCCAATTTGACGGGTTTTCCCCGTTTTGACTGGGTTCGGGTATGAGTTTGGGTTTTCCCCGATTTCAAAACATGGATATGGGACGGGTAACGGGTATATAGGTACCCACCCCGAACCCATACCCAAACCCGTCCCGAATGTAGAAAATTACTTTATGTTGATATACCATGTTATTTTGTTTGATAATTGTCATGTCATAAAAACTACCACTGATATTTAAAGGAGCAACTAAATCATTCGATCTAACAAATGTTAAAATGAACATATTGTTGGATAATTTATTTCAACATTACTCTTAGGGTTGCAAAAACACTTATATTTTTTATTAAATTTTTTTATTAAATGCGAGGAGGGGGATGGGGCGGGGATACCCGAACCCGTCGAGGACGGGGATGAGATTCAACTCCTCATCCCCGTTGGGTATGGGTAGGATAATGGGTAAGTATATGAGAATCGGGTATGGGGACGGGAAAGGTCAAATCCGTCCCCACCCCGCCCCATTGCCATGCCTATGTGTATGCACTATATCACATGTATTATGTGTATTATTGTCTTTAACAACTTAGTAAATTGCGAGATGTGTGACATTTTTCTAGATGGATGTATGTTTTGAGATTTTAGAGTGAATCATTATTCACTCTAGCCATAATAATGTATGGTGTTGATGGTGTAGTCAATAATTAGTTAATTTAATATAACATTTAGTTTCGTTTTAATTAGATTTAAGTTTATTTTATTTTAATATTATTTTCTTTTAGATCTATTTTACTTTAGATTGCATATTGTTATATTTCAGGAATAAATATTTGATGGAATGAGTCTTGGAGCAAAAGAAAGGGATTTGGAGCTGATTCGGAGCAAAAATACGAAGATTCGGAGACAAAAATATATCTCCCTCAAGTCAGAAGCTTGGCACGGCCCGTGCCAAATGTGGCACGGCCGTGCTACCTCCCAGGATTGCCTTTTGCTGCTTTTGCTTCTCGTACAAGCTACCTATTAGTTTATTTCTGACCAAAAAGCCCGTGGTTTCTCATGGAACATTCTAGTGATGTATTTCTTAGGGCTTAAGGCATTGTAAACTATAAATAGAGTAGCTAGCCATAACAAATAATCATCTTTTGTTCTCTGAAATAATAAGTGACAATTGTTTCTTTGAATAAAAGTTCACCTTTATTTTATGTTGTTATTCTTCTTCATCTTCTCTATGTCTACAATGAACGTTAGTGAGTAGACTCTTCTCTTGTCTTGGGATTGTTGGATAAGTCTTAATGACATAATCCTAATCAAACCAAGCTTTATCCCTAAATCGTATGTAACCCTAGTTTCTAATCTAAATTCACCGTTTTAACATGAATTAACTATTATCAAACTGTAGAAGCGAGAGCGGAGGGTTTGATAATGGTTAATCCATTATCTCAAATATCAATTCATAAAACGAGAGTGGAGTCTTGATATTGGAACAAGTGAATTTAGACAAGGGTTGTAAAGGCAATGAAATAGTCTTTGCAATCTTTGGACATTAGTAGTTTCAATCCTTAAAAGCTTCTTCTAGTAATCAAATCAGTGAAATATGTTTGATTGCTAGAAGAAAACTCTCATTGGACTGAAAGGAAAAGTGAGGGGCTAAAGGGAAACCGGTCATTAGAAATTAAGTCTAACATAAGGTTCTAGGTTTAAAGTTTTGGTTTGTGAAGGACTTGTTATTAAGATGGACCAATAAATCCCAAGGCTCTTTTATTATTATTGTTATTTTATTTTAATTAAAAATCCAAACTTTATACCTTTGAAACTTTCTTCTAATCATTATTAAAAGTGAATCAAATTCATAACTCCCTGTCGAAACGATATCTTTTTATTACTACATCGGTAGAACCGTGCACTTGCGGTTTATCCCATCATATACTAAAACTATATGTAGTCCAACTTGAGAGCAAATAATTTGGTGGGTTATATGTGGTCCTTCATATATGGTAGGTAGAGTGTCCTTCATTTTGATATTTTTTTTTTTGAAGAGATTAAAATGAGATACAAACTACCAACATACTATCTTCACAGTATAAGGTGTATCAGGGAAGGAAGCGGAATAATTACAACGAGAGTTCAACAAATGCCAACACCCAAACAAAGGAAAGGACTTTAGCACCAAGTGTAAAACTGATACTGAAAAACAACAAAATTAGCTTTAAACCACCAAAAAACAAGAAGAAAAATAGTGAATTGTGATTCATTAATAGATTGATATTCACAATAGTTAAATGTATTATTATTATTATATATTTTTAATATATTAAATGGTTATGAGTGGTGGTTCATAACCGCGCCCACACTAGTAGAGCATATTTGCTTTATAGAAATAGTTAATTAACAACAATTTGTTTAAGTTAGTTGGCAGGGGCATTGTATTTATATGCAGGGGTTGACGGTCAAATCTTGGATATTCCACTTATTCATCTTAAAAATGAATTTTTAGTCACTAGATTACTTGACAAAAAAATAGTTAACTACAATGTAATCTATTGATAAAAAGAAATAAAAAATGAAAAATAAAAACAATGTAGTCTCTATTGAAGCATTTTTCAAGTGTTGCCTATTGAAGGATTTTTATACTTTTGAAAGAAAAAAAGTCACACTATAAATGTATATATTTTGGCAACAATATAAATGTTGCCTTAAATATATATATATTTTTTTAAAACATTTGTTTTGGCGGTCTTACTTTTTACCCTATAGGGTCTTTTCTGTATTTATTTTTCGTCAACATTAATAGACTATCATTCTTTTTGTTGATATTTTGGGTCTATTATGGTTCAAAGTTGAGTTAGAATATTGGCTAATTATCCTTCCATTTCAAAAATGTAAAATAACCTTCTTTTTTTTTTTTAGGGGATAACCTTGTTGTAAATTGATACTTTTATATAAATTATTTTAGATTTCTATGAACATGTTTCAATTGGTAAGGACATTGCATTATATATGTAGGGGGTCAGAATTCGAACTTCGAATTCCACACATATCTTAGAGATGAAATTCTAAACCACCATATTATTTGAAAAAAATAAATATAAATCATCTTAGTTTATTTGCAATATTATGTTTTTTGGTACATTACAACATTTATAATTAACCCATCAATTTCATATTTTTTGAGGTGTACCCATCAATTTCATGACATACTTATTTTGGTTGGAATCGAATATTTTTCAAAACCCTTTAATGCTTCCTCTCAACAAATGTCCTTTACTTGTTTAATCAAATACACACACCGTTGAGAAAGTTACATGTGTCTTGCATTAGTTTACTTCCTAAGTTAAGGATCAACTAATTCCATATAATATATTTATGCCAAAGTTCCACTTTTTCATTAATCTATAAAAAGGCACAATTAAAAAAGGTGAATAAAAGGGTGCCACAAAATGAGAAGGGAAGTTTGACACCCAATATGGTATCAACAAAAAAATATATCAAAAGTATTCAACAAAATAAGAGACCATTAAGATAGGAAGGAATAATGAACATCTTTGGAATGAATTTTCCAAAGTATTTTCAAAGAGATTTTTCCATTTTTGGTAATAGTATGTGTGCCTGCTCCATTCCCATTTCCCTCCTAATGTCTTGTCACACACAAGTGTGAGTGAATGGCCATAATTCTTCAATTTATCTTCTTTTTCATAGTCAAAGATTGTATGTGTGAATGGAGAAGTTTGTGGGCAGAGTGGCCACTTCTCATGCATGATTTATACAGTAACATGTATTGACTTGTTCCCCCAGTGGTAAAGCCAAGTCCTTTTTTTTTCGGTTACATAAGTCAAAACATCAAGAAGAATGTTTGCAATTTTGATGTTAATGTTATTGATTTATTATTACTTCTCCAAAACCGAAAGATGCATACTTTACTTCTCTTTTACTTGACATAGGATGGACATACTTTCTCCGGTCCTTTTTACAAGAAACAAAAGATATAAGTCATCAAGATCAAGAAAATACATTGAAAATTTGAAGAAGCAAAAATGAATTATATTAACACTGACAACGTCATTGCTGCAGCACAAGTTGTGCCAAAACAATCACAGAAAGAACACAATCCTGTCAAGATTACAAAAAAGTTAGTTGATGTCCGTACATATAAGCGGGCTCGACCACCAATTATGAGTGCCAAAACTAAAGACAACATTACTAGCTTTCAACCACCACAAAGAATATGATTTTACTTTATCTAACATATGTGGTATAGAGCTTTGTTGGATCCTAAATAACATGTTATTTCGTTCATTCCACAATACCCAAACACACTGGAGCCATATCAAGTGAAAAAATGATCGCCGCAATTTCAAACCACTTGCCTAACTAATAAATTGCAAAAAGTGATCTGAAATAACATGAGAGTCCACCCCTTCAACACCAAGCCATGACTGCACCAACGACCACAATGCTCCGAAAGTTGGACAAGAGAGAAACAAATGAGTCGAATCCTCAACATGCCTACAACCAGCCACACACAACTGCGCTTCCAAAGGAATAATTCCACGATTTTCCAAATTTACTTTTGTAGGTAAACGTTCCCTAAGCATTCGCCAAACAAAGATAGAGACTTTCAGAGGAACCTGTTTATGTCAAATTAACTCCATATTTTGATGTAAATGGGGTTGTTCTTGTGATGTCAACATGTCATAAACACCAAGAATCGAGTACCCCCCATTCTGATTCGGTAACCACAACCACCTATCAGTAGATGATTCCTGCAAAGAAATTGTGAGTAATAATTTCCTACACTCCTCTACCACGCCTCCCCGCCAACCTCCACAAACGACGACGCCACTGCCACGCCTCTCCGCCAACCTCCACTCCCAACAAGAACATGTTCCTTACCGTGATTGCTTTGTTGACAGCCAAGTCATATAGCCACCGAAAGCGCTCATGCAACGGAACATTACCACACCAACAGTCACGTCAAAAATCAGTTTCGGCCCCATCTCCCACCCTCCTCTTCTTTTCTGGGGCCTTTGTAACCAGTCCTTCTGCTCAAGAACTTCTCGTTCTTCTTGGCCAGATATTGCAGTCTGTTGGAGAGCATAGTCATCATCTCAGCAGGATCTTCATCAGAATCTCCATCAGGTGATTCCTCTTCTTCAGATTCTATGACTTTAAGAGCTTTTGATGACTTCCCTTTAGATGGTAAAGCTATAGATTTACACTTCTTAGCAGACTCATGTTCATTAAGACTTAACTCATGAACTTTGAGAGAGCTAACAAGATCTTCAACACTTAAAATGTTTAAATCTTTAGCTTCCTCAATAGCAGTAACCTTTGGTCTCCATCTAGCAGGCAGACTTCTTAGTTTCTTGCTCACATGATCAGAAGCAACATAGTTTTTCTTCAGTATTTGTAGTCCAGAGACTAGGGTCTGAAATCTTGAGTACATCTCCTCAATACTTTCATCATCCTTCATCTTGAACAACTCATACTGATGAACAAGCATAAGTATTTTAGCTTCTCTAACCTTCTTGCTATCTTCATAGTTTGCACAAAGAGAAGAAACATAGCCTTTGCAGTAGATTTATCACTCATCTTCATATACTCTGCACGAGGTATAACAGTAACAAGTGAGCCTTTGATCTTGTGATGCTTCTTGTATATCTTCTTTTGAGCAGGAGTATGTTTCTTTTTGTCTACAACAACTCCTTCTTCATCAAGATCCAAGTCACCAACTCCACCTTCCAGAATATCTCATAACTCTTCATCTAAGCCCATGATATAACTATAGAAGTTGGTTTTCCACCATGAGAACTCTTCAGGATCTCCATTGAACTTTGGAACTTTTCCTGAGTCAGCTTTCTTATCACTGTAATCATAAGGTACAACATTATGATTACCACCAGAACCAAAAACAGATGATTCAGTAGACATGTTTTTCTCATATCTTGGATTGTTACACTGTTAAGTGTTATCAACAGAACCAAGGCTCTAGATACTAATTGAAGGTGAGAAAAACACAAGAAGGGGGGGTTGAATTGTGTTAAGATTTTCTTCGGTTTCTCTTAAGCTGAAAGATACTGGTCATAAGCAGTTCAAGAATAGCTTATGAAGTGATGTTCAGAACTAGGTTGCAGCAGATAAAAACAGAAAGAGAGAGAGAGAGAGAGAGAGAGAGAGAGAGAGAGAGAGAGAGAGAGAGAAAGAGAGAGAGAGAGAGAGAGGGAGAGAGAGAGAGAGAGAGAGAGAGAGAGAGAGAGAGATAAGGAAGAAAGACACAAAGCAATTATACAAGTTCCTTCCACAAACCGGAAGTAGTCATGTCCCCCTTGCACTTCCAAGGAGAGTTCACAAAAATGTAATATCTAATTACAAATGTTCACTGCTAAACTTAGCAAGAGATTTCAAATGCTCAAGCACAACTGCAAGAGACTTCCTATGCTCCTGAACACAATTAAGAGACTTCTATGCTCAAGCACAAAAGCAAGAGACTTCCAATCAAACAGAATTACAAAGAAAGATGTTTGACACTGAACACTTTATATACAATAAGAGGTGCTCACAATACAAATCAGATACAGACTCTTAAGACTCTAGAATTTCTAAGATATGAGCTTTAAAAAGAAATTCTAAGTGAACTTTTGGATGATAAACAATTTTGACAAAGTTTAGGCGTTTTCAAATTGTTGTTTAGTCTTATCGCTCTTCAAGTCTTCACTTCTTTATATAGAGGTGTGAGATGAATGTTGTGAATTGCCATCACATCTAAAAAGAGTCGTTTTGAAGCTTTGATCAATCACCAATGATTCATTGCCTGATATGGTTATTGTCCTATGAAGGATCAATTTCAAATGCATTCCATGTATGAAGGAACATTGTTGCAGGCAGAGCTATTATCCTTGTCTTGTAGCAGAGACAAACTCTGTGTAGTGGAGGTAGTGGTTGTACACGTCGTACAATTGTACTTTGTCAACGCTCTACAAAAGAACAAGCATCCAATACCTTTGAATCCTTTTGAATTAGATGTTGCTTCACTTTTCCACTCTTTTGCAATGCTTAGACGATATTGGATCCATTGAACAACTTTTGAAGCTTTAAGTATGCATCCCCTGATGAACTGTAGCTTCTGGTGATCTTCAGCTTCTGATGAATTCTGATGAACTCCAGCTTCTGATGAACTCGCTTCTGATGACACGTCATCACTTCAGGAGCGCTTTGTCTTCAGGAGCACTTTGACTTCAGGAGCAGTTCTCTTCAGATGCTTTTTAAGCTTTTTTTTTTTTTTTTGTTTATTTCTTTGCTCTCTTGTGTTCTTCCAGAACCTATTAATGATCTCAAAATTGTCTATGGTCCCGTACACTTGAACAAATATTAGCATATCCAATTGATAATTTTTTAATACCTTGTTATCATCAAAACTCTTAAGGGTAATGGTAAACTCATTTTGTTCCAACAGAAATTGGGACAGTGGTATCTTTTAAGTTTCTTTTTTGCTTTTTAATTATTCTGAAAGAGAAAAAAAAAATTGGATGGCAGGTTTCATGTTGGTGGTGGACTCGTGGTGGGTTAGTGAGGCATGAAGGAGAAAGAATGGTGTTGGAAGATGGTGTAGAAGAATAGTATAGTGGTGAGGGACTATGATAAATGTGTGTACTTTATTTAATCAAATGGTTAAAATTGACTTTCCCATGGTGGAAAAGTTTTACTCTTTCCCATGTTAAATGCCACCCTTAATATGATCAAGAAGTTGCTCTAGTGTTAACTCTTCGTTGCAAAAATATGGGCATTAAACTCCTTCCAGACAATCCAGATACAAGTCAGCCAACCAAATCACGTGAAGCCAAAAACAAATATCCTTCTTGAACACATGTGAGCCACTTAATTGCAAAGCGTGCTTGCAAACATCAGAGAGATAAACTGTATAAATTATCGACCACCAAAGAACAAGATGTCAAATGCTACCGAAGAACTAGTATTATTGGTGTCCTTATGTATTTTTTTTAGGTTTTACATTGTTCTCTTAAGTTTTTTCATCCTCTTTGTCTTTTAAGTTATAAACGATTAACACTTTTATTCCTTAAATTTTCCGTATCATACATGTCCCTTAAGTTACAACCCCATGACACTTTGATCCTTGAGTTACAAATGTTCGACATTGACAAAAATGGTCAAATCATTTAATTTTTATAACTTAAAGGACCAAAATGTCTAAAATTTTGTAACTTAAGATATCAAATTGGAACCAGAAAACACAAGGGATTAAAGAGACTAAGGCCTGTTTGAATCACTTTTGGTTTTTCCGTGTTTTTGCTTTTTAAAAACAACAAAAGTAAAAAGCAAAACAACATTTATCTGTTTTAGTTTTTTCCGTGTTTTTGGCTTTTAAAAACAGCAAAAGTGAAAATAGTTTTCAAAAACTATTTTGCAAAACAATCAATTCAAACAAGTTTTCAATTTTTTAGTTTTTAGAAACAGAAAACAGTTTTTAAAAACTGTAATCAAACAGGCCTTAAAATTTCTAACTTAAGATACAAAAATGAAACCAAAAAAACTTAATAAACTAAAGTGATATCTAAAAGTAACATAAAGTATCAAAAGTATAATTTAGTCTAAATGATACATATAACTTTGGTTTATGTATGTAGTTGACATATTAGTTCATGTAAGTATACAGTGTCGTGCTGACATAATACACCTCTAAAATGAAGTAATTCTTTTAGCAATTTAATGAACAAAAGAGAATAAAGTCGAGTGATGATCATATAGCAAATGATATTTTCGCCTTTTACTAAAAAAATACTAAAAAGAACATCAATTTCATAATAAAATATAGACTTTCTTCCACTTTTGCGTATCAGATATGACCACGTTTCCTTGTCATAATTTAAATATTGACTAAGTATGTTGTGGAGGTCTAATCTCTTCCGTTAAAGTCAACCTCGCTTATGATATTTATTCATCTTTGAATAATGATCGATGCCAATCGTGTGGTATTATTGTACTTCTATGAGTATAGCATATAATCTCACATATATGATGACCCAACCTAACTGCAAGAGAAGAAACAGTGCCGTAATGGTTTTTTATTTTATCCAAAAAAGTGGGCCTTATACTTTAATTTGAATTGCACGGGTACGGTGCTGTTGGACCATTTTCATACATTTCTGCCACATCCATTAAAGGGGATAAAAAATAGAAAAAAAGCAATTGGAGAATATTGCAATTATATTTGATGATAATAATTGTGCATTGCTATGGTTTGTTTGTAGGGAACATAGCTTGTCATTTCAATAGTCCTTATTTTCTGTTAAGATATAAGTGGATTTTTGTTCACCTTTCATCATTTATATAAGACTCAGGATTAAAAGTGTTCTGATACACCGTAAAATCTTATAGTGATTGAAAATCAAGATAAAAGACAGAACGCGGTGTGGTGCATTTAACTAGATGTCTTTTATAAATATTAAAGTTGTGAGTGTTTATTCAACGATTGAAAACAGACGATACCATAGAACGCGGTGTGCTGCACTTGAGGGTGAAACAATATTATAGAAATGCAATATTTATCATAAAATATTTTTCTTACCAAGTTCAGCTTCAAATTGCATAAAGAATGAAAACGGTTCACTCATAATAATTGATAACTTATCCTCAAGTATTCACTTACAGCATACATTTGGAGAAAAACAAATATGGCAGTGTTTGTCTTGGTCCACATTGTACATTTTTTTCCCCTTCTCAATCACGTACATATATGTAAGAAAGATCAGTGGTGCATGTAAGAAAGAGAAAGATAGAAAGAAGATATAGGAAACGCGGGAAATGTAAGTAAATTTCTCAAAGTTCTCTAATTATTAGACCAGTAAGTAAATTTTATTACAAACTCTCTTCAAAATTAATGATTCTAGTATATATCGAACTTATTTGAAGTCTCGCATAGCTCAGGTTTCAAAACTATTGAGTTTATGAATATATGTGTTTGGACACATCATCTTTTGAACTTATATTTTTTATGAGATTCAAATCTATTTAAAATGACATCAAAGCCGAGTTAGGAGTTGCATGATTCAAATCTATTTAAAATGACATCACAGCCTAGTTTTCTAGGACCTTTCCTTTTTAGGGATATATCTGTATTTTCTTTTCATAGGTTCTTTACTATGTGACTCTGTTGTATTAGTTCATGTATTTCTTGTCTTTTATATTTTAGTGCTTTGATAAAAAAAAGTTGGTGAGAATTTGACCTAGGATCTATACACTATGTGTGAAGATGACTATTAAAGTTGCTTAAAATTTGTTTGAAGTTCACATTGTTCAAATTCTCGTGTTGTTGGGTATTTAAACATGTTTGAGCACCTCTTCCTCTGAAGTATAGATTTTAGAATGAAATTCTAGCTCATTTAACATCTTTTTGGTATTACTTCAAGTTTGTGTATCCTTTAAATTTTCAGTTCTAGAAAAATGTTACAAATAATTGATAAAAAAAAAGGAGGAAAAAAATGTGCAAAAAGAAATAATCAACTTAAGAAAGTGCTTGAAAATAAAATATTATAAACTATTATTATTTTTAGGCTAAATTATATCAGGGGTCCTTTAAGTTTGAGGTTTGTAACAGATATATCATTTAAGTTATTTTTGTCACACATAAGTTCTTTAAGTTTGAGGTTTATAATAGATTAATCTTTTAAGTTATTTTGGTCACAAATAAGTCATTTAAGTTTGTAAACGTTTTCGATTTAGTCCTTCTACCGTTTGGATAATAGAAGGACTAAATCAAAATCGATTACAAACTTAAAGGACTTATTTATGACCAAAATAACTTAAAAGATTAATCTGTTACAAACCTCAAACTTAATGGACTTATGTGTGACCAAAATAACTTAAATGATTAATTTATTGCAAACGTCAAACTTAAAGGACCTCCAATGTAATAATTTACCCTTATTTTTATTATTGTAATTATTATTAGTACAAAAATATAAAATGCAAAGCTGCCATGCATAGGAACCGATCATGATCACCTACGTATATAGATGAGCCCCCCCACTTGAACCACTATATGCCATTCATACATGGTGAAAAATAGAGTGGGTCATGTTATGTATTTTTCTATGTGAATTGGGTATCTTTTGCACACACAATTGTGGAAGCTAATTTTGTTAATCGGAGAAAATTTTAGTAAGCGGCAAAATCCTCAAAAGTTTTAGTGTTTTTGGATTTTTTGGGTTGAATTCAAATTCACAATCTTTTTGAATTGTAATAGTCTGGAACCATCTCATTTAAGCATTCTTAAATACAAAACATACATTTAGAATATAGTATAATACATTCTAAATATACTTTTAAATTATGTCTATGAAACAAGTTCCTATGTAAAAATTTGTTAAAAAAAAAAAGTTCCTCTGTAAAAATTAAATATAGAATAGTTTGGTAAATAAAATTATATCTTTTTTTTTAAGCCACTAGATTCACACATTTAATTATAAGGGTAGAGAAGTGGAGAACTGGGGTTTTAACTCCAACCTCTATGTATTGCTGTTTTTGCAACTATCTTGCAACTACCAAGTACCAGTCTATATTTACAAGACATAAAATTATACTACCATTTGATCTTAAATATAAGGAAAAACGTGATTATACTCTCGTTTAATCTGTGTACAATTTATTATTTTTGCTTATACTCTCATTTATCTTAAATATAAGCAAAAACGTGATTAATTATATACATGCACATTTTTACTTAAATAGACTGAGGAAATATATGGGAACCTAGTCTAAATATATAAATTTAATTAACGTGGGGAGGCTGAGATTTTGTTAAACATATGCATATATGATTGTGTTGCTATTTCTTTGTTTAAATTGAAGGCAAAGCAAAATAAAGCAATACAAAGTGAATATGCCATTCAATATTTGCCACTGCCTCAAAGTATTAGTGTTTGGTTTGAATTTTTCCTACTTTGTGAACCTTTTAAATAAATAAATGACATTTGACCTATTTCCATTCGTTGTTTTGGTAGTTTGACTATCTGGCTTGGAATATTAGATTTGGCACCTTTCCAAGCATGTATAAACATGGCTTTATGATTATTGATTTTTTTTAGAGGTTTATGATTATTGATTTATCGACTAATTAACAATTAGTGGGAGAGAAAGAATAAAGCGAGGATAAAATGCAGTTAATTAGAAACATATCTATAAATAATGTTATGTTAAGATGAGGGCTCGAGACTTGAAAGTATGTGAGAATTCAAAGTGAAATAATCAAAAATAGAAAAGTATATTGTCAAAAAAAAAAATGTTATGTGCATTTTTATTCAAAACAAAGATGAGATTATAAAATTAATATTAAACTGAATGTGGTGGATTGTGACTTTTTTTTATTTTAAGAAGTTAAATTAGCCCACAAAATTGAATGGTAGATTGTGACTTAAAAGAGATTACTAGAAATAGTTCTAATAACGACCAAAATTTAGATATGGTAAAAGACAATTCGCTTTTAATTTTGTCGTTAAGTGTTAGAAGATCGACACACTAAATTTAGTGATCAATTTTAGGGTTTCCATCTTTAGTTTTTGTTGTTATTTCAACTTTTACTAGTAGTGTCAACCACTATTTTCAAAGTGATACAAGCGCTCCCCCTCAAGCAAGGCTTGTCCGTTGGAATAATGAACATCACGCTTGTTCTATTCTAAATGTCGATGGAAGCTGCATCGTAGATCCTATTCGTACTGGTTTTGGAGGTGTGATCCGAAACTTCACAGGTAGTTATGTTACTGGCTTCTCGGGCTTCATCAATAGCCCCAACGACATCTTGTTTGCTGAATTGACAACACTGCACCGAGGTCTTACAATGGCAGCTAGCATGGATTTTGCGGTTTTGGTTTGCTACTCAGACTCACTTCACGCAGTTAATCTCATAAATGGTGATATCTCTCACTTCCATGTCTATGTCGTGCTCATCCAGGACATTAAGAGCCCGTTTGGTGCACATGATAGGAAGACATGATATGATAAAACTATCATATCCTGATTCAATTTGTTGTTTGGTGCATCAATAGGAAATGATAACTTAAACCAATTTCTTATCCTATCCTACTCACCCTTTGTTATTTTTATCCTTAATTTTTGGTGGGTTAGAATTATCCTATCATGATTAGCACTAAAATGTTAATTTTGCCCTCTCTCAATTCATCACTCATGATCTCTTTGCTCTCTATCCATCGACCTCTACCTGTTCCTCCATAACTCTCCATCGCCATCTCTTCTATTTGATACAGATCCGACCCCAATTCCAACCTACAATCATTTTTTCCTCAATTTGCTTAATTTTTTGTTTTTTTTCTTGATTATCTATTTTGTACTCAAGTTAAATTTGAAAAGGGATGAAACAAAGAGTTTAAGAATTTCGTATTATTACCTTCAACAAAGACAACTATTTTTTTTTTAATTGAAGAAACCATGATTTTTTTTTAATTGAACTTTAAGAATGAAGATGACAGCACCCCTAAAATAAGGAAGAAGACGATTGACAATGTTTTTTTATAACTTTGTGTAATTAATAATAGCTTAATTACATTTAATTAGAATTAATTACAAGGGTAATTATGTTATTTAATTGTGACATATATGATATTATATTTGTTATCATGTGTGCATCAAACATGTGATAGGATATATGTTATCATGTTTATATCATTTCCTATCCTTATCCAATTTCATATCATATCCTATCTCTATCATATCATGTGCACCAAACGAGCCCTAAGGACTTGCTGAATTCTAGAGGTTACACGCTCCACCACACTCTCAGAGAGGGCAACAAAAGTGCGGACCTTATGGCAAAATTAGGAGCCTCTGCAGATGATGTTTTGACAGTTCATTCCTCTCCTCCTGAAGGCTTGTTACCGCTTCTTAGGACTGACGAATTGGGAACACTCTTCATTAGAAACTAGTTGTTTTATTTCCTTTTCTTTTCCTGTTTCTTTTTTAATTAGCTTTGTTACCCAAAAAAAACTTTTACTATAGTAGTGTATGATTTTATTCTTAATCCCACTCGAGTACTAAACACCAATTAATAAAGATATTAAACACCAATTAGTACAATGAAAAACAAAATGAGATCAATCAAGTGAGATTGAGTGAGAATAAATTCACATGGTTAATGAATTTTCGAATTGACTAAAAAGTACCAAAACTCAAATTCTAAATAGAACAACTTGTTAAAACTCTATATTATTAAAGACACTCATTCTCCTAGAAATTCTAGAAGGTTAATTAAAACAAAACAAAAAAACAAAAAAACAAAAAAGACTAGATATTTAACTAATAGAAAGGATTATATAAGTATAGGTCAACTTTCTTCAAAACAAAAGTTTTGGTCAACTCTATGTCAACCTTTTTAGTGAGTGGGTCGGTTTTACAAATTATAAGATCAATATGGAAATCTCCATGAGGAGTAGTTAACTTCAAGTACCAGCTCTAGCTAGTCAAAGATTACTTCAAGTTTCAGCTATATATGTATGAATGATATGACACTCATGAGTCAAAACAGTAATGCTTATATGTTCAAAAACGCTAATGAAAACAGTGACATTATGAAAGCTACACATTTAGGGTTGAATTGAATTAGCCCTGGTCAAGAATATGACATGTGGTTTTAATTGGCTTATAAGTCTTGTCTTGTCGTTTAATTTAAGCATCATATAAAATATAAATGCTCCCATAACAATGGAAGATACGTAAGCACAATCGTTACCATACTAACCACGTTCTATTCTATATATTGGTGTTGCATGAAATCACAATTCAAGTTTGAATGGTAATTCCTCAAAAAGAAAGTTTGAATGATAATCAATGTTAAGAAACATGGCATCCATAGAAAAGAGAGAAATCACTTAAAATGTATTGTAATGATTATGATGAAATGATTTCATATGAAAATGAGAAAAAGATAGCATATCCAACTAAATCTAAACTAACTATTGACAAATTTATCACTAACTCTAATAGATATAAAAAAAAAAAAATGAAAAGTGACGAAAATTATTACATCAAGACCTTTATAACATCCTATCCTATATCTCTAATCTCTAATAACTAATAATAATAATAATAATCAAGGAGCAAAGATCATTCGTCTGTACTCATTATTACGAGAATACCACTTTAATATAATTTTGTACAATAATATATCTTGATAATGGTACGTATAAATTAATTAAAATGTACATTTGAAGTGTTTTTAGTTAATATTTCACTAAAATTTGAGTAAGAAAAAAACACTTATTTTATTTTAATACAAAATAACACTTATTTTGAAGTTTTTTTTTTGTATAAATGTGACAACAAATATGGCAAAATCTCCACTAGGAGAAAATAAATCACGAGGAGAAAGAGAGATCTTTTGTGACTAATTTTTCTTTCTGGAATATATGTTTTGTAATTTTGAAGTAATAATGCATTTTGACTTGGATTTTGGACTGAATTATGTGGTACATGCATAATTTTTTTAGGGATGGTACATGCATAATGTATAGTGTATGATTACAAGTAGTAATACGGAAGCATGCTTATGTAGTGATATGGTCAAGTAATATAACACCATGTTCATATTGCCAACTACATGCGTATTAAACAATCCAACATGTGTCTTAGAAGCCAAGATAAACATTAAACAACATTCTAGTGTAAGACATATCATATAAAAATTAAATTATACTAAATCAAATGTTATTTGAATGATTAGACAAAAAAATGTATTATTAAATAATTTATTAGAAAAATAAATATATTTTTTTGCAAAGAAGGCAAAGTCCAAAAGAAGGAATCTCTCTCAAAAACAAAAAAGAAGGAAAAAAAACTGCAAAGTTTGACGGACATACCTAGACATGCAAACCCAAAGATGTCATCAAAAAAAGACTTTCAAGCTCCCTTGATGGAGACTCGAGAAAATGAACATTGAAAGAATAAAAAAAGTAGTTAAAATTAGTTAGCCGTTTACGTTTCCTTCACGCCACTAAATAAACATTTCAACTCAGCTATAACATTTGTCTAATGCGAAACATAAAGTGGATATATTTTTATTAAATTTAATTTCTATGTCAACATATATATTCAAGACTTTAGAGTCATTTTCAATGTGAAGATGCGTGATTTCTTCTTTACGAGCAAGATTCATTCCCAAGTAAATGACTCACATTTTGATACGGGTGTGGTTATCATGCATAAGCCATAACTTATGCACCATGCATAAGCCTGCATTAGTCCAGCCCATTATGCACCTAGGCCAACAGAATTGCTTCTTACACCCCAAAAGAATTGCTTACCACACCATGCAAGCAAACAAGACAACACAAACTTCAGTTGCCTTCCTCACAAACGTACCAAACACGACCAAACTTCCACCACCGCAAAATCACGTCAGAAACAAACTTCCACCACCGGAAACCGTTCCACCACCAGAAACCGCATTCACCATAACCACATTCACGTCGGAAACGACATTCACCACCGGAAGCAAACCGCATTCACGTCGGAAACGACATTCACCACGTCGCAAACCGCATTCATCATCATCGCCGCTTTCACCATAACAGTTGGAAAAGATGAAAACAAAAGAGGTTTGAACTTATCTTGTGCTTTCAAGTAATTACAATCAGTTTAATTTCATCTGTTAGTTGGAAATGGTTTCTGGAAAGTAATTGCATCTATAACCCTAAAATTCACAGTTTAATTACTATAAGGTTTGAACTTATGTTGTGCTTTCAAGTAATTACAATGAGTTTTGAAAGTGTTTCTGTTAGTTGGAAATGATTTTTGTTTAGTTTGGAAAGTAATTGCATCTGTGTAACCCTAAATTGACATTTTAATTTCGAATTGGGGAAAATCAACTCAAATAAATGGTTTCATAGTGTTTAAATGTGCTTATTATAGTATGTTTTGTTTAAAAATCATGTCAAAACCAAAATGCTGTGTAAATGGTTTTTTCAAGTTTTACTCTGAAACCATTTTGCTGTGGAAATGGTTTCAGAGTGTTGATTTGCTTTGGAACTGTTTTTAACAATTTCTTTGTTTGGTTTACTTGATCATTTTCCCAACAATTACTGGTTTTATTGGCTGCTGTTATGGCATAAGAAACCGGTCTCATTGCTATCAGTTACCAAATTATGGCTGCTTCTGTGTTATGGGTGTCAATTTTCTAAATGTCATGTTATTACGGTTGTTGTCATATATCGGAAATTCTGTTAAACCATCTTTCAGGTGTCATTTTTACATACTGGGTGTTGGATGCTATCATGTTTTGGGTGTCATATTTGTGAGATGTGTGTATCAAGTTTCCTTCAGAACCTTGTTACAGGTGCTATATTGAATGACATGTAGTTGAAAAATATCAAGAGAACTAATTTTGGATACCATCACTTTTGTTAAGCAATTTCGAACCAAATGGAAATATGGCATGTACTGTAGAAACTGGACACTGAATTATGTTGTGTACTGTAGAAATTGCTATAGTTCTGTTATGAACTAAAAACCCAGTGTTATAGCATAGCGGGATTTGAAAAAACGGCTATTTTTGGCGATTGACAACACTGATATAAGTCATGACTTCATTATAAGATGTGGAATAGCTTGAAATTTGAATATATACTTATAGGTTATCCATCTTTTCTCTGTTACATAGCATGATAAGGAATAAGTACTTGTAAATTCATAAAGAAAGTAGAAATGTATTACGTAAACCAATTATAACTTACCAAGCAATGCCTCTTGACCGATTATTACATGGATGGAGTGTATAGTGTCCCCAATTACTGCAATATGTACATTGTTAATAATTTTCCTTGCTATGAGTTCATTAACCATCAACATGATGCCTTTACATTCATAAATTTATTTTAAATACAAAAGTGAATAGTTCAAGAATCAGCCTGTTTGATGTCGTGTCTGACCAGAGATTTGTGTTTGGAAGTTTTATCTTGCAATTAGTTTTATTCTTTTCTGTGTTGTTGATTTTGATTTGGATTTGTGAGTTTGGTGCAATCAGTTTTTTGGTAATTTGGTCTATTTGCTAGCTTTTTCATGTTTATCTATGGGGATTTTTCTGCAATGTGTTTTCAGTTGCAGATTCTTTATATATTTTCTTGGACTAATTCATGTGAAAAGAACGACTTCCATAAGGATGAAACACTTTGAATGTCACTTTGAGTGTCACACTTTAAAACACTTTAAAACCATTTTTCTGTGCAAATGGTTTCTATGTGTTGTACATTAAAACCATTATATGTACTTAATGGTTTTCTGTGATCATCCAGGTGAAAAAAAACAAGGGACCTAGGGCCATTGCCATCATTCAGCATTGGACTGACGCAATCGGAGGAGGAGCAAAGGAATGTCACAACTGCTCGCAAGCAATAATTGAAATGTTCCACAATAATAACCGACACAAGCAACTGCAAAAGAACCCATGTGGAGAAGGAAGCAACTTCATACTATAAAGAAATGCTTCAAAAGCTAGCACATCCCACTTGAATTTGAATTAGTCTTAATGTTTTTATATTATTGAGTTTGATTAAAGATGTTGAACATTTTCTGGATATGTATCAAGTTCATACTATGAATTTCTTTTATTATGTTTCTGGATGTGTTTTTTTTCCACAATTGTGGTTTAGTGCTTTGCACCACAGACCTTACACTGAAATTTCTGACTTGTTGCACTCACAAAGACAAACAAGTATGAAATCCTTTTGCAGACAAATATACTGGCAGTGACCATGCTTTGATGGCTACGCTGCTTGTTTGACTGAATTTCTCCCTTGTAATTTCCTTGTTGTGTATGGCTTTATCACTTGTAACTAAATTATACTACCATGCTTATAAGTTCATAATCGATGTGAAATCTAAAGGTTAAAATAACGTGTAAAATCAAATTGTGGAAAGTTGATAACATGACTTTTTATTAGGGAAAAAAAAAGGTTGGATTATAATAGTTTTTATAAGAAAACTAATAGTTTCAAATTGAGAAATAGCACGTATTTGGAACCGAGTGGCCGAGCCATTCTTGTGTTCCAACGTCTGTTTGTTTTCCCTTAGAAGACCTATAACTATAAGTAAGCTCACAAAAAGATCAAATCCAAACCTAAAATAAATACCATGATAGATAATAGGTTAGTGTTGAACTTTAGATGTTTTGACACACTCACACACAAAATCTGTATAAGTAAAGTCTTGTTTCCTATAATCTTGTAAGTGTCGTGATTCAAACACCAGACACCTCACTTTTCCTATAATCCGCTGACCTAAATAATTCCAAAACCATTTTCCTGTTGAAATGGTTTTTATGTGTTGTACTGCAAAACCATTAGATGTACTTAATGGTTTTGGCGTACAAATAGGAGGATCTATAAAGCTATAGTTCACTAGTTATCCAGACTCATGCCAAATAATTTGTAGTTCATTTTATTTTTTTCTTTTTATATGTTTCATAGTATAATGTTCATTTTATTTTATTTTTCAAACAAACTTAGGGGTATGGAATATTGAAACCATAAGTATGGTTTAATGGTTTTGATAGTCTTGTATGTAAAACCAATATAATTGTGTAATGGTTTTAAATGAAATTATTAATGGTACATGGGTTTAAATAATGATTAAGATATTATACACTGAAATTATTACTGAAACAATAAGCATGGTTTAATGGTACATGTTGTTCTTGCTGGAAACCATTCCCACAGCAAAATGGTTTTGGAGTATAACTCACAGAAACCATTTTCACAGCAAAATGGTTTTGGAGTACAACTCACAGAAACAACTCTAGGTCCTTAGTTTTTTTCACCTGCCGGAAACCTTAGCAAGATGGTTTTGGCATAATTTCATGTTTTCATTTTTTATTACATATTTAATTTCATTTAGATCATATATCCAAACTATAATCATCAATACATAACAAAAAAAAATGTGAATTATATAATTTCATTTAGATCATATATGATCCAAACTATAATCATCAATACATAACAACAAAAAATGTGAAATGTATAATTTCATTTAGATCATATCCAAACTATAATCATCAAAATAAAATCTAGTACAAACTTATAACCTAAAAACAATCAATCAGTGACCACTATCCCCAATAAAGCTTCATCATCTCTCTTTTGTTTCTTCCGATTGATAAGGAATTTCTGCGTTTCTCTAGCTTTTTCATAATCACTTTTAAGTCGCTTCTTTGCCTTAATTGGATTTGGTCTTTCTTTGAACTTTGGTGCGGTGGGCTTCACCCCAGCAGATGTTTCACCAACAGCAGCTACTTTTGAAGACTTAGATGGCGTCGGGCCTGTACGAATACCTTTAGAAAGAAGCAACTCCTTTGCCTTTTTTCCAGCTTCAAGAACACCGTCGAGAAAAATTTTAGATGACTCCGGATCTGCACAAAAACGTGTAGAAAGTTGAACTGTAACATCACAAATTTGTTGATATCGTTGTGCTTGAGTGGTGTCTTCAGTGCCAACATTGACGGTCGATCAGCATGAATCAGTGATGAAGTTTCAACACTCAGTTGTCCACTGTCAGATGAAGTTGATATCAAATCCATCTTGCATTTTGGTCAAATAGTTATTCATATTCACATTCCCAAATACACATCAATATTTATTCTTTATTCACATTCACCTATTTTAATACTAATATCATCAAGATGAAGAAAGCTAAGAACTTAATTGTTAGGAGTACATTGTAAAGAGCTAGTTTTAATAATAAAGTTTATTGTAGGCAGACATTAATTGTAGGGAACTATGGCCTTCTCAATACCTCCACTCTCACTCCTAATCCTGACTATTACAGGCAAGTATAAAACAGAAAATACAGTGAACCAACATATAGCATCAGTTTACGCCTTTTCTTTCTAATTTATTCAGAAACTAAACACCGACATTATGAACCAGATTACAGGTGCATTAACAAGAAATGCTCAATATGCACCTATGCTTTCATTTCTGTAAAGCTATCATGAACCACTTAAAACATATGATCGTGTAATGAGATGTAATGAACAATAGTTGCATTTTTATGAAGAAGAAAAAACCCACTTATAAACCTGGGCAGCCTCTACATGTATAACATACTAACATGAAATAAAAATTAAAGCCTTGCAGAAGAGGAGGCCTAAAGCTTTGGCTTTATTGGCCTAAAGCTTCGGCTTTATTGCCCATACCATTTGGTTGACCATGTAAATGGTTTCACATGTATAAATGGATACTAAGGATTCAGTTAGGCGCAACTTAAATTTAGTTAGAAACAGTTTAAGGCACTGCCCTACCTCAAGGGCCACATAACTTAAACACCCAGATCAACTTATATGATTTATCCTCCACCTAATAAAAGACTTGGCTAAGATCTTAGGGAAAACCTCATAGTAGACAAATTTTCAACATAAAGATGCAGAGAGCATGTAGAAGAGGATGCACAAACACATCATCAAATGTTCCATTGATCCAAAACATTATAATTCACAATAATTCAAATTTAGATTGGTCAAGGAATTTGAAGTGAAGTGCTGAAATATTCCAAACATACTAACAGAGCATAGTTCTATAAACAGAAACCATAAAAGAGTGCTGAAATTTGAATGAAAACCTAAATACAATTTACTGATTACCTGAAAATGCAAGGGTGAAATTCATGGAAGCTAACCGGAGCAGCGAGAAAGGGTAAATGCCGGTGAAATCAGGCCGCGGCGAGAAAGGGTAAATGCCGGTGAAATCAGGCCGTGACCTAATTGAGTCGGAGCAATTGAGTCGGAGAAGTTGAGTCACGCCATCACCTAGCCGGAAAACCACGTCGAAGCAAGTTCGAACGCGAGCAAGAGAGCAACGCCGGAGGAATTGAGTCGGAGCAGTTGTGGTAAGAATCAAAAGCTACAAATTTTCATATAAATTTTGAGTGAGTCAGGTGAACTATAAATTTGTGCATAAAAATCAAAAGCTACAAATTTGTGGTAAGAATCAATTCTGTAAGCAACCAAAACATCTAAGAATTAATTGAAAACCACCAGAATCAAGTTCATAATAGAAGATGAACGAAATAAATATATAATTGAAAGCTAACCGGAGCAGCGAGCAAGGGTGAATGCCGGTGAAATCAGGCCGTGACCTAGCCGGAAAACCACGTCGGAGCTAGCGTAAGCGGGAGCAAGAGAGAAATGTCGGAGCAATTGAGTCGGAGGAACGTCGGAGCAGTTGAGTAACGCCGTGAGCGCGAGCAAGAGAGCAACGTCGGAGGAATCAAGTCGGAGCAGTTGAGTCGCCGTGACCTTGCCGGAAAACGACGTCGGAGCAAGGGTCAGGCAAGCAAAGTCACGTCGGAGCAGTTGATTGCGAAAACGCGTGCGAGCAAGAATGATTTTCTGCAATCAAAGTGTGGGTGTGAGATGTGAGCTGTGAAACGTTAGATTAAGCATGATCTGATGGTTGACAAGTACTTATGCATGGTGCATAAGTTATGGCTTATGCACCATAACTTTTGCCTTTTGATACGGTCAGTTGTCTACCAATCCAAAGATTTTGGAAACACTCTTTGATATCTTTGTTAATCTTGAGAATAGTATAAGTACAACAATGAGGGCATTGAAATCCTTCTTCAAAAATTGCAAACATCAATCAAATTTAACTACTATAAAAACCGTTTTACGCAAACATCAAATTTTATGACGTGCGTGCATGGCCATTAGTCACCCCAATTTTTTTTTTAAAGATTAGTCACCCCAAATTTTTAACTTGGTATAAATATATATAATATATAATAAAACCATTTTCATTATTATTTTTTCAATAATTTTAAGTTAACCTTCGATGACAAAACTATGATATAACAAATTAAGGTAAGAAATTAATTTCAATGCGTTAATGGTGTAAATATTTTGTACGTATGCATCCAATAAAATCATACTAATATTTTTTTATGACAAAAATAAAATCATACTAATAGGTCATCTTTAGGTTGTTTTTTTTTATTTAAGAAATATCATTTTTAGGTTAGTTTTTAAAATATTTCTATAATTATCTATTGGACATGTAATTTATTTGTATGTATGTATAAAAAAAAAAAAGGGTTAAATGATCCGTATATTATATACAAATTAAATTCTTCAGGTAAAATTATTTTTGTGCATATGTGAAATCAAAATAATTATCTCTTTAGTTTTCCATTTTTGGAAATTGATTTAGTGATTTCTCAAGTTTTTGAAATGTATCTTTCGATAGAGTTTTTTGCTTTAGAACCCAGGGGTGTTTTCACAAATTTTTAAGCAATACAGAGTGTTCCTGGTTTAGCTCATATATAATAAATAGGAGGTAATTGCTCTTTAGGTACCCTTAAAAGTCAAACGGTAGTTAACTACCGTTCGACTCATTTTTTTAAATCGGTTGAACCGATTTAAAAAGCGCCTTAACCGATCAATAGTATCAAACGACAGTTAACCGTCGTTCGTTGGATGCCTGAGAGCAATCGTTGGGTGCCTAAAGAGCAATTACCTATATATGAGTAGAGTAGTGGGAATAATTGGAAATTATAAAAAGATGGTAAATGAATCACATCCTTACTCAACTTTATTTCTTTTTTTTTGAAGAACTCAACTTTATTTCTTATAAGCTAAACTATGAAAAAAAAATAAAAGAATTAATTTTCAAATATTCAAATTTGATTGTCAGGTACATCTTCTGAACCACTTTTAGTGGCCTTAACACTACAAAACTGACAAGAAATATTGAGAGGTTTCAAATGCAAACATTGATCAACCCGTTTCTCCAGCCAAGCAAGTCTTTTCTCAAGTCTCAAAACACCAATGTGCAAAATCCTAATGTCAACTTGTGCAATTCTGGCACAAGCCCGAAGCAAAATGTAATAATCAGCATGAGCAACGTAAGTCATGGCACCTTTATCCTTCTTTCTGACATAATGAACATAATTAAGGTTCTTCGGCTTGATGCGAGGTGGTACATAACAAAATAGGTTTTCCTCCATGTCTAATTTCATTTGTGTAATGGCTTCATTGACTACAGATTTTCCTGAACCATCGTTCTTGTTGAAAAATGAGTCTTCACCATATGGCGAAGTCTCGGAGGAATTATCATTGTTCAAACTTCCGGGAAAGTCATCTACACGGCAGGTGCCATCATCAAGAGAGGGCTCATTAAAACATTCTCTTCTTACTTTTTTCATCTTAGATGTCCTCCTAATGCGCCCTTCATCCGTCAACCTCCATCGGTTAAAAGCAGTATTGGATTTCCCTGCATGTTCTGATTGTTTGGTGGTATTCTGAAATAAAAAAGCATCTTCAAATGAGAATTGATTATGATAAGCTTTCTTTATAATGTACCAAGAGATTATGAAAAGGAAAAAATTTCATAATAAAAGGAATTCCTAGAAACTAGACGTTACACGGCAAATGTACACCATTAAAAGACCTACATAGTATTCCAAAAGAAAATACATAATTATCAAGAGAATATCAAAATGAAATATTTCAACCTATATATGCCGAAGAGGACAAAATACCAAGTCATTTTTTAGTAAGTTTTCATAATAAACATCATCGAAACAGACTTTGTTCAATATTTAAAGACAACTCATTTGTTAAGAAAGAAAATGCTTCTCATTATATTTTCAGGAAATATCTCATACGTAATAAGTTCCTTTCTTAATGATATCTTTCATGAAGTTTAATGTCGTTTAGCTGCTCAGGAATTGATGGTATAGCTAATTTACTTTTCAAGATTCACTATGAATGAAAGAAAAAAGAAAATCCAAATCACCAAGGCAATGCAACTTCATTGCAGACACATCCCCAAGAAAAGCTAGAAAGAAGTTGACAGTAGTTCCAAGATATTATAATTATAAATGTTCGGGCATCCCAATAGAACAATTCATCCAAGTCTTCAATTACCTCTTCATTCTGATAAAAATTCCATAGGATTTCAATCATTCTTTGTTCCTCATAATTGTCACAAGATCGTTCTTTTGATCCATCAAAGACAACATCTCTACAGTATTTGAGATAAGTAGGTAAGTCCTTTGAATACTCTGCAAAAATACAAGATGTTCGACAATCCTTTTAACTGTTGTAAAAATTTATAAAGCCTACATACTTCAAAAATGAACAGTATCAGTCGGTGTCTGAAACATATTTGATACTGGTGTGTGTCTGATACGTTCAAATACATACCCAAAATGTATGCTAATAATTTAAATTAATTTTAGGCTTAATTACTCTTTTGGTCCCTTAACTTATTTTTTGGTTTCGTTTTGGTCTCTTAACTATTAAAAGTTTCGTTTTGGTCCCTTAACTTACTTTTTGGTTTCGTTTTGGTCCCTTAACTATTAAAAGTTTCGTTTTGGTCCCTTAACTTATTTTTTGGTTTCGTTTTGGTCCCTTAACTCTTCCTCCGTCAACCACTATGGTCCTTTATATTAGGATGAATGTACGAAACCAAAAAATAAGTTAAGGGACCAAAATGAAACCAAAAAATAAGTTAAGGGACCAAAACGAAACTTTTAATAGTTAACGGACCAAAACGAAACCAAAAAATAAGTTAAGGGACCAAAAGAGTAATTAAGCCTTAATTTTAAAATACTTACACCAATAGTTATAAGATTGGATAGGGTTGGGTAGCTCAACTGGTTTGAGCCTAGGGATTAAAGGAGGCGAGGAGTAAAAAGTCCAGGAAGGAAAAAAATACTAACATAACAATTAACATACTAACATTTGTCATTCAACAAAAAAAATACTCATAAGATACATCAGACATTTCTCACCAGCTAAAGACAATTTCATATGGACATTGTACATGTCCAATGTCCAATACATCTTACTTACGAAAGAAACAAAATTGTATGTTTTTTGTGACAAATTAATAGTATAAGAATATATATTGATATAGGCGGAGGGATAATATGTAGCTATACCTATTCATACTTGTTATGCTCACAAATATTTAAAAAGAAAAGCTGTGATCATCATATATTAACTACTGATAAGTTTATGTACTAATGAGCAATTAGCAATGTGAATGTCTCTCTATAAACATTGTGCATTTATGTTCTCTCTCTTTAGTAAACATAAATGTCCTCTCTCTTAGTGAAAAACATGAGTTAAGAAAATATAAAACTCACAACGTAGGTTTAACAAGATAATAATGTTGGAACAAAGGGTGTTTCACAAGTATACCACTTAAGTTTTGATGATAACAAAGTATTAAAAATTATCAATTGGATATGCTAAACATTTATTCAAGTGTGCAGGACCATTATCAAAGTTTTATTTACAAAAGGTTCTAATTGAATAAATTAAAGAGCAAAGGAAATTTAGATTGAAGCTTGAAGAACATCTGAATGAAAGCGCTCATGGAAAATCAGAGTCAGAATGCGTCTGAAGAAAGAGCTTCTGAAGGTGACGTCATCAGAAGCAAGTTCATCAGAGACAGACTCATCAGAAGCAAATAGTCTCCAGAAGCAGATTCATCCGAAGCAAAGATTCTTCAGACACTGAAAAGCGTTGACAAAGGCAATGTACGAAAAGTACAACCACTATGCCTACGTTTGTCCCTGCAACCACCAACTCTGCACAGTGTCTTCTATACACGACAAGAATAACAGTAACTAAAGCAGAAACTTTTCCATATTTGATGGAATGGATTTGAATTTGATTTCATTGTACAAGCCTCAAATCAAGCAAAGAATCAAAGGTGTCAAATCAGCTTCGGTAAAGAAAAAGTGATGAGCTGGCAGTTTTCCAACGTCTCTCAAACTCTCTATAAATAGAGATGAAGACATGAAGAAAAATATAACTATATACATACACGCGAATTGAGTTCTTCTCTCATATTCCAAGTCGCAAACACTGCTCATCAACAACTTAGATAATTCTTACAAAAGCTCACATTTTAGAATTTCTAAGTATTTAAGAAAACAGAGTCTGTTCTGTTTCGTTCTGTATTGTGAATACCTCTGATAGTATATCAAGTATTCAAAACTTTTTTTTTCAATTCTCTGTAATTGTTTTAAAGTCTCTTGCTTGTGTGCTTGAGCATCTGAAGTCTCTTTCTTGTGTGATTGAGCAAAGGAAGTCTCTTACTTGTGTGTTTGAGCAACTTGTAATTTGATATTACATTTTTAGTGAAACTCTCCTTGGAAGTGCAAGGAGGACAGGACTACTTCCGGTTTGTGGAAGGAACCTGTATAAAATTGCTTGTGTCTTCTTTCTTTCTTGCATCTGTTCTTTATTCCGCTGCTAAGACTCTGAACTCTGATCAGAGTCTGAACTCCATCAGACTCTGTATCCTGAGAACAGTGTTAATTTTTTGTAAGAAAGAAACGTTTTTGAAAACACAATTCAACCCCCCCCCCCCCCCCCCCCCTTCTTGTGTTTTTCCCACCTTCAGTTGGTATCAGAGCTTCGGCTCTGTAGTTAGCACTTAACCGTGTTACAGTAAACGATCGGTGAAAAACATGTCTGGGGATGAAGCTTCTGCATCTGCATCTGGCTCTGGTTTTGGTTCTGGAGCTGCTGTGCAGTATGACTATAGCAATATCAACAAAAGTGAAAGATCTTCAAATCACAACAAACCTCCTATGTTTAATGGTGATCCTGAAATGTTTTCTTGGTGGAAAACCAAGATGTACAGTCACATCATGGGAATGGATGAAGAGTTGTGGGATGTTCTTGAAGATGGTGTTGGTGATATGAGGTTAGATGAAGAAGGAGCTGCTCTTGATAGGAAAGCTCACACTCCTGAGCAGAAAAAGCTTTATAAGAAACATCATACGATCAGAGGCATTCTTGTGGCTGCCTTGCCTCATAAAGAGTACTTAAAGATGAGTGACAAATCAACAACAAAGGCTATGTTCACCTCATTCTGCTCACTTTATGAGGGTAACAAGAAAGTCAGAGAGGCCAAGGCTACTATGCTTGTTCATCAGTATGAGTTGTTCAGAATGAAGAAGGATGAAAACATTGAGACCATGTACTCAAGGTTTCAGACTCTTGTTTCTGGACTTCAGATTCTGAAGAAAATCTACGTAACGTCTGATCATGTGAACAAGATTCTGAGAAGTTTACCTGCAAAGTGGAGACCAAAAGTGACAGCCATTGAGGAAGCTAAAGATTTAAACACTTTGAGTGTTGAGGATCTCATAAGCTCCTTGAAATGTCATGAAATAGGTCTTAATGAGCAAGAACCTGTCAAGAAGTCCAAGTCCATCGCACTAAAGTCCAGAAGCAAGTCAAGTAAGGCTCTGAAGGCTTTGGAGTCTGAAGAAGAATCTACATCTGAAGATTCTGATGAAGACTCTGAGATTGTTCAAGAGATGGCTATGCTCACCAACAGATTACAATACCTTGCTAAGAAGAACAAGAAGTTTATGAACAAAGGTAGTAATCACAAAAGTTCAAGAAAGGAAGATCAAAAAGGTTGCTTCAACTGTAAAAAGGTTGGACATTTCATTGCTGATTGTCCAGACTTGCAGAAAGAGAAATCCAAAGAAAAATCTAAGAAAGCGTTCTTCAAGTCTAACAAATTCAAGAAGCAATTCAAGAAGAGCTTGATGGCAACTTGGGAAGATCTGGATAATGAGTCTGAGTCTGACAAAGATGATGCTGAAGATGAAGCTAAAATAGCTCTGGCTTTGGTAGCTACTGCTAATAGCAAAGAAGAATCATCTGATGCTGAGTCAAGTACAGATTCTGAAACTGAAACTGAGGTATATTCTAAACTCACCAGATCTGAACTAATTGATTCTCTCAAAGAACTTCTTTGTCATTATGAAAACCAATCCACTAAGTTGAGGAGAGTTAAGCAACGATACATTAAGCTGCTGAAACTCCATGAATCAACCAAGACGGAAATGGAAGCTTTAAAACAAGAAAATTATGATTTGAAAACAATGACTAAGAAGGGTGATAATAAAATCATGACTGAGCAGGATGCTGCTCTTCAAGAGTTTATTAACACAGGAATTGATAGAACCAAAGTTGCATCCATGATTTATAGCATAAATCAGAACAACAAAAAGGGAATTGGTTTCACAGGAGGAAACTCTAGTGAAGTAATTCTGAAACCTTGTTCTGATAACTTCAAAGAAGGTCTGAAAACTCATTTTGTGTCTGAATCTGAAAAGGCTTCTCATTCAAAATCTAAGTCTTCAAATTCAGAGGAATTGACTAAGTCAAAACCTAAGAGTTATAAGACAAAGGTCACGTATGACTCTAAATCAAAAGCTCCAGCGTTACAGATTCTGAAAAGATCAGAACCCATCAAACAGGTTCTGAAGAAAACAGAGTCTGAAACTCAAAAGCCTAGATTTCAGAGAAAAGAAGCTATTTTTACTAAGTCACATTCTAAGACTAAAGGTTCTGAACCCAAAATCTGGAAGAAGACTGATAAAGAAAAATTCAGACAGAGTACACAAAAGAGATTCAGAACTTCTAGGACTAACCCAAAAGGACCCATGAAAGTATGGGTACCTAAGACACAAATTGTTGATGCTGCAGATATGTCTAAAAGGAAATACAAAGCAGAAGTCCTCGTATCTGGACAGTGGCTGCTCGCGACATATGACGGGAGAAAAGTCTATGTTCCTAACCCTGACCATGAAAGAGGGAGGAACTGTGGGATTTGGAGGAAACCAAACTGGCAAAATCATTGGTACTGGAACAATTGGTAATTCCTCAGTCTCAATCAATAATGTGTGGTTTGTAGATGGACTAAGACATAACCTTCTTAGCATAAGTCAATTTTGTGATAATGGTTATGACGTCTTGTTTAATAAGAACAACTGCACAGTTATCAACACTGATGACCAATCTGTAGTGTTTAAGGGAAAAAGAAAGAACAATGTCTATAAGATAAATTTTTCAGAACTGACTGATCAGAAGGTATTTTGCCTCCTGTCAGTGAGTGATAAGAAATGGCTGTGGCACAGAAGGTTGGGACATGCTAATTGGAGATTAATCTCCAAGCTTAGCAAGTTACAACTTGTCAAAGGGCTACCAGACATTGATTATCATTCAGATGCACTTTGTGGTGCATGTCAGAAGGGAAAAATTGTTAAAACTTCTTTCAAATCTAAAGACATTGTTTCTACCTCTAGACCCTTAGAACTACTCCATATTGATTTATTTGGACCAGTCAGCACTGCATCCATATATGGAAGTAAATATGGATTGGTGATTGTTGATGATTACAGTAGATGGAGTTGGGTTAAGTTTCTCAAATCTAAAGATGATTCATATGATGTGTTCACAAAATTCTGTATTCAAGTCCAATCTGAAAAAGAACTTAAAATTCTAAAAGTCAGAAGTGATCATGGGGGAGAATTTGAAAATGAGCCATTTGAAAAATTTTGTGAAAAATTTGGAATTGTCCATGAATTCTCTTCTCCTAGAACTCCACAACAAAATGGAGTTGTAGAGAGAAAGAATAGGACTCTTCAAGAAATGGCAAGAACCATGATTCATGAAAACAATCTGGCAAAATTTTTTTGGGCAGAAGCAGTGAACACAACATGTTATGTTCAGAACCGGATCTACATCAGACCCATTCTGAACAAAACAGCATATGAACTCTTTAAAGGTAGGAAACCCAACATTTCTTATTTTCATCAGTTTGGATGTACTTGTTACATTTTGAACAATAAAGTCTATCTGAAGAAATTTGATGCAAAAGCTCAAAAGGGGATCTTTCTAGGTTACTCTGAGAGATCTAAGGCATACAGACTGTATAACTTGGAAACACTCTGTGTCGAAGAGTCTATACATGTCAAGTTTGATGACAAAGAGCCTGGAAGTCAAATTCCAGAGCAAAGTGAAAATAATGCAGGTTCAGAAGAGTCTGATGATTGTTCAGAACCTGATCAAACTTCAGAGACACATGAAACTTCAGAAGCTGTGACAGCTCCTGATGGCCCAATTGCTGAAGCTTCTGAAGAAAATCAAGATGATTCACAGCAAGTTATCCAATCCAAAAATTCATTCAAATACAAGTCTTCTCATCCTGAGGATCAGATCATTGGTAGCAAAGAAAGCCCCAGAAGAACTAGATCTCATTTCAGACCTGAAGAGTCTGCCTTGGGTCTGCTATCCATGATAGAACCTACAACAGTTGATGAAGCACTGGCTGATGATGGATGGATCTTAGCAATGCAAGATGAGCTCAATCAATTTAAAAGGAATGACGTGTGGGATCTTGTATCTAAGCCTGAACACAAGAACATTATTGGAACTAAATGGGTGTTTAGGAACAAGCTGGATGAACAGGGAGAAGTAATCAGAAACAAAGCCAGACTTGTTGCTCAAGGATACAGTCAACAAGAAGGCATTGATTACACTGAAACTTTTGCTCCAGTTGCGAGATTGGAAGCAATCAGGTTACTTCTTTCCTACGCAGTAAATCACAACATAACCTTGTATCAAATGGACGTTAAAAGTGCATTTCTCAATGGAGTCATATCTGAAGAAGTGTTTGTAAAACAACCACCTGGTTTTGAGGACTTAAAACATCTTGACCACGTTTATAAGCTAAAGAAATCTTTGTATGGTCTGAAACAAGCTCCCAGAGCTTGGTATGACAGACTGAGTAATTTCTTGCTTAAAAATGATTTTAAAAGAGGACAGGTTGACACAACACTCTTCAAGAAGACACTTGAGAAAGATATTCTGATTGTACAAATTTATGTTGATGATATTATTTTTGGTTCAACTAATAGATCTCTTTGCAAGGAATTTTCTAAGATGATGCAGGAAGAATTTGAAATGAGCATGATGGGAGAACTGAAGTTCTTTCTAGGAATTCAGATCAATCAATGCAAAGAAGGAGTGTATGTTCATCAGTCTAAATATACCAAAGAGCTTCTGAAAAAGTTTAAACTTGAAGACTGCAAGGAAATGAACACTCCAATGCATCCTACCTGCACTCTGAACAAAGAAGATCAAGGAACCAAAGTTGATCAAAAGCTGTATCGAGGTATGATTGGTTCTCTGTTGTATCTCACTGCATCTAGACCTGATATTTTGTTCAGTGTCTGCTTGTGTGCAAGATTTCAATCAGATCCTAGAGAATCACATTTAACTGCGGTTAAAAGAATCTTTAGATATCGGAGAGGAACAACTAATCTTGGACTTCTTTATAAGAAATCCTCAGATTATAAGCTAGTTGGATTCTGTGATGCTGACTATGCTGGTGACAGGATTGAAAGAAAATCAACCAGTGGAAACTGTCAGTTTCTTGGTGAGAATCTGATATCCTGGGCCAGTAAGAGACAAGCAACTATTGCTTTGTCAACAGCAGAAGCAGAATACATCTCAGCTGCTAGTTGTTGCACACAACTGCTTTGGATGAAACATCAGTTAGAAGACTACCAAATAACTAAAAACTGTATCCCAATTTATTGTGACAACACAGCTGCTATTTGTTTGTCTAAAAATCCTATTCTTCATTCAAGAGCCAAACATATTGAAATCAAACATCATTTTATCAGAGACTATGTTCAAAAGGGGATATTAGATATTCAATTCATTGATACTGATCATCAATGGGCTGATATCTTCACAAAACCCTTAACCGTTGAAAGATTCGATTTTATAAAGAAAAATTTGAACATGCATTTTGTCTCTGAGTAATGTTTGACTCTGAATGAAAAATCAGACTCTGAAAATTATCAGACGCTGAAGAAGTTTCAGACTCTCCTAGGAGAATCTGAAAAGACTCAGCCTCTGAGAAAATTATCAGACTCTGTAAAGGAATCTTTTTGTGACTCTGAAAGTACTGAGAAGTGAAAAGGTTAAAGTTATTTTTTTTAGCCTTCTAACACGTCTATCTGCATTGGGAAACAACGCTTTTTATGGGCAATGATGGTTTTTCTTTCTCAAAATTTTTCGCGCCCCTCAAAGTCATTAATACGCATGTTTGGCTATTACTTCTGAAATGTGAAGAGTTGTTTTTCAAATCACTATAAATACCAAACACACACTACTCACTCACTTTCCTACACTTTCCTACACGCTCTTCTCTCAACTTAGAAACCCTAAATCCCCAAACTTCATCTTCTCCAAATGGCTTCGTCTACAAGCGGTTCAAGTTCTAAATCAAACATCTTCATCAAACCTGTAACCGTTCCTCTTCCAATGGATTCGTTGGTTGTTCAAATCGAATCACCGGTGGATTTCGCCTCTTTGAAAAGAAACAAGGTTGATATGGAGGCGTTTATCTCTGCTCAGAGGATGGCTGATTACTTTCAAATGCTAAATGGTCCAACTTATGTGAATCTGGTAAAGCAATTCTGGATTAGGGCTGAAGTTTTTGATGTTGATTCAGCCAAGGCACAAGAAAGGGAAGCTGTGTCAAGAAACCCCTCTTTGAGAGGCAAAACAAGAAAAGAAATGGGTCTTGAACCTTTTCACGGCCTTGAAATCAAGTCTGCTGTGATGGGTATTCCTGTATCTATCACTGAAGGAGTGATTGCTCAGGCATGCAGGATGCCTCTGGAAGGAAGGTTCCAATGGAACGTCAGCAGTAAAGACGCTATGTTGGGCAGCTTTACAAGACTGCTGCTGAAAGGAAACCCTGCAACCAGGTTGGCTGAAATGGACATTGAGCACAGGGTGCTTCTGAAGATTATGAATGAGTGCTTCTTCCAGAAGGGAGGAGGTGCTGACCAACCAAATTCAGATCATAAACTGGTGCTGTATTTCTTGGCTGGATTTCAGCAAATAAATCTTCCAAGATATATCATGCATCATTTATGCTGGGCTGTCAAGGAAGCCTATAAAGGAAAAAGAAAACAAATCCCTTGTGGAAGACTTCTCTCTGAAATCTTCTACCAAGGAGGTCTACTGAGGACTCTGGAGACATTTAATCTGGGGTCAGACAGAGTGCTGGGTGTCTCTACTGGAAGGATGATAAATGGCACATCCCTCTACAACATGAAGGCCATTACGTCAATCCTCATTGATTCAAAGGATTTGAAGGAGTCTGAAGCCCCTCTTCCTTTCATCAGAAATTTTCCTTCTGTTCTTAAAGAAAACAATCCTGAAGCATTATCTGCTTATCTAGCAGCTTTTGCTAAGGAGTCTGGAGAGACCCAGAGGAAATCTGAAGTTGCATTGGCCAGAAAGCAGAAGGCTGCTAACACTCAAGCAACTACCTTTGGAACTGTAACTACTCCAAAGAGGAAAAGAGGTAAGGCTGATGCAAACATGGAGAAAAGGTATCAACGAGCCCAGGAGGAAAAAGAAGCTGGCTTTGTTGAGACTGTCAGACCACTCAAGAGGCTAGCAATTGGGGAGATTGTGATGTCCATGTTTGAACCCACTCCTGAACAGCAGAAGAGGACTGAAGAGCACTATCAGAACCTCAAGAATGAGAAGAAGAGGTTAGAAGCCCAATACCGGATTGATAGAGACAAGGCTCTAGAAGCTATAGGCATTGATCATGATGAAGATCAACACCTCATTGAGAAGGTTATTGAGGCTCAAAATTTGGCCAAGAAGCTGGAAGAAAGTGCTGTGAAGGGAGCTCAGCAGGTTCTGCAAGAAACTTCAAGGACTTCTGAAGCTGATACCTCAGATGTTGTTCCTCAAGTGAATGCTTCAGTAGCTGCTGGTTCTCCACCAGTAATGCGGACAAGTGTTTCTCTCCCAGAGAGATCAGTCACAGGGACTGCATCAGAAGCTACTGCTTCAGAAGCTGCTGGTCCTCCACCAGTAATGCGAACCAGTGTTTCTCTCCCAGAGAGATCAGTCACTGGGATTACATCAGAAGCTGCTGCTTCAGAGGCTGCTGCCTCAGACGTTCCCAAGATATCTAAGGTAACTCAGAATCCAATTCCTCCCCCTGCTACTTCCAACTCATCTTCTACAGACTCTGACTTAGACGATGCACCTCTAAGCCAGAAATTCAAAATATCCATACCTCTACCTAAGGCCAAACGAACCCTTAAAACTAAAATAACCACTACAAAATCCAAACCTTCTCCTAAACCCAAACCCTACAAAGAAGTGTCAGATGATGTCTATAAAACAATAGGGGAGTTAGGTGAAAGGAGGATAGGCATCTGTAACAAACTACCTACCAACCATCCCTTCCAACCACCTGTTATCAAACCTCTAAATATGATTGCTCCTAATGCTTCTATTCCACCCTCCTCAACCACAAACCCAGGCAGTCCACAAGTTGTTGATTTAACAGCTACTGCTGAAGAGCAAGTGGTCACTGAAAATCCATCAACAAACAACCAACAACAACCACCCTCTTCACCACAAAACAAACCCACTGAACAGGATGATCTCTCCAACCTTGAAAAACATTATTCAGGAGAACTTCCTGAATACCAACAACAACAACATACCACTGTCAACCAACCACCAGAAGAAACCATCCCAGAATCTGAAATGGAGACTGTGGCTACGGAGTCTGTCCCAGTGACAGAGTCTGAACCCACTGTGTCTGTTCCACCTTCTGAACCAACACAAACCCATACCTCTGATTCTGACCAATCCACATCCTCTTCACCAATCCAAATGTCTGACCAACCTCCCATAAACACTTTGGATTCTGAATACCTGGATGAGCGTCTGGTGGCTCTTAATGATGAAATGCAGAGTTTGGTGCTTCTAAGGAACACTCCATTTCTACCATTCGTTTATCAAGAAAGCTGGTGTAATCTCACAAACAGGGCATTGAATTTCTTTGATGGTGTTGCCCAGAAGTGTTGTGATATTCAAGCTCGCGCCATGACACGACGTTTGCGAGAATCCCACTCCTCTTCTCAACTCCAGAACAAGCCTCTGTTTTTGGCTAATGCTCCGTTCTACGCTGAGTCTGAATATGTAACAAGAGACTCCAAGGTCTTCAAGATGCTGAAGCAAAAGGTACTGAAGTAGCAAGAAGAAGCTAAGGCTAGGGAAGATCACCTTCTTCAGAGACAACTGGCTCTGGAAGAAACTGTTAGGAAGCAGTCTGAAGACATCAAGCGTCTGATGGCTCTTGTCCAACAGCAACAGCAACAGCAACAGCAACAACCCCAACCCAACCCTTAGTTGCACACCTTGTTTTGTTTTCTTGTTATATGTTCTAATTGCTTGCTTTCAATACTCTGTACCTTTCTGACTATCTCTTCTTATATAAAAGTTTCTATTTCTTCACTTTTGTTTTATACATGTTATTTTTACTCTTTTTGATCTTTTTAATAGATGACAAAAGGGGGAGTAATAGAAAGTATTTAACAGAAGCTGAGCCCAAGAATGAAATAAAATTTATCTTAACAAATTTTATTTGAGAACCCAATTTTATCTCATCAGCATTTTATGATATTTTTATTAAGCTTAAAAATGAACTTAATTAACCTGGATAGGACTTAGGGGGAGCTCACAAACCTCACCTTAAAGAATATCAGACTCAGGGGGAGTCTGAGCTTACAAAACTCAGAATCTTTAAGAGTCAACTTGTTAATTAAGTTAACAACAATTGATCTTTTTAAATACTTATGTTTGTCATCATCAAAAAGGGGGAGATTGTTGGAACAAAGGGTGTTTCACAAGTATACCACTTAAGTTTTGATGATAACAAAGTATTAAAAATTATCAATTGGATATGCTAAACATTTATTCAAGTGTGCAGGACCATTATCAAAGTTTTATTTACAAAAGGTTCTAATTGAATAAATTAAAGAGCAAAGGAAATTTAGACTGAAGCTTGAAGAACATCTGAATGAAAGCGCTCATGGAAAATCAGAGTCAGAATGCGTCTGAAGAAAGAGCTTCTGAAGGTGACGTCATCAGAAGCAAGTTCATCAGAGACAGACTCATCAGAAGCAAATAGTCTCCAGAAGCAGATTCATCCGAAGCAAAGATTCTTCAGACACTGGAAAGCGTTGACAAAGGCAATGTACGAAAAGTACAACCACTATGCCTACGTTTGTCCCTGCAACCACCAACTCTGCACAGTGTCTTCTATACACGACAAGAATAACAGTAACTAAAGCAGAAACTTTTCCATATTTGATGGAATGGATTTGAATTTGATTTCATTGTACAAGCCTCAAATCAAGCAAAGAATCAAAGGTGTCAAATCAGCTTCGGTAAAGAAAAAGTGATGAGCTGGCAGTTTTCCAACGTCTCTCAAACTCTCTATAAATAGAGATGAAGACATGAAGAAAAATATAACTATATACATACACGCGAATTGAGTTCTTCTCTCATATTCCAAGTCGCAAACACTGCTCATCAACAACTTAGATAATTCTTACAAAAGCTCACATTTTAGAATTTCTAAGTATTTAAGAAAACAGAGTCTGTTCTGTTTCGTTCTGTATTGTGAATACCTCTGATAGTATATCAAGTATTCAAAACTTTTTTTTTCAATTCTCTGTAATTGTTTTAAAGTCTCTTGCTTGTGTGCTTGAGCATCTGAAGTCTCTTTCTTGTGTGATTGAGCAAAGGAAGTCTCTTACTTGTGTGTTTGAGCAACTTGTAATTTGATATTACATTTTTAGTGAAACTCTCCTTGGAAGTGCAAGGAGGACAGGACTACTTCCGGTTTGTGGAAGGAACCTGTATAAAATTGCTTGTGTCTTCTTTCTTTCTTGCATCTGTTCTTTATTCCGCTGCTAAGACTCTGAACTCTGATCAGAGTCTGAACTCCATCAGACTCTGTATCCTGAGAACAGTGTTAATTTTTTGTAAGAAAGAAACGTTTTTGAAAACACAATTCAACCCCCCCTTCTTGTGTTTTTCCCACCTTCAAATAATGCAAGTAAACAACTTTATCGTGGTTTTATGCAATCTCATTGTATATTGCATGAAGGTGTTGGAGAAGCACATCAGAATCCATTTTGTGTTTTTGACATCCTATTGGATGTTTAGCAGAATCTTTACCAAAAGTGGTATCCATTTCGCCATTGTCTTTGGCGCCAACATTACGAGATAAACTTTTCTCCCAATCTCCATAACCATTTATGTTATACAAAATCTTTATAGCTATCACGAGAATTGATACAACACAAACATGAGTAAGTAACCTAAAACAATCCTTGGTAAAAGATAACCACAAGTCTGGAGGCATCGACCATTCATAAATATGGCATGCATAAGGAAGAATCTTTTCGACAGGAAGAGATAATTTTTTAAGGTAATGATATGCTATTGCATGAAAGTTCACAGGAGGTAACTCCAAGCCTATGCAATGAGCAATTGTTGCAGCAAATGATTCTAGCTTTTGTACCGGTATAGCTCGCTGGGGCTTGAACATAGCACTTGAACTGATGGGACATGCAAGTGATTCATCTTCCATGAGCCTTTCGAGTTCAACAAAGGCAGAAAAATATGGAAGCTTCCCTTCGAGTGTCCACTTCATCATGTCTGATGGTAGGATGGCTTCCCTAGCAATATGACATGCCAGATACTCCCTCCGTTTCAAAATATAAGCAAAACTTACTTTTTAGGTTCATTCTTTTAATGATGTATGTGGTTCATAATATGGACCACATACATCATTAAATGAATGAACCAAAAAAGTTAATTTTGCTTATATTTTGAAACGGAGGGGGTATGAAACAGCAACTATACAAGCTAGTGGAATCCTGTTCTTCAAATACCTAAACCATATCATAACAAATCGTTGACCAAACATGTTGTGGGGTTCTTCTCTGTATTTGCCACGTATGCTATAATCTTCTGGTTCTCCTGAGAACAAAGAAGAAATAAAATCAACAAATTACAAGATATACTTGAGGAAAATGAGTCAAACATCTTCAGGGTGGTGAAAAAAAACTATACTAGACACTTGGTTAACAATCAAAAAACTATATTAAATAGATTCCCTTCCATGTTGATGAATGGATTTCTTCAGAATCAGACCATTAAACAAAAAAGGGAACACAATGTAATGTAAATGAGAATGTAGAAATATACATGAGGAAGCTTCATATAATTACCTTCTTTCTGCATCTCAGAGTTGCGCATTACTGTATATGCCCGGTCATCATCAAAAACACCAGTTTTGGAGATGAACCTCAACCATATTGGTCCAACCAAGCCACATATTAAAGGAGTAACCTTAAACTCCTTCATTAGTGCTTCGCATTGAAGCTCAATCATCATCTGCAACCCCATCACGTACCGCATCCTTATCTGGTTGTGGTTGTGATAGTATTTTGAGGTTTTATGTTTAGAGCTTCCAAAATCTCTGGGATGTGAGACACTTGTCCCATCAATATTCTGTTCTTTTACGTGAATATCATCATTCTGTTGAGTTTCATCTTCTAAGAAATTATTAATAAACTTGGACCAGGCATCATATTCAGAGCAAGGTTGAGAGTTTTGTTCGGCTTTGATTGCAGATGATTGCTTGCGTCGGAATCTGAGTGTGTAGACATCAATCACATCATTATCAAAAACACCATCAAACTGAACATTACACTTAGGGCAGTAGAAGAAGCCATCATCAGAATCGTCAACAGAACCCACAAAGAGACAGTTTTGACATTTTAAGATTCGTATATCATCCATTGCAGGGAATTAGCCAAGCAAGAGCCAAACCTTTGTTTGATATTTTTAATTTTCGGTATTATTCTGAGCCTGCATATGTGGGGTAATGATCAGGCATAATGTGCTAACAAAAAATGAAGAGAAAAAAGACAAGATTTTATATATGTAGATATATACACTCACACAATCCAACAATTAAGAAGTTGATGAAAACTTAAACGTCTTCAAACACGACATATTTCAAACATCAAATATACAAACAATTAAATAAAAAGGTAATCTAACCACATATTAGCCTGCACAAGGAGACTTTTTGCTTCCCGAAATAATTTAGATTTACAAACATGTCTACATTAGGAAAGTCTTCCTTTTGCAGCGAAGTCCCTTTCAGTAAACTAATGAACACATCTTGATTCTCTCATCAAAGTCACGGACACTAACCAAAAGGGTGCTCACCAAAAATTAAATCCCAAACACACAACAATATTAAATACTATTTATATTTATATACTAGTGTAATTAGCATAACACACCCATATCTTTCTAATAAACAATACGATTATATCCATTTGTTTTGTCATCAACTATGTCTATGAGTCTATCATGTATGCATGGCATGCATCGTCAAAAAAAAAAAGTATTCATGGCATGCATTGATCACACGCTTGGGATCGGAATTAACAATCAGATTAACTAATAATTGATATGAATTATAGGTAGTCAATAGCCACGCGATCGCGGTGTTGCGAATCTAAGTGGCCATTGGCCGCCAAGGTGAATCTAAGTTGCGAACCTAAGTCTCACGTATAAAAGGTGTGGCCACAACAGGCACTTTCGGAAACAGAAAACCGCGGCGCGCAGCGGTGCGTCACAGCTTTTCCGCAAGAGCTATGGTTCTGACAAAAATTCCATTTTTCCCTAAAAATTGAGACTTAAGAGGGGTATTTCATTGGCAAATCCAACTTTCTTCTTTGCAAATGCAAAACTGCTTTCTTCCTCCTTCATTTCTTCTTTCCTATCGTTTTCTGCAAGGCAGACAGAGACACCACCTCGGCTTAGCTCCATGCCACTATCAAACATTCCCAAACTTCCACTGAAGCCCCACATGACCAGGTTCTGTTTTTTCCAGTTTTCGTGTTCTGTTTCTTGCTTCCTTTCATTGTGTACTCTGTTTTTCTTGTCCAGGTCCTAGAGTTTTCCTCCATTCCAATTTTTTCTTCTTCCTACTTATTCAAGGTTTTCTATTTTCCCTGTTGTTCCTATTTTGCTAAAAAATTATTTGTATTTTTCTTTTCTTATGCTCTGTTTGTAATTTTCCTCTCTTTTTGCTTTATTTCCCCACTATTTTTATTTTCCCATCAAGGCTCAAACCCTTTCAGTTTTTTCATTTTTCATCTGTTAAGACTTTGTATTGCTTACTATGTATATTTTGTGAGTTTTGAGTTATTCATTTAATTTTACATTAGATATGTGTTAACAGTATTAACCATGTAATATGTTAAAAAATTGATCAAATAGCACCCATCCTGCGACACGCTCTCCCACTTTCGAGTTCGACCACTCCACGCCACTATCTGGGAGTGACTACCTATCAATATTACAATAGCCTGATTGAAAAGACTAAACACTAACCTCTTTTATAGGGACACAAGATACTCTAAGATCATAAGCGATACTAATCATAAGAGATACTATAAGACCATAGAGACCATGGGGTTCAACTTCCCCAATAAGAGATACAAGATCATAGAGGTCATGAGTTAAACTCCCCCCATTAACAGAATAACAACTAATATATGCTATTTTAAAATAAAACTAATCATACAAGATGCTATAAGATTAAAAAAGTACAAGATAAACGTTGATTGTCTAACATTTATGATGCATAGGTACGAAATACAGAAACTTGTAAAAAACAAAGGTACAGGTACGGTAAAATAAAATATCAAAGAAAATATTTTGTCAGTGAATTACTGCCATTGTTTTTGTAAAAACATGCTGATAAAAAAAAACAATTATAATAAAAATAGTATAATAATATTCGTATTTAACCATGTATTTAACCACACTTCTATCTCATGCTTCAAAGATTTACTTTTTTTTTGTCCACCGCCTTCACTATTTTCATCAAAAGCAAGAGAGACAAATGAAATACAATAAAAAACCAAAATGACTTCTGCTATATTTCCATGACCTGCACCTTTTCGCTGTATCCACTACCGCGAATCAACCAAGTAAAAATGGGTACGGTTCGGTTCAAGTACCATACATGAACCCTCTACTAGTATGTACCCGGTATGGTTACTTCACCATTTTATGAGTACCCATGCTTCAGAGTCTAACATTGATATTAGAAGAGTTTTTTTTTTATATTCTAACAACTATCCATGGCATCACAAATCCAACAATTCGGCACACTCAATACTTACTACTCTTTACAATATCTCACAATCAAACATAATAAGCATACACAAAGAAAGAATATAATAAACAAAATGAAACACTATTTATGCAGCAATAACGGAAAGCTGATAAGCTAGCTTATAGTATATGAACTTATAGTAAATAGCTTATTGAGAACAATAACAGTACTCATTGAGAAATCAAGTAACCTTGAACAGTTAACATGAATGCATAACCGAATTCAAGGAACAATAGAGAGAATAAAGGGAGAAGAAACTTACCAAAAGTGGTGGAAAAGAAGATGGCGCTGGCGGGTTGGGCTCCGAGGAAGTTTCACGGCGGATTACGGTGAGGCTAGCGGCGTTGAGCACCTCACAGTGGTGGCAGTTTGGGTGAAAAAAAAAGGGTGTTTCGGATTATTATGGGGATTAAGGGTTGATATTTGATGACTTGGGAAAATAAAGAGTTCTAAGCCCTTGATTTGGTATAAAAATTAGGGTTATATATTTTTTTAAGGAAAGGTTAAAAAAAAATGGTCACATTACAAAATTTAACCCTTAACTAGACCATTGACTCATGCTAACGCACAGGTCATTTTAAGAAGTTAATATTCACCATTAGAAATAAAACAATGTAGTGCGCTTGAATGTCAAAATTGTCGTAACTCAAATCATAATGTAAATTACCATAGACGTTGGTATTGTTCCATAATTCTAGTACATCGTTCATGTTACTTTAACAAAGGTGTAATACATGTGAGCAGAGTTTGATGGTTAAAATAAGGAGTATTGTTTATAACGATAATTCCAAAATTGATGCACTTGAAGTGGAATAAAATTAGGAAATGCCCAACATTTTAGGATAAAGATTAATACAGAAAATATGAAATTGGTTTGACTTTATAATTGGCGTGTAAACAAGGAGGGGGCGCAGAATAAATGAAATGCCTAACATTTTAGAATAAACATTAATACAGAAAATATGAAATTAATATTCTTGTTGGGACACTTGGTTTGACTTTAGAATTGGAGTGTAAATAGGGAGGGGACGCAGAATTAATGACTTCCAAAGTCTAACTTAATATTTGAATAAAATAAAGTGGTAATGGCAAAAGGAATCTTGAAAAGGTGCATATCACCTGCAACTAATTAGGCAAGAAATGTGGATAAAATCCCCTACTTGATTCAATCATAGAGGTTAGGTTTTGGATTTTTTGCTGCCATAAATAGAGGAAGGGGAGCACATTGTCTGCAACAAAAAAAATTAGATAAGGATGAAATCTCTTAGTTGATTGAATCAGAGTAATTACGAATTTTTTTGATAATTACCATAAAAACAGGAAGGGCTTGAAGTGAGCATGAAATTATTATGGTTGTTTAAGATATTATAAAATATTTACGTCGTGGAAAAGTTTAAAAATTAGGGTTTTGAATATTGTTGTCCCAGAGAAATAATATTTTGGTTCTGATAAGGGAGGAAAGATGAGGGAAACATTGTAACGCCCGTTTGAATTATTTAATTATTTAATTTATATGCGGAGTCTATAATATATTTATATGATTTATGAGATGTGAAGAATTATGATTTATGTGATTTTAGAGATTTTATGAGGTGTTGAGACTTATTTTATTATTTAATAGAATAAGATTTGAAAATAAAATAAATATTTAGATGAGGGGTTGTTTTGAGATTTTAGAGAGTTGTGGGGGAGAAAGAGTAAATAAGATAAGATTTGATGGAAGTATAAATAGAGGAAATTAGGTCAGTAGAGTTTTTACGTAACGCTTTTGGAAAAAGGGAGAAAACCAGATAAGAGAAGAGAAACCAAGGGAGGCTGCGATTTCTGCAAAACTAAGGTAAGGGTGAGACTAACCCTCATTAAAATTAAGCCTGTGATTGTTGAGCTTACAATTAACATGTTAGGGATTAGTTTTGGAGAGTTTTGAGAATTAGGGTTAATGGTGAATTTGGTGGATTAATGATGTAAAGTGGTTAATTTGATGTAAAAATGATGTACAAACCTTAGATAATCCATAGGATGATGTTTGGGATTGGTTTTAAGGTTAAAACTATGAGATTAGGTGAGTTTTGGTGAAAATAGGTATTCTGCCCGTGCTGCTGTTCATCGCTCGCCGCAGCGAGCGTTGATCCTCGCCTCGCGAGCGACTCCTTGTTGCTCGCCACAGCGAGCAAGTTTACCCGCCTCACGAGCGACGCTAAGTTGCTCGCCACAGCGAGCAAATCCCTCGCCTAGCGAGTGACCAGTGAGTTAGATTTGATTTGATGTTTTTGGATGTGTTTTAGATGGCTTTGAGTGTTTAATTACATATAAGAAGTATTAGATGAGTTCCTGGGTTGAAATTAGATGTAGAAAAGTAAAAATGAGATTGCAGGGGTAAAATGGTCACAAAAGCTATAGCTACCCACTTTTGTTCGCCTTAGGCGAGTAACCATCCTCGCCTCGCGAGTATCCGTTGATGTGAGCTCGCCACCGCGAGCAGATGCTCTCGCCTCACGAGTAATACTGTACCAGATTGTTTAAGTTGTTTTCTCATGCTGTTTTGAGTTGTTTATGATTTGAATTAAGCTGTGATATAAACGTGTGATTTGCTGGTATTTGAATTATCTTTCCAGTACTTGTGGTATGATATGCGATTCTCTTTTAATTGATTGCACATGAGTTGTATAATGAAGTGGTCTAAGATGTCATGATGTAAAAGTTGTTTAAGAAGTCTAAGTTGTAAGTTGTGAGTCCATTGCATACTCATTCATTGAGGGCTTATGCCCTGGGGGTATTTATTCCAATACGTTGAGGGCTCATGCCCTGTGAGCTTTTGCTCTTTATGTTGAGGGCTTATGCCCTGTGAGTGTATTTATGCTCTTAAAGAAGGGGGATCATGCCCCGGATGGTACCACATGCATATAAGATGTTCAAGATGATTAAGAAGTTGAAGTTGCATAGTCGTGTCGAGTTGTCAAGTCGTTAAGTTGTCTAAGTTGTTGAGTTGTTGATGAAGTGTTTTTGTTGAAATAATTATGAAAGCATTTGTTGTTAAACATGATGAAGTTGATGATGTTTTATGATTGTTAACTGTAATTGATGAATTATATGCTTAACTTTAATGTTTGTGAAATCTAACCCTTCTGCTTAAAAATGTTGCTCTTCGTATGGGTAACTTGCAGGTAATCAAGATTAGCTGTTGATTGCTTTTGTGAGTGGCTACCTCTCACTGTGTCCTTAGGTGCTCTGATACGTAACGGGATGGGGAACCTTGTTTATGTTTTCTATTCTTTACGTATTATTTAATGAGATTTTATGAACATGATGTTGAACCATTTTGATGAGATTTTACGTTGAGGCCTTCGTGCCAAAGTTGTTTAAGATGTTTTTGAATTAAATTCCGCTGCGAAATATTGGAGATATTTATGAAGGATAATTAGTTAATTATTCTATTTGTGATTTTTAAGAAATGTAGCATTCCGTTTCAAGTTGATGTACTCTGATTATTTGTTACGAAATTTTTATGTTGGGAAAACGGGGTGTTACAAACGTGAATAGTATTTTTTTTGGTTACAAAAATTTTAGGGTGAGGGGATGGTGCCCCAGTCCAAGGCAGGGAAGACCTTCGGGCTCAAATAGCACTTACAAAGGTATTTACATTTACCTCCCTCCAAAGGCACTAGCAGGGCTCAAACCCGAGATCTCTCGGATTCAAGACCTGTCTTTTTACCACTAGACCAAGCCTTTGGAGTTAAACGTGAACAGTATAAGGTATAAGATTAAGGAGAATATCCCTGGAAGTAAATCGTTTCAATAAAAGAAGGCAAATAAGTTGAAGTTAATCGCAGAAGCAGGGAAATCAGTTGACTACGTGAGAAAAAATTATGGGAATTAAATAGGATAGTTAATCACTTCCAAAGAAGTAAGGAAATCAGTTGACTACAGAGCAAGGAAAAATTATGCCAAGAAAAAATTATGTGAATTAAATAGGATTTAATATATGTGATTAATGACATCCAATGCATTAATTTAAGAAATTACAGTTAGGTTTAGGAGGAGGAAAATTTGGCAAAATTTTTATATTAAAATTAGGGCAACAAATTTAGGCTTATGAATAAGAGATAAATAAGGATATATATATATATATATATATATATATATATATATATATATATATGACCATTGACCTGTGCTGTCGCACGAGTCATACCGACTATAATATACAAAAATAAAATATATCATTTTATAAATTTGAAAAAACAATATTGAATATGAAAGCTTTGTCGTCGATATTACTTTCGGATATCACATTTCCTTTAGACATATATTTCTCCATCCTTGCTATAATCAGTCGTATTCCACTGTTTGGTCATTCTATTTGATCTATATTACTTGATAGCATTACTGACAATCCAACTCTTGATCTTAATTTATGATTTGAAAGTCTCAAAGTAGTAATTATCTTGAGATGCATGGATCTAACATATTTATATAATTTTATGGTTTGATTTACTATTTATTTTATTTTTTTGGACCTAAGGTTGAAAAGGAAAGAAACGCATCAGAAATTTGATAAGGTTGAAAAGAAAGGAAACAATATTGTTTTGAAAAATATCAGGCAATGATGTTACATTTTGATAAGGATGAGAAGGCAAGCAAAAATCAAGGAAGACATAATTGAGGAAACGCATCAGAAAAGAAATTTGATAAGTTTGAAAAGGAAGGAAACAATATTGTTTTGAAAAATATCAGGAAATGTTGTTGCATTTTGATAAGGATGAAAAGGCAAGCAAAAATCAAGGAAGACATAATTAAAGGAACGCAGAAGTAGGAAAAGTAGTTGACCGATAGGGTGTGAAATTATGGAAAATAAATACCATTTAATTTAATATGTGAATAATATCTTTCAATGCAATTATTTAGGAATGATCGGTTAGGTTAGAGAGGAGGGAAAACTGACAGAAATTTTAGGTTAAAATTAGGGCAACAGGGTTAGGGCAGAAATTTTAGGCTAACATATTTATATAATTTTATGGTTTGATTTACTATTTATTTTATTTTTTTGGACCTAAGGTTGAAAAGGAAAGAAACGCATCCGAAATTTGATAAGGTTGAAAAGAAAGGAAACGATATTGTTTTGAAAAATATCAGGCAATGATGTTACATTTTGATAAGGATGAGAAGGCAAGCAAAAATCAAGGAAGACATAATTGAGGAAACACATCAGAAAAGAAATTTGATAAGTTTGAAAAGGAAGGAAACAATATTGTTTTGAAAAATATCAGGAAATGTTGTTGCATTTTGATAAGGATGAAAAGGCAAGCAAAAATCAAGGAAGACATAATTAAAGGAACGCAGAAGTAGGAAAAGTAGTTGACTGATAGGGTGTGAAATTATGGAAAATAAATACCATTTAATTTAATATGTGAATAATATCTTTCAATCCAATTATTTAGGAATGATCGGTTAGGTTAGAGAGGAGGGAAAACTGACAGAAATTTTAGGTTAAAATTAGGGCAACAGGGTTAGGTTTAGTAATAAGAGATGATTTAAATTTTTTTGCTAAACCCTTAATAATTTAACCTAATGTTTTTAAAATAACTAATATGATATCTTTTTAAGAGCCCGATTTTTATTTAAAAAAAGGAAATGATTATCTATCTATCTATCTATCTATATATCTTTGTAAAAGAAACTTGAGTTAACTATATGCAAGTATTATGTCTATGTGGCACTTCTAAAAGAGCTTATTCTCACTCTCTCTTATTCTAAAATTTATTATTTATCTCCACTATATCAATTTAATGTGTGATGTTAATGATGAGATGTTTCTCATCTCTAAAAAAATAAATGGCATGCTTTTGTAGATAATTTTCCATAGTTTAGGTTAATGGATTTTTTTTAATTAATAACACTAATTTTGCAGCATCTTACATATGAAATGATAGTGGTGAAGGTTACGTTTTTTTTCTTCTTCCGTAACAACTAATAACTTTTCAAAGAAACACCTTCTCTAATGAATTTCTATCATATAAATGTAGAGTTGAAAACCAAGAGTTGTTGTACTTTAATTTTAATTTTACTATAGAATATGTTTTCTACAAAAAGTTTTCTTCTTATCTTAAAACCCTACAAAACTCTCCACTATATCAATTAAATATCTAACCTCTCTTAAAAAATTTCAACTCTCCACTATCAATTTAATGCACCCTCTAAAAAAGCCTTACCGTCTCTCTTATCTAAACTTATAAAACACTCATCCCACTTTTCATTTTCTTTGTATATGCTTATAGTTATACGTTTAGAAAATTGCATAGTCATGGATTAATTGTATAAATGTATAATAATAATAAATTGTAAGTTAGTGGCATGTTTGTTTAGTTAAGGACTGCTATAAGTATAGTCAAATTCCATTGTTGTCACGGTAGTATATGTTAATTTTTACTCATTGGTGCAACAATTCATTTTAGTTAAATAATATATAATTTAAAACAAGAAACCCACATGTAGTAAAATAATATATATGAGTTAATAAATTAATTAGTTACAACTTCCCTTAATTTGTATTGTCATATTTATTATTTTTAAAAATATGTTTATCACCTCAACCTTTACACTACAATTTGATTCATATTCCTTAACTTCTATTCCTTAAATATGAACATTTATCATTCATTCATTGTATTATTAGTTAGTTATAATTTTTTTCTATTCATATTCATGATCATTGTGTGTATAAATATGTGGCGAGACTTTGGGTCTTTTTATCTTATTCTCCATCCCATCAAAAGGAGTATCATACAAAATTAGGAAGAATGGAGTAGAAAGAAAGGGCTGAATTGTGAAGTTTTAGATCATTGTCATCTTTTCCAAACAATTTTTGGGTAATACTCTTCAATTTTGTATGATAGTTTTTGTAGTTTTTTCTACTCTTTACATATGTCTTAACTATTTACTGATTTTTGTGACAAGCCTTAGAGACTCAAGTTACTCCATTATATAGATCTGTCAAAATATTTCACCTTTCATTTTTTTATTGATATAATGTTTATTAGTCTATTTTTTTTTATATCTTTCTTTCATTTTTTTTTATCATTTAATATGGATATGCCTGCTTTTCACGTCGATGGGGAGAAAAGGACAAAGCACACTTATATTTTTTCTTTCCTTTCATCATTGTTGCTTAGAGAGCCTATACTTTAAATATTTCGTATATTTTGGTTGTTATAAAAGCTTGGATGTTAATGTCATATATTTACTTTTACATTTTAACTATTTGGCCTAGATAGAAGGATTTTACTTTTAAAAGAAGTTAAGATTCAACATGTCATCTTATTCTTAAAATTATCTCACTTTTGCAATTTAAATTGTCAATCAAACATTGTGTCTTCTATATTATGTATTTAATTTATCTTAACAATTACAGTATTTGATAAAATTATCATTGTGGAAATTATTGTTTTATTTCATCTTAATAATGGCATTATTATTTTAATGAATAAATAATTGTGAAAATTGTTTCTTTATGTATAGTTGATGACCGTATACATAAAAGTAATTTTATCTTTCAATTCTTTTAGATATAATACCATCCCTTAACAAAACATAAAATCATACTCCACAAAATTCATTTTTATTGAGTAAGTTAGCTATTTGTTTGTATACAAGATTGAATTTTAACTCATCAGTTTATTTTTCAAAAATAACTTTTAAAATAAGATTTAATTATACCTAATTAGTATTTAGAACCATAAATGTATAATTTTTTCCATGTATAAATGTATCGTTTATAATTTGTTCTTTTTTCTATTTCACAGGCACTATTTGCTGCACTTTTTTTCTTTTCTTAGTCTTATTTAAAGATATGATGATTCATTTACACTCCTATATAGACATATAATAGTTCCTTACACTCATGTAAACGCCTTTTTTATTCTATTAATATTTATATATGATTGAATAATACTAAAAGAAATCTAATCATAAGATAATAGTGCTATATTCTCACTATTTCTTTTGGTTACATCAGAAAAGGAAAAGAAAAAAAAATAAGAAAATGAAAAGAGAATTACATCTTTACAAAGGACACCCCAAAAGCATCAACTAGCAAAGCTTATGACAAATTAGATGAAAGGTAATAAAATAAATGATCTTATATGATTACACTATTAGGGTAAAATATGACATGTATTTAAACTTATAAAATATCATAGGACACACCAAAAACTACTCCTTTCGATCGCATTTATAAGGAAAAAACAATTTTCTATGTTGTGATATTTTTACTCATTGTCCTTAGAATATTTACACAAACCTACAATACAAATCAATACGAATTCTCATATTTTTAAACAACGCTCATATTATAATATAAATTAATACTAAGCGTAATCATAACACTACATTTCAAAAATAATATTATAAATCATTGAATTGTATATGACAATACTTATCACACCTTTTATTTCTTCATTTGTAAAAATATTGCAAGTAATATTTTAGTCGCATTTGAATTGTCTATGACTTTTTTGGGGATATTCTTGAAATTTTCTGACATTATTATATCACATGTCACATCATTTAACAATTTTATATCGCAGACTTAAATCCAATAATCTGAACGTAACAATTCTATATCGCAGACTTAAATCCAGTAATCTTAAGGTGAGACCAAATTCAATGATTTTAAAACTAAGGGACTAAAACTAAGTACAAATAAGGGACTAAAACTACAATTAAACATAAATATTTTATCTGAAATTCGGTTGAGTACCTTATGTAAAGCCACTATTCAAATTCTAAAACTAACTTTATTGTATATTACAACTAAATTTCACAATAATTTTTTAAGAAAATGACGTCAACAATATTTTTTTAAATTAACCAAAATATAATAATACTCCCTTCGTCCCAAATTGTATGTAGCTTTAGGGGAAAAAATTTGTCTCAAATTGTATATCGCTTTACAATACCAATGTAACATTAATGTTACTTTTCCTATTATAACCTTAATTATTTATTACTCTCTCTTCTTTTAATTCTTTCATTTATCTTTCTCATATTATTTATTAAGGACAATTTTGTAAAACAACTCATAATATTTCTTTTCCACACAACATTAATTGCATTTCTTAATATGTGTGAAATGTCCAAAACGTCGTACAATTTGGGACGGAGGGAGTAGTATGTTTGATTATACCAATCAGCTCTAAATATAATTCAATAAGAAAATGACTTCAACTATTTAGGGAACGTAAAAGAAAATCTATCGCCACAGAATTAAATTTTGAATGAATATGCGAGAAATTAAGTAAGATATAAGAGACTAAAAGTGACAAGTTGATGCATGTAAAGGTTAATTTTCTTCAATTTCATAAAGAAATAATATTTGAGATTTATCATTGTTTCTTTGACAAAATCAAACAATAAAAATATTGTAATAAAAAATAAATATATTTAACAGTATTTCAATGAAACCCGTGCAACGCACGGGTTGAATACCTAGTTATTTTTTAATCGTTACACTCTGAATAGCGTCTATTAGTTGTTGATTAAGGTTGTTGATCATGATGCAGTGGTCATTGATTGCAATGATTATCGTTTTATTTTGTGGTTAAAGGAGGTTTCGTTAAAAGTTTCATTTTTTGCTTGATGTTGTTTGCTTCATAATCAAATTGCTACTAAAGATAATTTAGTGAGACGTCATGTGTTTTCCATTAACGATCAATTATGCACAGTCTGGTGTGGGTGCATTGAGGATACAAATCATTTATTTGTGCCGTGTGTTTTTTATAGCCATATTCGGTATTTGATATATGATTGGCTTGAGATTTCTTAAGTAACATCTTCAAATCTTTTATTGCATCTGCATCATTTATGTGGCTTGGGAGGTGTTTCGAAACAATTAAGTGCAACTCTCAAGATCATTTGGTTAGAATCTATTCATTCAATTTTTGAGCACGTTAAATCTCAAGTTTTTTTGGTGGTTTAAATAGAAGTTTGTTTCCTTCAATTTTCACATCAAATGTTTGGAGACAAAACTCTTTGATGTGTCTAACTTAATTTTTCCTTTTGCTCTTTGTTAGGCTCTTGATTTTCTCTATTTTTTTAATTGTATTTTGGATCTTTGATGTCTTTCTAAACGGTTTTTATGTTGGTTGACACTTATTGTGGTAATATATTTCTTTTTAACTTAAAAAAGGAAATGTTTTCTTGAAAGGGAAAAATTGTTAACTTGTGTACTTAACACAAGTTTGAAAGCTAAACATGAAAAAAAAATTAAAATTATTTATTTAATATATTAAAAGTTTAAAAAATTTATCTTTTCAATACAAAAGTTATTTGTTTGAATCCAACTAATCACATTCCATTTTGTGTAGCTCTAGTGTGCCCACTCTTTGTAATGAAAGTTGCAGCTAAGAATTATCCAGTAATCCTGGAAACGTTTCCCTGCTACATATCAATGCTCCCATTTGTTTATTATCATCTTCCCTCTCTTTAAAAACATGCATGGCTCTCATATTTCCCCATTCATTATTAAATATTCATGTTTATTAATTTTTAGCAAATTGAATGCCACTATCACGTAATTTTCAAATTGTGTCATGTCTCACGTCAATATCAAAATATGGTATGTAGACCACAAAAATATCATTGTTTTATTTACTATTTTTTAAAGAATATTTTTTATTTACTTATTTTGTGACCTTTCGTAATGAATATTTTAAATAACTTTTGACCTTTTAACTCCCAAAAAAGATCATAAAGTAAAATAACAATTTGTCAAAAAAAAGAGTAAAATAACAATTTAAATTAGGGGTGTAATAAGGAACTCCAAATTCACCAATAATTTGCACAAGAAATATACACATTGTCTACAGTTGTTTTTTTTTTTTAACTAAAAAAACAATAATATTTTGACATCAAACCCAATAGGGCAATACACCCCACCAGTCAATGAAACTAGATTACAATCTCTTAAACATAAGATGAATAAATGGTGGCTGAGATAAATAAAATCCATTAAAATGGCTAGTCAAATTTCTCAGCAAATACCAACTAAATAACCAAAATAAACATCAAACATGTGTTACAAACAACATTATCTTTTATCGTCCGAGCTTTATTCCATTAAGTAGATCGGTTGCATAGATCAGACGCCATAACGCTCTATCATATTCACATTATTACAATTATATATTTAGTTTATATCATAGAGATTTAACAAAAGTTAATTTTACGTTAAATAGTGTCATCATATCATTAGGATTTGTTTGCCTAACACACAACCCTCTCTTTTTTTATCTGGATTTGAGACGGACTGTACATAATAAGACTGATATTACAAACACTTTAATATGAAAATATAATACTAAAACAAAATAATAATTATTAAAAATAAAATATGGTATATTCCTAAGAATAAAAAATCAAACTTTAAAAAAATATAAAAAATAAATAAATAAAGAAAAACTTAGTGCTAAAAACAAAATATGAGACCAAGTATATATGTATTAAACATGAGATTCATATTGGGACAGAGGGATGATGATAGAATTGAAGGAGTGTGGATAAAACGTGTACTCACCAACCAATCAAAACACAAAGAAATCACACATTCTCAAATAATTCCAAAAACTTTCCATACGCCACATCTTTTGCCACATCATTTCATTATTCATTTCCACACAAAAACTCCAAAAACCAAACCAAACCAAAACCATACACAAACACAAACATAGTTTTAGCTCCAAGTAACATATTACTATTATTGTCTAAGTACACTAATTACAATGGCTGTTTCAACTAGTTTCTATGGTGCTAAATTGGAACCTTTGTTCCTTAAATGTTGTTCCTCTTCATCATCATCATCTTCCTCTTATGTTACTACTCATTTATCATTTTTTGGTAGTAACAAAAAGAGCTTTGTTCAAAGTAGAGGTTCAATTCGATGTGACGCTTCATCTTCTGATGTTTTGGTTGATCCTAGTGATAATGCTAAACCTGTTTCTGCACTACAACAGCTCAAAGCTTCTGCAGCTGATAGTAAGTCCTCTTTGAATGTTTTTTAGTTAAATAATGAATGGCTCAATTATATGGTTAAGAACTTAAGATTAGTGGTTACAAATTAAAATACATAAAATCATTTTTTTTTTATAATAATTTGTTGGTTAATGCAGTTTGAATACATGGTTAATTATGTTTAGTAGATGGTTAATGAATATAATAAGGTGTAACAATTAATTAATGATAGAGTTATGCCAATTAACAATGATTTTGAACATTGTTAACCAAAATTTTCAGGTGTGCATTTGATCACAAATTGTGGTTAACGGATATCATGTATGATGTATGCAAAATTAAAAACATGAAAGTTATGGTTAATGACGTTGAAAATCGTGATTAATTACGTTTGGTGGATAGTTAATGAATTGTGTATCCATATAAATTGTTGGCAAATTCCTGTTGAGAATATATTTTCTCTATATGGGTTATATAGTTCTTCATTAAGAGTATTAGACCTATGTTGAAAATAGAATAGAATATCATGTTATATTCCTCGGTAGATATTAGTCATCGACGAAGTTAGTGAATATTTCAATTATATAACATAATTAAAAATAATAATACATGAAATTGACTTTCAACAGGATATACAAAGGAAAGGAGCAGCATTGTCGTTATCGGGCTAAGTATACATACTACACCAGTTGATGTGCGCGAAAAACTTGCCATACCAGAAGCAGAATGGCCTAGAGCCATTGGTGAGCTTTGTAATCTGAATCATATTGAAGAAGCAGCAGTTCTGAGTACCTGCAACCGAATGGAGATATATGTTGTCGCACTTTCTCAGCACCGTGGTGTCAAAGAAGTCACTGAATGGATGTCCAATGTAGGTTCACTTTTTTCTCTGTAGTCTATACGCAGTTCTTGTGAAAGCTAAATATCTACATATATGTTTGGATTGGCTTGCTTAAGTTTACCTATAGACTATAGACATAAGCATTAGTGAGACTATTTGAGTGAGCTCATGAAAACAACTTATAGCTTCTACGAAAACAGTTTGACTTTATTTTTTTATCTTTTGCTATAGAAATAGATTATACATAAGGACTTACATGATGAGCGCTTAATTAAGTTGTTTATCCAAACAAGGTCGTAACTGACCAAAATCTGAACTTATGTCAAAATAATAATAACAATAATAAAATATATGAAAACCAAGGACTAATTTAGTCAATGAGTTGCAGGTTTTGGTAATTTGGTCTTTATAATTAGCATAATTCAAAATGATAATTGAAATTGAAAATTCTATATCGCATTAGTCCTCTGGAAAAATTTCTATTTCAAGAACTAAATTCGCTGACCGAAAAGGGAAAAATGTGATCCAAGATTTTCAATTTCACATATCATTTTAGAATTTTGTTAATTTCAAATACCGAATGTTTTGATGTCACGATTTCAGAGACTGATCAGCAATTCACTCAAAAACAACTGCAAAATTCATTTAGTTTTGTATTAATTGTATCTCATGATAAATACCAAGTACGTACAAGAATTAGTGCATGATTGGAACCACGGTAAGTGTGAAACTACTAGCTATAGCTTTTGCCAAAATCCAAATATACACCGTCAATCCAAACATACACTCAACTTGTTTTTGTTTTATATTGCATTGATAAATATTGGATATTTCGGTTATATTCTTGTTTTGCAGACAAGTGGTATACCTGCATCAGAGCTTTCAAAGTATCTATTTTTGCTATACAACAAAGATGCAACACAACACCTTTTTGAAGTATCAGCAGGTCTTGATTCTCTTGTAATGGGAGAAGGTCAAATCCTTGCACAAGTCAAACAAGTTGTGAAAGCAGGACAAGGAGTTAATGGCTTTGGTAGAAACATCAGTGGTCTATTCAAGCACGCAATCACCGTTGGTAAAAGGGTCCGAACTGAGACCAACATTGCAGCTGGTGCAGTTTCTGTTAGCTCTGCTGCAGTCGAATTAGCCTTGATGAAGTTACCTGATCAAGCCTCACATGGCAATGCCCGAATGCTAGTTATTGGAGCTGGCAAAATGGGAAAGCTTGTGATCAAACATTTGGTTGCAAAAGGGTGTAAAAAGATGGTAGTTGTTAATCGAACCGAAGGGAGAGTCGCAGCAATCCGTGAAGAAATAAATGATGTTGAGATAATCTACAAACCGCTTACGGAAATGCTTGAATGTATTGGTGAAGCAGATGTTGTTTTCACAAGCACTGCATCAGAGAATCCTTTGATTTTGAAACAAAATGTTAAGGAACTTCCTTTAGCAAGCGAAGAAATGGGAGGAAAACGCCTCTTCGTAGACATTTCTGTTCCGAGAAACGTAGGTTCGTGTGTCGATGATCTTGAGTCTGTGAAGGTTTACAATGTTGATGATCTTAAAGAGGTTGTGGCTGCCAACAAAGAGGATAGGCTAAGAAAAGCAATGGAAGCACAAGTGATCATTAGCGAAGAATCGGGACAATTTGAAGCTTGGAGAGACTCATTAGAAACTGTTCCTACCATTAAGAAATTAAGGGCTTATGCTGAAAGATTAAGGGTTGCTGAGCTTGAGAAATGTTTAGGTAAAATGGGTGATGATATAAATAAGAAGACACAAAAAGCTGCGGATGATCTTAGTAAGGGGATTGTGAATAAAATGCTTCATGGTCCAATGCAACATTTGAGATGTGATGGGAGTGATAGTAGGACTTTGAGTGAGACACTTGAGAATATGCATGCTTTGAACAGAATGTTTAGTCTTGAAACTGAGGTTTCTGTTTTGGAGCAAAAGATTAGAGCTAAGGTGGAGCAAAAACCACAGTGAGATTAGTATGACATCATTTTCATTGATTATTACACTCATTTATTTTCTTATGGAAGATGAAAATCCTTAAAGGCTTAAGAAAGAATCATGTAATATTCAGTTGTATGTTGATTGAAACATGAAAGTCTCCTTTGTTTTTTTTGGTTATGTATTTAGATTCATGACATGTTGAATCTTTAATGTATATTGTACAAAATAGAGGAGTTGTGGCCTCCAAACTCGTAAATAGAACCTAAATGTGTATGCCTCTTTGATTCGGAATTAGTAAATTGGTTCAGCACAACTGTGAGAATCTAACATCTTCCGCTAGACTCAACTCATGTTGATAACATACATTATTTTAATTATATTCAGATTTCATTCCAATATATCGCCTATGCATCATCGTGACTTAAAAAGCCAAGATTATTGAGATCAAGAGATGACTTAAAGAAGCCAAGGTTATTTTGAGGCCAAGAGATAATTAAGTCATTTTACAGAATAATTTCTTCGGATTTTCGGGTAGATCTTTCAGGAAATGTAGGATCAAGAAAATATCTGAGTGAGAAACAACAATTCAACAGCTTGATCAAGAAAAGTAAATAGGTTTCTTCAGTTGCAGAAAATCATCCCCAGTAAAAAACTCGTTATACAGCTCAAGGCAATCGAAAAAAGAACAAGTCATTCTTAAAAAAGAAAAGCAAAAGTCAGACTCTATGTTATCAATAATGCATGACTTCTCTACATATAAGGTGATTGTCTTCATGATAAGGGTCGCCGACAGCAATGGACGATGAGGTGGAAAGTTGTCTGCGCTTGGATGTAGTAATTGGCGATATGGCGTGCTGGTCAGCTAGCTCCCACAGAGGCGGAGGACGAGGCGGATGGTTGACTTCTCTTGGATGTTGTAATTGGCAAGGGTAAGGTTGTCCTGTAGTTGCTTACCGTCGTAGATTAGATGTTGCTCGTGCATTGGGATCCCTTCCTTGTCAAGAATCTTCTTCTTCACATCGACTATCGTGTCTGAACTCTCAACCCTCAGGGGAATCGTCTTTCCAGTCAGGTCTTCTACGTAGATTTGCATCTGCACCACAAATACCATTAAATCAGTAAAATAAAATTTGAGACCGACATTTCAAGAACTGATCCAAAAATAGAAAACACTAACAACCTTAGTTTTGGCATTTCAAAAACTGACGAATTTGAGATGAAATGCTAGAGTATAAACTCAAAACATAAAAGAAAATAACAAAAATGTAATTGGGAAAAAAAAAAAAGAGCAAAGAAAAGGACATAGGAGGTACCATGGGGGTTATGCAAATATCTAGCTTGAGAGGCTCAGAAGAACTAAATGGAATCACAAGCAACTCTGATGAAGGAGTTGCTAAAGCAACCTGTTGGACGTTCTTCACAAAAGACTGTAATGTCAGTTTGCATATCTGAGATCTAGCCAATATATCATACCTATACTCGAACTCAGAAGAGTTGGGACCAATGCAGCAAATATTGATTGCATTTCCCAAAAGCGCGGTTTTATTATTGAGAATAAAATAATGGTTTCATCATTAGACTTCAAAGAGACATTGAAGGAGTGACCATAAGAAAATTTGATTTGAGAATCCCCGTGTTTATGGCTGAAATGGTTGGACAACACTTCTGATAATGCAGCAAAGTCACAACCAGAATGGTGGCAGTAACATGGAAGGTAGATGCATTTGTTTTCATGCTTCCTATTTCCGGTGTAACTTATTTTCTCCGTGCAACCATGTTTTGCATTCGGACATGGCATTTCGATAGATAACAAAATATTCTCAATGGATTTACAACGTTTTGAGCTAATACGCAATGAGCACTTGAAACACTTGTTCCTAAGTTTAGGACAGCAGGTGGAGCAAACAATATGACCATTATCACACTGAAAGGTATTGCAACATAAAAGAAAATCATCATATTATACTTTGAACCATTTGCCAGAATAAAATAAAATAAAATAAAATAAAAGATTCATTGTAAGGCTTGTTATCAAGTTTTGTAATCAAAAGTATAATCAACATAAAGCTAATCATTCTCAAAATCTATGTACTCAATGACGGATTGCAGCTAGTCCCCAAAACGCTACAGCGGTATGGTTACTATATCAAATTTTAGGGAAACAATAAGAGAAGTTCATACCATACACATGTAAAAACTCAAAAGTAGAAGGATCTACAAAATTGAAGATGTAGATGTAAATATTGCGATAGCGCCGGCCACCTTGCACAAGTTAACTCGCGCACAACTTATAAGGCGCGTGAGTTAAGTCACGCATAGCTTATAAGGTGCGTTAGTTAAGTCACGCAGCATGACTTAACTAATGCAATAAAATAATTAGAAAAAAGTAAATAAAATAAATTAGAATAAAGTAAATAAAATTTTAGAATAAAGTAAATAAAATAATTTGAATTAAAATTTGCGATTAAATAAATTCGAAAAAAAATGTGATAGCGTGAATTCGAATAAATATTGCGATAGCGTGAATTCGAATAAAAATTCGAATTAAGGTTTCGTTACATTACATAAACGCCATGTATGTCAACAATTACATTACATTCTGAAATGTACCTTCCAACTGCAACAATTATCTTACCACTGAATGGGGTAAATTCAAACTAGCCAAACAACAGGACTCAAACATTTCGCTCGACACTCATGCTTTCCTTTGAAAAGAATAAATTTTTGTTAGGCTTGCTTTAGATGATGGTATTAAGTGCCAACGAAATGAGGTCCATTCCTTCACACTTAATACCTTCATCTAAACCAGCCTAACAAGAATTTAATCTTTTCAAAGGAAAAACATGAATGCCGAGAGAAATGCTTGAGTCCTCGCCGTTTGGCAAGTTTGAATTACCCCATTTCAGAGGTAAGACAATTGTTGTAGTTGGAATGCACCTTACCCTAACTAATGACGATCTTCTGACGGAATCAAGTTGTTGATGATATCTTCAGTTGATCTTAGCAACGTTACCCGCATATCGATCCACTGGAACATGTTGTGCTCCCAAAACATGCTCGTCATGTTTTCGTCGTTCTTTAACTCCACCCAAGTGAATGATACCCTCCCCTCGTCGAGCGTTGGACGTTTATACCGGACGTATTCCACCCTCCTTGTGTCTCTGGGGTTGACTCCTTGGTTGAATTCATTCAGTTGATCCTTGAGACCTCTTAACGTTACATCAAGGCACTGAACCTTCAACCTCCGAGGTTCTCCACTGCATGAACGTCGATCCACCCCGCCATTGCTTCAAATCTACCTACACAATAAGAAATTAAGCACAATCAATCAAAAACTCATTCCAACATTTCATCAAACACTTGAAGTGCAAATTATACATAAACCCTAAAAATGATAAGTACAACATAAACATCTAAATAATTAAGCAATATTACTCATTTGCATGTAACATTGTATAATATCTTGCAAAAAAAATCAAAATTTAAACAAACCCTAAATCTAAAAAAATTCTCTAAAACTCAAAACTACAACATAAACATGCAAACATCTAAACATTTAAGCAACACAAGTCATTTACATGTAAACATTGTATGATTTCTTGCCAAAAACACCAAAATTTAAACAAACTCTAAATCTAAAAAATTTCTAATTTAAGAGAAAAAATCTAACATGCAAACATAAAAGGTTAATGGTGTTTCATCATGAAAACTTACTTGTTATTGGAGTGTTGTTTGATTTGAATTTGAAGGAATTTTGGATTTGGGTGATTTGAGAGAGATTTTGGAGATTTTTTGAGATTTTAGATGAGAAGTGAGGAAATGAGGTGCTCTGTCTTGTTTAAGACAGCACGTAGCGTGAGTTAACTAACGCTGCCCAAGTTAACTCACGCGGCGTTAGTTAAGTGGCGCAGTCATTAACACTTGCGCTAGTTAACTAGCGCAAGGGCATTTTTGAAATGGCTGCAGGGCGCGAGCGAAAAGTGCAGGGGAAAGCAGAAACCCACTTGTTACTACTTTCCTGTTGCTACTTTAATCTATACTTTCATTCATTCAATTTCAATTTGTTGTGCACATGTGTGCTTCTATTCATTATAATTCCATTGATTCCATGCTAATACATAATATTTTGATTCCAATTCCAATTATGATTTTCAATTCTAATTTATATTATTTTCAATTGCTTGCTGCTATATTATTATTATTATATAATTTCAAACTCTAATTTCCCTTTGTTTTTCCCTTTTCATTCATGCTGCCATTGCTAATGCCATATATTTAGTTTTGCTCGTATTATTAATTATTGTTGCTGACTTTTTGATTAAATTTCAATTGCTAAGAATTCAACACAGCCGTACCACATACATATACACACTACTGCATGGCTTTTCTTTTTGCATTGATAGTCTATATTGCCGCAATTAACAAGTGTGGTTCCAAACTAATTCCAATCATTCGTTTTGCTCCTGTTGTTGCAGTTATTCCCTTTATTTTATTTTTTTAGTGTACATCGTTAACAGATTCCATCTGCTACAGAAATGGCAACTTCACTGGGGATATATTCGAGGGTTAAGCCTAACATGACTTTGTTTGAATTTTTGTGCTATAATTTGCTTAACAAAAACAAAAAAAATAAAAGATGGAAATACGTGTACATATGTTTCCTCCCTTCTTCTTTCTCCTTTCTTCGTGAGTGGTGAGATAAGTCCTAACCTGGACTTGAGGGAAACATAAGATAGGACGGGGCACAATCATAGTGACATACCAACAGCCATCTTGAGTGGTGTTTACATGTGATATAACCCCACTCGGTGGAGGCCTCACGGAAGGTAGTACTCTTGTTGTCATGAGCATTCGTGTCAACGTTATTACTTTCAAAGTGAGTGTCCTGCAAAGCCGTGGATCTTAGTTACCTTTAACCCATCTTGGCCTTTTTTAGGACGTAGTGCGGTGGCTAAACCAAGAGCATTCTTGACTTTAGTTGACACGCGATACTACACTCAAACTAGACTTCCTTGTAAATTTTATTGGACTAGAAGCATTCATATACACCGATATGTTCATAAGGGTAGTTGGAATTTGGGAACTTGGTAGAACCCGTGATACAGGTACAAATGAAACCATAGTCCTCACCACATTGCGTACTTACCCTTGGCTCCAACATTATGGACTAAACCTCACCATGTTTTCACCGTTTGTGTAGCATAAATCACGCATACATGCATTCATTCATAAAAACTTTTTTCCATCGAATATCGAAGGGCTTAGAAAAGTTTCTTGCAAACATCACAGATGAATGGACTTTGTAAGAAAGAACACCAAGAAATACTACTTCAAAAATCTTAACTAAGCCTTAGCTTTTGTTAAGAACTTTTTCCTTGGTTTCGTTCTTACTTTTGAAAAATGAATCGATTGCGATTTCTTCACAATTTTCAAATAAAAACCATGTTCCTCTACAATGGTTACAATTCACTTTGATGAGCCCTTCAAAAAATATGTCTATTTTTGCATAAACATCATGCATCATCTTGCATTCCATAGTTTCAAATCCGAGTCTCACAAAGTTTCCTTTTTCATCAAAGAGTCAACCCATTTCAAAGTGGCCTAGCGCCCTCATCCGAAACCGACTCGCACATACAACACTCGGGCGAGCATTAATGGAAGGTCTTGAACAAGAGAATCGGCTGCTCAAAGAAGAGGTGGCAGCCATGCAGGCTAAGATAGACGAGATGGCAACTGTGCAAACTCAGGTGAATGAATTAATTAAATTGGTGCAAACACTGAGAACTGCACAATATCAACCACCACCTCCTTCTCCCCCTGTCAACACTCAGGCTGAAGCAGGCCCTTCTACTATTCCTGGTTGGACAGTGTCCTTCAATACTCCACAACAAACAATACCTGAAGGTCGTCCCTGAGGTGTACCTATTAGCCTTGGTGAAGTATTCTGCCCTTATGTCTCAAAAGCTCAATTGCATGCTGCTCAAAACGCTAGTCTTGTTCCTCCGCTAGTGCCAACAGCCCCACATGCTACAATAACCTACTCAGCACCTGTGGTTCACGTTATCTCACAAGATAACGGACCCATCTTCCATTCAGGGAGTGTGGGGGCCTATGATTGAGTGCATGATTTACAGGAGAAGTATGATGAGATGTACCGTGAAATGTAAGCCCTCAGTGGGAGAGAAGTACTCAAGAAGGATGCTTATGATCTGTGCTTGGTGCCGAATGTCCATATACCCCACAAGTTCAACCTCCCAGACTTTGAGAAATACAGAGGGATTTCCTTCCCTAAAGACAATCTGATGATATATGTGAGGAAAATGTTCACCTATGCCCATGATCATCAGGTCCTCATCCATTACTTTCAAGACAGTTTAATCGGTACCGCACTGAAGTGGTACATGAACTCGGACCGTGCAGAAATCTGAACTTTCAATGACCTGCGTGAGGCCTTTGTGCAGCAGTACAAATTCAATGTGCACATGGCTCTAGACCGAAGTGATCTTCAGGCTATGACTCAGAAAGACGACGAGACATTCAGAGAGTATGCCAAACGGTGGAGGAACGTCGCTACCCAAGTCAGCCCACATGTAGAAGAGAAGGAGATGACCAAACTCTTCTTAAAAACTCTTAGTCAATTCTACTATGAGATGATGGTTGGAAGTGTGCCCAGGGACTTCTCGGAGATGGTGAGAATAGGTATGCGTCTGGAAGAAGGGGTCCGAGAGGGACGATTAATCAAAGAAAGTGTTCCCGCTGGCAGTTCAAAAGGGAAAGACCATGAAGTGAGCATGGTGAAATGTCATCCTCAACATCAGACTCATAAAGCACCGCAATATGATCTGATCCCAATGAAGTACGCAAAGCTGCTGCCCACCTTGCTTAGGGAAAACCTTGTCCAGACTAGACCACCTTCGCTGATACCTAAGAAATTGTCAACCCATTGGAGACTTGATCGCTTTTGTGCCTTCCATCACGAGGCACAAGGTCATGACGTTGAGAACTATTTCTCCTTGAAGATTGAAATCCAAAAGTTGATCGACGTCGATGTCTTGCCTTTCAAAAACCTGAATCCGAGCATGTAGCTGCGATTGGGTCGCTGCCGATGTTTTTTCTACTACTCATTTGCTCATTTAATATGTTTGTTGTTTGCTGCTTTAAAAAAAATGATATCCTTTTGTCCCGCCCGAGACGAAAGTGAACTTCTGCAGGGCTTTTTGCTTCAAGTATTTTCTATCATTAATAAAAAGTCATTTCTATCCCGACTTTGTTCTTTTTGTGCTTGTTCTGAAAAATTGGTAATACAAAAAACCAAAAAATTCTCTTTAATCATTTATCTGCATAATCATAACTTATACTTTACTTGTGAAAATCAAATAATCAAATCATGCATTAATAAACCCGTTGAACGCATTAACCATGTACTCTCTCCCAACTTTGAGTTTCCTTGTATCCAAAAATGAAGAAAAGGAGAATGAAGAGATTCCCGACAAGATCTTCTGTATACTAGGGCATCTTAGCCGTCGAAGCTGCAAACAAAAATCAAGAAGATTGTCCAGAAGGTGGCAGTCAGTCACCAAGACCGACATGAGATGTTACCGTTGCCTCACATGGCCATTGTGCTTCAATACACATTTCAATAGGGGCAACCCCCCTCCTTCCCTAAGTATACAACATGGAGGTCGTCGAAGTCCCTGTCGATAGGAGTTCTGCTGAAATCCAAGCTTGACCGAATTTAAATGCATGACGGCCTTGTACAACTACATCTAAAGAAGTTGAAACAAACTTCCAATGAGAAGGTTCGTCCCCCGTGAAATTCAAGAAGGAGACTTTGTGCCTAAAAAGTACTATCTTACCAACCAGACTCCAGGGGAAGGTGGACGTCTAACTATGAAGGGCCATGTGCAGTGACTCTTGTGACTACAAATGTTGACAAACTCACATGCCGATGCAGTCAAGAAATACTTTGTCAAAATATACAAAAAAATCAATCAAATCAAAAAAATCAACAAAAAAGCTCGATAAGTCGCAAACCTAAAAAGGCGACTTAGGCAAAAATGAACGTCTCGGTGGACTGAAAACCCGAAAGGGCGGTCCAGGCAAAAGTTAGAGACATGAACAAAATGATTATCCTGATAGGTCGAAAACCCGCAAGGGAGACCTATGCAAAAGTCAATGATCAAAAGACAAAGTAACTGCATCCGGTCAGGCACAATCAACTTGGGGCATTCAGTCATCAAAAGACCTCCGATTCGAAGCATCTGCAAATCAAAGACTCGGAACTGGGGCAATTCAAAGTTGTTAGGGAGAATAGCAGTTAATGTGTTCAATGTACCCTTCCCATTATATTTACCATTTTCCAACTTTTACAAAGATCCGTGGAGCCGTGCCATTGGCGGGTCACCACTCAATTCATTAAATTTGAGTCTGTGCCCATTTATTCGAAACTCTCATTTTATTCTATTTGCAAAATTTCTTCTATTTTTGATGGCAAATACTTGAAGCAAAAATTTTTCAAAATACAAAACATTTTTTTACATCTTTTGAAAAATATGAACAACAAACACACAATCTTTGAACTCGTGAGTAGGAGAAGCGTACATCACCATCCGCCTCGAGAACGGTTACGTCCCGGAAGAGAAGCATGGCTAAGCACTATGGAGAGGACCTCTGTTTGAAGCAAGATGCAGTCATAATCCAAAAATACAAAAAAAAATACAAAGAAAAAAAAAAAAAAAAAAAAGAGCTTGCTAAGCTGAAAACCTGAAAAGGCGGCTTAGGCAATAGAGAGCATCCCGGTGGACTGAAAACCCGAAAGGGCGGTCCAAGCAAAAATTAGGGGCACAAAAAAGGTATACATTCCCGATGAACTGAAAACCCGAAAGGGCGGTCTAGGCAAAATCAGGGATTTTCAAAAAAAAAAAAAAAACAAAAACAAAAACATGATTGTTAAAGCATGCCGAGGGAAGAACACTCTGCGCCCATTTACAAATAGCGACTTTGTTGGAACAAAGGGTGTTTCACAAGTATACCACTTAAGTTTTGATGATAACAAGGTATTAAAAATTATCAATTGGATATGCTAAACATTTATTCAAGTGTGCAGGACCATTATCAAAGTTTTATTTACAAAAGGTTCTAATTGAATAAATTAAAGAGCAAAGAAAATCTTAGACTGAAGCTTGAAGAACATCTGACTGAAAGCGCTCCTGGAAAATCAGAGTCAGAATGCGTCTGAAGAAAGAGCTTCTGAAGATGACGTCATCAGAAGCAAGTTCATCAGAGGCAGACTCATCAGAAGCAAATGGTATCCAGAAGCAGATTCATCAGAAGCAAAGATTCTTCAGACACTAAGAAGCGTTGACAAAGTACAGTGTACGAAAAGTACAACCACTATGCCTACGCCTGTTCCTGCAACCACCAACTCTGCACAGTGTCTTCTATACACGACAAGAATAACAGTAACTGTAGCAGAAACTTTTCCATATTTGATGGAATGGATTTGAATTTGATTTCATTGTACAAGCCTCAAATCAAGCAAAGGATCAAAGGTGTCAAATCAGCTTCGGTAAAGAAAAAGTGATGAGCTGGCAGTTTTCCAACGTCTCTCAAAACCTCTATAAATAGAGCTGAAGACTTGAAGAACGATGTGACAAGTGAAAAAAAGAATACACGCGAATTGAGTCCTTCTCTCATATTCCAAGTCGCAATATTTGCTCATCAACAACTTAGATAATTCTTTCAAAAGCTCACATTTTAGAATTTCTAAGTATTTAAGAAAACAGAGTCTGTTCTGTTTCGTTTTGTATTGTGAATACCTCTGATTGTATATCAAGTATTCAAAACTCTTTTCAATTCTCTGTAATTGTTCTAAAGTCTCTTGCTTGTGTGCTTGAGCATCTGAAGTCTCTTTCTTGTGTGATTGAGCAAAGGAAGTCTCTTACTTGTGTGTTTGAGCAACTTGTAATTTGATATTACATTTTAGTGAAACTCTCCTTGGAAGTGCAAGGGGGACAGGACTACTTCCGGTTTGTGGAAGGAACCTGTATAAAATTGCTTGTGTCTTCTTTCTTTCTTGCATCTGTTATTTATTCCGCTGCTTAGACTCTGAACTCTGATCAAAGTCTGAACTCCATCAGACTCTGTATCCTGAGAACAGTGTTATTTTTCGTAAGAAAGAAACGTTTTTGAAAACACAATTCAACCCCCCCTTCTTGTGTTTTTCCCACCTTCAGACTTCTCCCAGACTTTCGATCGAAAATGAGTTGTCTCCCCAAGAGGCATCAGTTGCCACCTTGTGTTAGGTTCTACACCGTCAATGGCCCGATTTGTTCACAATAATACCATCTCCAAGGAAGTTTGTCGAGTGTTTGCACTGCGACGTCAGTCCACTTCCATCCTACCTGTTTTGTCTCGTTCCATCGAGTCACCTGTCACATACAGTTTATATGATCGTTCAAGTCACATTCATACATTCATGCATTCATGCATCCACACATCAATACTTTCATGTATTCACACATTCAAGCGTACACAACGCACACGTACATACACAATATCAATTCAGACATGATTGCATCAGTTGCCCAGAGTCTTGTTTGATCGTATCCCTTTAGTTCAGTCCTCAATTGTTTCAAGTGGTTAGTCCTAAACAATGGACAGCTTGAGTTTACGTAATTGTCTTTATTTCAAGTGGTTAGTCCTAAACAATGGATAGCTTGAGTCTACCTTTTGTCTTTGTTTCAAGTGGTTAGTCCTAAACAATGGACAGCTTGAGTCTACCTTTTATCTTGTTTCAAGTGGTTAGTCCTAAACAATGGACAGCTTGAGTTTACCTTTTGTCTTTATTTCAAATGGTTAATCCTAAACAATGGACAGCTTGAGTTTACCTTTCGTCTTGTTTCAAGTGGTTAGTCCTAAACAATGGACAACTTGAGTCTATCTTTTGCCTTTGTTTCAAGTAGCAGGTCCTAAACAACGGACAACTTGAGTCTACCTTTTATCATGTTTCGAGTGGTTAACAATGGACAGCTTGAGTTTACCTTTCGTCTTTGTTTCAAGTGGTTAGTCCTAAACAATGGACAACTTGAGTTTACCTTTCGTCTTTATTTCAAGTGGTTAGTCCTAAACAATGGAAAACTTGAGTTTACCTTTCGTCTTGTTTCAAGTGGTTAGTCTTAAACAATGGACAACTTGAGTCTATCTTTTATCATGTTTCAAGTGGTTAGTCCTAAACAATGGACAGCTTGAGTTTACCTTTCGTCTTTGTTTCAAGTGGTTAGTCCTAAACAATGGACATCTTGAGTTTACCTTTTGCCTTTGTTTCAAGTGGCAGGTCTTAAACAACGGACAACTTGAGTCTACCTTTTATCATGTTTCAAGTGGTTAGTCCTAAACAACGGACAGCTTGAGTTTACCTTCTGTCAAGTGGGTAGTCCTAAACAATGGACGGCTTGAGTTTACCTTTTGTCAAGTGGTTAGTCCTAAACAATGGACAACTTGAGTTTACCTTTTGCCTTTGTTTCAAGTGGCAGGTCCTAAACAACGGACAACTTGAGTCTACCTTTTATCATGTTTCAAGTGGTTAGTCCTAAACAATCGATAGCTTGAGTTTACTTTTTATCATTTTTCGAATGGTCAGTCCCAAACAACGGACAACTTGTGTTTACCTGTCATTCTCTCAAGTGTCATCCCCAGTATGTCTGGTCAAGAGGTGTCTCCATTAAACTATCATTCCAAACCAATACAATAGTACACCACCATTTTCCCCAGTGGAACTACACTATCCCCTAGCGGAGTCGGATCCCTTTCTCAAAAAAATAGGTATCCCATTGGGATTTCTCGTCCTGGTCAAAATGTCTTCGTCGTCTTGCATTCATAATTGCACCACAAGCATTCATAGCATCTTAGGTCAAAAATGGTGTACTTTGTATTTAAGTCTCTTCTACCAGTCAAATCAAAGATTTCATCTTCAAATCTCCGGACGAAAAAACTTAAATTGGGGCATCTGTCATACCCCAATTTTTGACCTAAGACACCACTAACACGCGTCATTTAGCCCTGAATAATCTCCGACTTTTCGAACGAAATTTCGATAAAGAGGTATTTTAAAATACCTCATTTTTGTTCCGATTCGGACCCTCTTCTCTCATTTATAATTTTATCTTTTAAAATTTCCATCTTTTATTTAATCTTCTAATTTTAATTTCAATTTTAATTTTAATTTCTTTTACCTTTTTTATTTTATTTTTGCTTTCTTTATAGTCATTATTTTCTTTCATTTTATTTTATTTTTGTCCAAAAAATCATGATAAGTCCAAGTAATGCAGTCCAAATCCGAAACAGCTGTTATCTGCAAATTGTTCCAATCCAAAGCCATGTTTTGTGTTCTTTTAAAACAAACCCTAAACACAAATTCAACACTATAAAAGCAAGCCTGCACACACATCAAAAGGGGGGCCAATTTTCAACGACAAATTCATAGGCCGAATTCATCACAAAACTTGCAATACACAACAGCATCACGACACCATCATTCATCAACCATCAACCCAATCTTACGGCCTAAATTCATAGAAACCAATTCTCAAAGGCTCACTTTCGTTCATAACCTGCATCAACATCACAAGTACCAATTTTCGCACAAACAGCCAGCCAAACACCAATTTTCGCACAAACAGCCAGCCAAACACCAATTTTCGCACAAACAGTAAACCAAACGGAAGGTTTTTTCTCAGACAGCAAACCAAACAGAAGGTTTTTTTCCTCACAAACAACAAACCAAACGGAAGGTTTTTCTCAAACAGCAAACCAAACAAAAGGTAATTTTCCCTTTTCCATTTCGGTCTCTAGATCTAGGCTCTTAGTGGGTGTGTTTGTAAATTTTGAGTAAAGAATCGAATTGAGGGAGACGAGTAGAAGAGAATAGAACAAAAACCAATTTTCGCACAAACAGTAAACCAAACGAAAGGTTTTTTCTCTGACACCAAACCAAACAAAAGGTTTTTTTTCCTCACAGACAGCAAACCAAACGGAAGGTTTTCTCAGACAGCAAACCAAACAGAAGGTTTTTTTTCTCACAGACAGCAAACCAAACAGAAGGTTTTTCTCAGACAGCAAACCAAACAAAAGGTAATTTTCCCTTTTCCATTTCGGTCTCTAGATCTAGGCTCTTAGTGGGTATGTTTGTAAATTTTGAGTAAAGAATCGAATAGAGGGAGAGGAGTAGAAGAGAATAGAACAAAAAAAATTAAAAAATAATACGTTTAGGGTTCCGGCGCGGTGGCGTTGCCGTACCGCCCTGCCAACCGCCACCGGAACCCTTACCTTCTCGCCGGAGAAGAAGACAGGATAGATGAGAGATGAGAGAGCTTCTCTCTTTACAGAAAAGTTAGAGAAGGGAAAGAAAATGAGAGAAAAAACCGGGGGACCCCTATTTATATGCACTACTGAACCGGTCCGGTTCACTTGAATCAGACTGGTTCAGTTTATTTCCTTAAGCCCAATCCTCCAGCCTGTTCCTAAGCCCGTTAACTATTTTTTTCACTTACTACACCCCCTTATTTACTGCTTGCACCCCCAGTCCCTTTATTTTGTATTTTTTTTCTTTAACATGCATTTTTATTTTCTTTATTTTAATTCCGTATTTTTATTTTAATTATCATAACTATCACATGCATATTTAATTTTTGTCATTTTTTTATCGTACTGATGTTAGAATGTAAATTAGGTCTTTATGTAAATTATTTATTTTTTCGTTATTTATTTTCCCGCAGACCGTAGAATGTATAGTTAAGCTTAATGTAATTTCATGCATGTGTGCGTGTGTGTTTTATTTTTTCTCTAGTTTAGGTTAAAGGTTTTTGTGGTGATCCAACGTCACCACGAAATACCTACGTTTTATTTTCTTGCTCCGTTAGTTTTAATTTAATCAAAAAACAACAAAAACATTCAAATAACAAAAATCACAAAAACATTTTTCACAATAAACCTCGATCCACAAATCGAGCGATTCCTTTTTTATTTTCTTTCTTAATCAAATTTCAAATCAACTTTAATTCTACTTTGAGTCATCTTTCTTTTAATATAAAAAATACAAACCAATTCACTTTGCCACTTGGCTTTTTATTTTTAAAACCTTTTTTCAAAATCTTAATAAAAAACACAAAACCAATCAAACGAAATTTTTACCCCGAACTACAAGGTTCTGATCCCTCACAGGTACGTAGGCAAAGGGCACTTGTCCTTCCGAATCAATAAAAATGTAGATATTAGGCTTCTTTCTTTTCTTTTAATCTCTATTTTCAAATTCCTTCTTTTAAACAAAAATAAGCAAGTTATAGCATAAAAAGTAAAATAAAGTCGAAAGGTTCTCGTAGAGTACTACGAATATTTAGGGTGCTAATACCTTCCCTAAATATAACCAACCCCGGACCCCATCAAATTTAAATCTTTTTTTTCAAAAGTCGTGAAATAATTTAGTGAGTCAAAAGCTAATCAAATAGCCTTGATCTCCGAAAAATGACGTGACAGTAATGTTTTAATTGTGAAGGTTCATTCTGTAGCATAAACTCCACAATGGTGTAGCATAAACTCCACAATGGTGGAAAGAAAAACTTGTCAAAAAAGGTGGAAAGAAAAATTGTCAGGAGAGAAAATTGTTCAAAATCATCTCCTTGTGGTTTGAAAACAAATTTACATTCAAAGATTATGGTTGCTAGTATGACATAAGCAAATGCTAATGTCACTTTTACAAATTTAAATGCTAATGTGTACTTTAGAAATTCAGTGTCCGGCTTAAGGATCGACTAATTTGAAAGGTTAATTACATCGTCCACTAGCGGTTGATGACTTAATCAAAGTCAAAGTAAAGTCATGGATAAATACACCGACCCAACAAAAGGATTGTGCACGAATACGACAATAAAAGAATTGTTAACACCGAGACGATTCAATCTTGAGACCGAGAGAGAAGTACATTTTGAGAAAGCTAAAGCCTATACCACAAGGTCAACTCATGGAGGTTATTTAAATGTCAATGTTGCTCAAGATTTGCAAGAATCATTTTCTTCAAGTAAAAAGCCTTTTGCATAAATGGTAAGCTTGTTAAACAATACTCGTCAAGAATCATTCTTTTCCTGGTTTTGGTTTATGTCCTCCAATTTTTATTATTTTTCCTTTTTTTTCTTAATAAATTTTAGCTTAAAAAAAACCTAATCATTTCTAAGCTCTTGTATTAATTATTTTAGTATAAAGTCAAAAAAATAATGACAAATCGAATTGTTTTATCTTGTTGTAGCATAAGTGGTACATATTTTGAGTCTATTATTTTAGTCAAGGAGTTCAACATCTAACAGATGCGTATGAAAACAAATGTCAGGAGAGATTAACTTCTTAAATAAACCTAAGTCACTTCAAGGTATTATTAACCTTTACTGTTATATATAAAGGTGGAAAAAAAGAAGTTAAATTGTGTTTTTTGTTAAAAAAATAAATTGGAGCGCAAAAAAATATAAAGGACTAAAATGGACATTCACTCCAACTTTGGCGAAGGAATTGTCAAACAGTACAAAATCCAACCATCTAAAAATTAATACAGATTAATATTAATTTAATACAAATTAATATTTCTTCCAAATCTTAAATGGTGTATCTTTAATTCCTAGTTTAAATTAATAAAAAGCTCAGATTATTACTTTATCACTGTCCAATTTAAATTTATGTCTATATGGCATAAACTTCATGTCTATATGTGGCATAAACCAACCCTAAAAAAAAGGATGGCTATGTAGCATGTATAGGTTCTTTTATACGCAAAAACTTTTTGATCTCGAGAACTTCAAACAATGTTTCATTATAAAAAAACAAGAGCCAATGAAGGCTCAGCATTGTTGATGATGCCACTTCTGTTCTGTGCATGCTTCAGTTGAATGAAGCAGGAAGATCCATGCACTGCACCCAATAATCAGAGCTTCACATGCTATGCTACTGGACAACCCGACAACCGTATCCAACACTGTCACAGTATCTCTATTTTTTAATCCAAATGGCTGGCTCAAACCATATTTTGATTCAAGAGTTTCGAGTCGGATCGGTAACACTTTCTTTTTAACACTCATTTCGCTCTTATTCTATAAAAATTTTGTGGATTTTGCAGTTTAATGTGTGACCATTTTCAAAATGGTAGATATTTTGTATATTTTTTTTAAGTTAAATTAGTCCATCAGAATTAACGCTCAAAAGAATCTAATTTGAGACCTTAAAGAGGAGCAGACTTTTCAAATCAATACCACTAACCTGATCCAAGCGGGTCTATTTTGTACTAATAATATGGTTACAACAAAATTTGATTTCATGCAACTTGGATATCCATGTATACACGCACTCAATGCATTGATGATCATTGAATTTAGATCGGACAGATAGAAAAATATGCAATTTTTATTTTTTTTGTAAAATCTAAAATACCGAGCCTAAAATATGAGTTGGTCTATTTTAATCGAAGAATCACCGATGTGCCAACTTCATAGATTCAAAGTGTGATACTAGAATCTTATTCCATATTCAGAAAGGTTACAAGTTGGGACCACTGTTTGGGTAAAAATGTGATCATACTAACTCTAAACTATGGGAATTCAACTTTTTTGTGTCAGTTCTTGCCAACGCCTAACTACTATATGCAACAGGTGAATGACATAGACATGTAACAAAAGTTAAAAACAATGTCATAGAAACTGTAAAAGTTACATTCCATATTAAGTTAAACAGTTTTTTGTTTTGAACAACACACAAAGCCACAAACATATATAATGCAATTCACAGTTTCACACACTAATCCTTCACAACAAGACATATAAGAATCTTTCACACTAAAATGTCTTAGGGATTATATAAATTGTGACAATAATAAAAATAAAATAAAAACAGAAACATTTCCACACCAAAGACAGTTAGATAGATAGAGTGTGTGTGACCATTCTTGATACTGCTTAGTTCCTGCTTTTACTTTTTTCAACTGCTCTGGGGGCTGCAAAATGGACCACAACACATAATTTGTACTTGAATTGGAAATGCTAACATATATAATATAAATAAAATTTTATAATAAATTAAAATTGGTAAAGTAAATTAAGTTGAAGTAGGATTTTGTCATTTTCTGATAAGTGAACAAATATATCTTTTTTTAATATCATTTAGTATATATGCAATATAATTTTTAAGATTGATGGTGTTAAATGAATGGAATACTAACCTAAACCAATGGCATCAGAGCTCTTCATGATTCTTAGCCTCCTGCATGTATCAATAAACATCCTGCAAAGAGTTGAGATGTATTAGGTGTTGGAATTAGTTTGCAGAGACAATCATGGTAGAACTGCGATTTTGTTTAAGCTCTAAAGTGTAACTTATGTCAAAATTATTGTGCCACGCCATTATTTCGTCTAACTCAGGCTAATCTAAACAAGCACTATGTTTTGAATTGACTTAAATTGTTAGTCCATATTAATTTGAAATGAAAAGGCTAACAATCACTGTGAAGTCACATTGTTCTGATTATACTCACAGATCACCAATGCAGTACAAATAGTACATAATGGTTTATATCCATTATCATTCAAGCTTTTATTGCTTTTGTTCTTACCTTCTATTAATATACCTTACATGGACCACCTATTTCAAATGAAAACCACAATGCAGCAAAATTTGTATTTCTCTAATTATTTTAAAAGAATTCATCATTTTTATTAGCATAATCCGAGCAAATAAATAAATTTTACTTATAATTATAACCATTTGATTGTCTTCTAATATCACTGTATTATGTTTAAATATGTGTTTACACCGTAATAAGATAATAAAATACAATTAAACATGTTTGTATAAAACTTATCTACGTTGGTGATGTATACTTAGATTGAACGTGTGTTCGGCTCGGTGTCCGACACAACACTAACACATGTGGTTACATTCAATTATTCTATTTTCTAAAAATACTACCAATGTCGACGGTGTCAGTGTCATTTCCGTGTCTGTGCTTCATTAATCGCGTAAAAGAAAACCAAGTACAGAAACTTACTCCCAGGGAACATCACCCACAAGCATCCAATCACCATCTTTATCCTCATAAGTAATAACATATTCTGATCCGTGAAGCAGATCCCTCAGCTTGGTTTCATTCAGCATCTGATTTCCATGAGATTCACATTGACCTGAAATCACATCAACATAAGCAGTAACTTGATCCAGACACAAAAATTGCCTCAAATTGTTGAAAGACTATTTTTCTTTTGTTCAAAAATGAACCTATTCCTACCTACCTATGGTGAAACAGCTGAACATCTTCTCAAGAGAAGAAGATAGTTCTGAATATGCAGTGTAATTCTTCAAGTCTACTTTTCTCAAATAAGGAGCACCATCCATGCTGACCTTCACAAACACAGCACCTCCTGATCCCAATTTTCCATCAAGCTCTTCAGTGTTCTTTGAAGCAGTTGTCAATGAATTTTTCCTAAACGATCTTATTGGAGGCCAACCAACAACCTGTGCCCTGCCACACAAGATTCATCAATCATGGTTCCGAGTTCATTTCCATTGTTAAGCCAAACCAAGCTTTTAAAAAAAATTCGCAACCGAGGTCTGGGCCGCCACATCGTGATTTTTTACGTTGGCATGACCGTGATACAATCACGATTCAAGCTGCATAAGCTGCATTTAACTATGACTCTAAAAAATCACAGAAATTGAAACGCGGCCATTATTTGACCGCAATCTGAGCTGCGACATCATGGCTTTTGATGTCGTTGTGTTTGTAAGTAACTGCAATTCAGGCTGCATCAACAGCATTTGATTCGCAGTATCAAAAAACGTAACATGTCCTAAATTTAAAACCTTGCGGTAAACTCTACTGCCAATTCACACCACCCTACTTACTTGCTAGCAGGAGCAGTGCTATTTCCATTATTCGCAGAACCATTAAGGCTTGGTTTGCTTTCACCGACACCATTAGGCCTCTCAAGACCAATCTTAACTGTTGCTATTTCATCGGCTTTCACTTTTTGCCCGGCAACATTCTCAAGCATTTTGGAGCTAGGCTTCAATTTCCCCTGCATAATCAATTCGAAGGGAACTTTAATACTTAGTACAATCTTCCATTATTTTATAAAAAACTAGATAGATCATAGATAGTTCTAATTTGCAGTCCGCAACTCAATGGCGGGCTGCATCAACAGCATTTTTTCGCATTTTACTACAATATAAAAGTTCACAGCATAGTTTGAACTGCAATTTAAAACAATCATACCATTTTGATTGAATTAACAATTTACCTCTGAAAAAACATTCATGGCATCAGAAAACCCTCTTTTGTTACCTAAAACAGCAGGCTTTGATTCAAAAAGATGATCATCTTTTTGAGGGTGCAAAGGAAAAAGAGGCTTTTCATCAAATTGCTTTGAACTTCTCAAACAAAAATCTGATGAATCTCTTTCAGGAGAAAGTGATCCTGGAAGTCCCAATCTAAGTTCAGTAGCTTTAAGATTCAAATTACTTTTGGTCTCATCTTTAAAAGATTGAATTTTTGAAACTGAACTATCCACTGATGAACAATTAGAGGATGATAATCCCATGTAGTTGAACTCTTTTGGTTTTGAACCATTCAAACACACACTTTTTTCCAACAAAGTAACATTGCTTTTACTTTCCTCATCACCTATTCCTAGCCTTGGTAGAGACATCACAATGAATTCAAAGTTTCAAACAAGTAAAAACAGCTTCAATCTTTCAATATCCTATCAAAAAAAGAACAACATTTGTTATTGTTCCTTAACCAAAACCATTGAAAAACACAACTTAGTACTAAAACAAAAACATAACATATGTAATGTAGAACTCATGAAAAACACTTCAAAGAATAAACAACATTTGTTATTGTTCCTAAACCAAGAACATTGAAAAACACAACATAGTACTAAAACAAAAACATAACATATGTACATGGAAAACTCATGAAACAAACCATTTTTGCATAAAGACATAAACTTTCATAAATTTTTTGATGACCCATTTCATAGAAATTGATACTTGTGTTCATGGATTGGTCTAAAAAAATTGGTTGATAGTTTCATGAGTTTTTTGGCAACATATTAGAGAGAAAAATGGAAGCAAAACTTGGAAGGTGAAGATGAAAAAATGTTACCTGAAGAATCAGCAAGATCAAAAGAGTGAAGAAGAAGAGAAGTGAGAGAGTTTAGAGATTTTGGTTGAGAGTACAAAGTGAAAGGAAAGAAGAAACAAAAACTAAGAATCCTCCATTTGTCACAAAGTAACATAAACTAGACACAATGCATTAAAAAATTATTGACTTTAATTTAAAGAAAGTGTTTCAACAAAAATATTGTTCCTTTATGCAATTTTAAATTCTTTTATATAATAAAAAGTTCGGATGAATTAGCTCCAGACTCATTAGGGTCAAAATAGACATTAAAATTTATCGAAGTTAATAGAAGATGTTTAATGAAAGTTAAATTTAGAGTTAATTACTTTTTTTTTAACAGCTATTGAGATAATTACTAATGCCACTTATCAATAGGAGGCCTATATAAATAAATGGAAAAATTTGATTTATTCTAAAAAATTTAAAATTGTTATTGTAAATAAACATGGCTGTATTCCAAAATGTACTATTATTTTCGATAAAAAAAAATGTAACATACCATTCAAATGTGTGAAGACAAAAATAATATATCAAGTACTAAAGTTTTTTGGAATGTGTTTGCAATTTTTTGAATGAAAATATTTTAATTACTCAACTCATAAAGTGGAGTTTAATTCATGTATAAAACAATGTTTTCTGATTTTAAGCATATATCTGTGATAAATTGTTATTTATATTTTTTACAAATAAAAAAATTAACTTAATTACAGTTTGGTGTCATTATTTTAACTCACTTGTAAAGTTTAATAATATTTTGAAAGAGCTCATTTATTCATTTGGTCTTCTTATTTATAGATGAACATTTGTTTGTGTGTATTCGTAAATTTAGTTCAGGAGATAGTGACATTGTATATTATATGTATGAGTCAGATTCGAACCATAATATCTCATTTATTCATCTTAAAGAATGTTAATTTAGTTATTATGTTACTTGATCAAATATATGAAATGACTATGCTAACCTCGAACTACACTACTTTATTAAAATGCTACTACTACTCAATGTAATCATGGTGTTTTCCATATACTTGTATAATTTATGTTGCTCTATTTCCCAATTGTGTTTCTTTCAATCTTTGATTAGTATTATACCATTCTCCTTTGATTGTTTCTGACGGCCGGGAAAAAGAAACACACCATCCATGAAAGAGAGGAACATTGTGATTATTAGGACAAAGAAAAACATGGCATGCTCAACCCAATACTGAAAGTTTATCAACATTTTCATCAATCCACTCATTACTCTTGTTTATTTTAATAACAAAGGTGGCAAGATTCCCTTCTTCATGTCCACATCCAACACCTTCGTATTATACACAAAAATTGATAATTTGTTTACCATATATGCCCCCACACTATCACATGTCTAGCCCTATATGGATCCCACCTACTATTTTCACATGGTATTGAGTTCTAAGTTCTAACATTGCAACTTATTTGCAAGGGGCAGATAAGGAAAGGGTGTCCAAATATTTCCCAATATATGCCCTTCTACACTCTAGGTCATGTACCACAATAGAGTAAAACTGAAAATGACACAGTAGGCTACAAAATTTAAATCAACTCTTGATTGTGGTCCAATGGAATTTTTTTGTTTGTTTGTAGAAATCGAAAAATATAAATAAAAGTTGAGGATATATCAAACCTTGCCGATAAATAGGATGTAAGAATCAAATGAAATACTCGACGAACACTAAAGTCCAATTCAAACTAGTTGAATTCAGTGGCAGGGCCAGGATTATTATAAAGTCTGGGCAAAGCAAATTTGCAACACATTTATAAGAGTTTACATAAGAAATTGCAAGCAAATAATCAAAAAATCTAAAGAAATTATCTAATTTATTGAGATTTATATGAGAAATTCAGAGAGATTTATATAAGAATTGCAAAAAAATTGACTCGAAGTCCGAGCGAGTGCCCGGGATCGTCGGGCCTTAAAACAGTCCCTGGTTGAATTGGTTCAACTTTTGTCATGTTCAAATCTAAATCGAATCAAAACCAATTAAATTCGACCTCTAATGATTCATGTATTGAATTCATGTCATATAATGTAATTAGAGGATACACTTTTCATTATAGAGGTCGACCATTTAAACCAAACAACTATAATTTATTATTATTATTATTACTTTCCTAAAAAAAAATATTATTATTATTATTATTATTATTATTATTATTATTATTATTATTATTATTATTATTATTATTATTATTATTATTAATTCTTTTATTTCATATTACAAGTGTTATCTTAAAATTTCCTCCAAAAAAAGTGTTATCTTAAAATAATATATTCTATTTGTCCTTGTGAGCTTACCTAAGTTGGTAGGAACGATGGATAATATATGTAAGGTCTGGAGTTCAAACCACAGTCACCACAAAAAATAAAAAAATGTTGTATTTATTACTTTTTTTTTATTATTACAGGTGTTATCTTGAAATATATACTTTTTTTATTATTACAAGTGTTATCTTAAATATATATATATATATATATATATATATATATATCCTACAAAAAAATTATTATAATATTTATTTTCTATTTGTAACTACTCATTGTTATAAAAAGGAAAACAAATAAAAAAAAATAAAAGGAAAATATTCAAGGATCGAACAAACTCAAAGCACCATGACATATGCTAAGAGGACATAGGTCATACCATGAGGGGGCTTCATGTAAAATAACAAGACGACTATCATTTAGAGCACTCTTTTTAGTCAGGAAATCAGTTGGAACGTTACCTTCACACAAAGTATGTCGTATACTAACCATCCAATGTCTACGAAGAAGGCTCTTAGCCATGATCAACTTTTCGTACTTGTGATGCACATTCAAATTCTTTTGGACGAAGTCAACAACATTAGTTGAATCAGATAAACATAATACCTGCTTAAAGCCAGTATCCCGACACAACTTCATACTATAGTATAAACCCAAAATCTCAGTATGGAGAATCCAATGTTTATTAATTTTTTCGAAGAAACCATACAAAAAAGAACATGTATAATCACGAATAAGACCATCAAAATCTCCTAAGTTGATCATAGCCAAGTAACAATACGAACAAGGGAAAAATGCACTCTAGTAATAATAATCTATAATAACATCATGATAGTTCATCCCTAAAATGAAAATATAAAAGAAAAAACAGGACAGTTCATGGTCTATAAGAGTGGGCCTTTAATATTATGGAGCCCATTTCAATGCGTAGATATGTTGAAAACCGATTGATTGTAAAAAAAATAAAAATGAAATATGGTTGTTTTAACGAGTACTTCTTTTATACTTTTTAAGCATTATAAATTAAGAAATTATTTTTTAAAAAATTTATTATTTAAGTTGTTTAAAAAGTTCTATAGAGATACTCAATGGTATTTCCCAAACAATTACATGATTGCTGTGAATCACAGTCGGAACCCATCCTTTGACCAAATAAGGTTAAATTGAATTTCTATCTCCAAGGACTCTTAAAACACCAAATTTTTTTTTTTTTAAGGGAAAACACCAAAATTATCTATGTCCGGATGTTAAAATATGGATGTGTGGGTTGTCCAAATTTTATAATCCAGACACATCGCTGCATTAAAAAAAAATTAGGACTTTTATATTCGTTTGAATTTCAAAGCTCAAATGTGTATGTATTTTTTCAGAATTTTTACATATCTAGTTTTAAATTTTGTATGTGTAAAAAGTTCATTTATTTTTCAAAACTTTATCATATGTAACGAATCATATGAACTTATATTAATTGAGAAGTGCATTTTCAACATCTTAATTGCAGAAACTATTCTTCGGTTTAAAACATAAGAAAAAAGTATATATTCAAGAGATGAGAGGAGAGTTTATTTTGATCTCAACAATTCATTTTAATCTAATGGTCATTATTTACTCTTTTCATTTTATTTTTTTTGGTATACAAAGCTAAGAAAGAACAAAAGGAGAACAACAAAGAAAAACAAGAAACTTAAGTTCTAGGGAAGAAAGATCCCATTGCGTCCATTCTAATCATGTCTAGGAGACCCTGAGGAACGGATGAGTGGACCAAAAAGTTGTTGTCTGAAGCAGCACCTAGCTTTGCCATGTAATCGGCACATTGGTTACCCTCTCTGAGCGTGTGTTGGATAACGAAGTTTCGGGAAGCTAAAACGTCTTTGATATCTTGGACGAGCACTGCATAGGCATGGTACTTGGAAGCATGACCTGTGATGAGGTTAACGGACAGTTGAGAATCCGAATAGCAAACTAAATTAACCAGCCCCATTTCAATTGCTAGCCGTAGCCCTTTGAGAATTGCCGTAAGCTCAGCAAGTAAGACACAAACGGTACCAGGCAGGAATCCGGAGAAGGCTGAGATAAAGCCACCAGCATTGTTTCTGATTATACCACCGTAACCAGCTCGAGCCGGAGAGCCCAAACAGCTGCCATCAACATTAAGAATGTGGCAGTGATGATTGTTGTTGTTCCATTTCACGAAACGGGCTGTTTGGGCCACGACTTCATCAGAACCGAAGGCATTGATGATAATGTCAGCAGAATTTTGAATGGTGGAACATACCCGAGCGACGGACCAGGTGTCGTTGTTGAAACACATCTGATTGCGATGCCTCCATATCCACCAAAGAGTTGATAGGAAAATAATTGGGTGAGGTCCGTTGGTGCCAGTCTTGAGCCAGTCATGTGTGCAAACAGAGGACATGTACTCTTTTCATCTCTCACTGGAAGCTCTCCTTTCATTTGATATATCCTCTCTAGTTCAAATTTGAACTGAAGACATGTACTTTTTGTTTATATTTCTCTCTAGATGAAGTATCAATTTTAGAACTTAACATTGAGTTTTGAGATTGCAACATCAAAATATAATGACACCATTTTGGAACTTCATCTCAAGTTCAAGTATAGTATAGTTAAAAGCTAAAAGGATACAAGTTTACTTGATTGAGAAATCTAAGATCGGGTTTGTCATCAAATAAAAGCAAGATTACGTGAACAACTTTTATCTCCACTCATTTCAGGAAAATTACACTCTTCTGGATTTACATATTCGGATGGAAAAATATTTTGTGTCCATTTGAATTGACTTATTTTTTATCTTGTGAAAAATAAAATATGCAATAAATAAACTTTTACATCCAAAATAAAATATGCAATAAATACTTGACAAAAAAAAAATGCATTAAATAAATTTATTTTTTATCTTTATAAGTTGTTTTTGCATAAGCACAAAAATAAGTCAATCCAAACTCGACCAATTTTTTTCTTGTATTTGGATGAGAAAATTAAAAAAAAAAATTATTTTGTTTTATAAGGGTTAGACTTAGAGGTGTGCTACCAACCCATTCTCTAACACATACTTTATAACATATTCTTTTATTTTAGTTCAAAGTCACATGAGTCTCACTAAATTATGTTTTTTGTTGAAAGAATCACTAAATTATGTTGGTTTCATATAAATTTGATAGAATTTATGTGAATTTTAATCAATCAATAAACTTGTATTAGAATATGTGTGTTAGAGAATGTAATATTAGAATTATCCATTAGGATAAATAAATCCGGACTGAAGCAGTTTTTAAGAATTAAAAGAGGTGAGAAAAGAAATGACATTTTAGTTTTTTTTTTTTCCTTTTTGGGCTTAAAACTAACTTTAATCCATTGGACCACCTAACAAATTTCCATGTATCCTGGTTTTGCTCATTCTCAAGGGAAATGACCAAAATACCTTTACGCATGTTAACTCACGCTAGTATAAATGGCAAAGTGAGTTAACTCACGCTGTGTGACTTAACGCACGCTACATGACTTAAGTCACGTCGAAAAAACACACTGAAATCCAGCGTGAGTTAACTCACGTCGAAAAAAACACACTGAAACCCAGCGTGAGTTTGCACATATTTAAGTTATTTTAGCATATCAAAACTAATGTAGTTGGCTCTACTAACTAGTGGAAGTGCCACCCCTTTGACAATGATCACTGCACGTGGATCTACTTGTCTCTGCCCAATTCCCAAACAACAATAACACCATTAAGTTCAAACTTCCACCTTCATTTAAATTATTAAAATAATATAAAACATTGTTCAGTACATACTCCTATATAATACATCAATACAAACAAAAGTACATAATTAATTGGCTCTAGCTCTATTGAATATAATATAATATTCTAGGTTCATTAATGAATTTATAATCACATGGAGAGGAATGAGAAGAAAGAAACAAATGAGTTGGTTGGCAACGGGTGGGGTTTCTTTAATGAATTTATAGAAAGACAGGATGAGTTGACAAACAAGAATAGAAACAAACAAAGATTATGCATGTGGTGAATATGCAAGATGTGTTTCTTTCTAATTCACGTGAGTTAACTCACATTGAGTTTTACACTAGCGTGAGTTAACTCATGCTGAGAGTAAATGCGATTTGTATTAGCGTGAGTTAACTCACGCTGTGCAAGTTAACTCGCGTCGGGGCATTTTCAATATTTACTTTGGGAATGAGCGAAACTGTTTGGGTAAAGAGCATGACTCAATTTCCATCCTATGCATCGTCCAAGAGGAATTATTGATAATGTTTCTCTTTAGACCTCCTAATATCTTTAAGGCTCTCTAAATATACATCAGCAGTTATTTAGTAGATGTATGTATTTTTAATAAATGTACATCTCAAAAATAACTATCAGATGTGTATTTAGAAGGTCTTAGAGATATTAAAAAGTCTAAAGAGAAACACTCGCTATTAATTGTTAGTTTAATTAAAAAATTGTTGTTGGTATAGAATGAAAGAGCAAATTATAGAATAAAATCTCTGCAAAAGTTTGTATTATAAAGGTCTTCTAAATAACTTCTATAAATTTATAATAATAACAATAATAATAATAATAATAATAATAATAATAATAATAATAATAATAATAATAATAGCTCCTTTTAATTGTTTGGCCTTCTTCAGGAGAAGAAATGCATAAAAAGTGACCAAACCAACGTGCTTGTTAGATTGAATTATTTTGTTTTTAACAAAATCACCCTTATTGTAAAACAAATTGATTTTATCTAAGAATAATCAACTATACAACTTCTATTCAAATATTCATAAAAAATAATCAGTTTCTTAAGTTTAAACAAACAAGTCCTAATACAATATTAAAGTTTTATTGCTAGTGTTTAGTTCTAATTACTCTCTGTTAAAGAAAAAAGTTCTGATCACTCTGAAACAGTTATATTGAAAAATTGTTCATTATATTTTTTACACTATCATACATTATCTTTTTTACTCTATTATTATTTCTATTTTTTATTTAAAATATTTTTTAACAACAAATATTAGTAATTAGTTTGTTATGAATGTTAGAACACTTTCTTAAAAAAACCAATTTGTTGGCTGACCATTTTTTTAAGGAAGGCTGGCCATTATTTATTTTTTGACAATTTCTTATTCTATCGTACTAGTTTCTCGTGCGCTCTACAAAATTTTAGATTATATAATTTGAAAGATGCAAAAACACGTTCAAAACGCACTTCAACATCCTATATTTTATTTTATTTTTGGTCGAAACATCCTATATTTTTTTAGATTTCATAATACAAACCAGATGTAGAGGATGAGAAACGAAATTGTCTTTCTTTAATCAATAAATTGGGCCTTTGAGGTCCAATATAGTGATCTTAAAAAAAAAAAGTTTCTTTTTTCACTCTGTGTTTCTCGCGCATCTTATGCGATTCGGATTATAAAATTCAAACAACATAAACACTTTATAAAAACCTTCAAAAACACATTAAAACATTTCTGATTTTAAAATCTGAATAAAGACACGCGAGAAACTCATAGGGTGCGTTTGATTTGCTAAAAAATGAAGGACATGACATAACAACTTCAGTTGCCCAGTGTTTGATTTGTAAAACTGTTTCAGGTACAAGACAAACTGGAGGCAAGGGATAGGACAAAAATAGATATTTTTGTTCCTCACCAAACCACATCACAACTTTTTGTCTCACCTAAAAGTTGTCTAAAATACCAAAATAACATTTCGTCCTCCAAAAATCATATAAAACAAAAACTTATTCAATGCCATAAAAATTTGTCATATAATGTTCTGCCTTATTTTGTGATGTTCTGTCTTGTACTGTTCTGCTTTGTATCTACTATTTTACAGACCAAACGCACCCATAGAGTATGAAAAGTAATAAAAAGAAATGTTCCAATCTTATAGAAGAGGTTGTTGCATGAATGAAAAGATAGTCATTTCTTTTATCACCTAGTGAAAATTTCATGCGCATTTTGTGAATTATCTAATTTGTAATCACTTCTTTTTCGTTGATATATTATGACATGAAAAGATTATGTAATTTGTAAACACTTGTCTCCATTTCACATTTCTTTGGATTTATAAGAAGAGGATTTCGCTATGTTGTCTTAAAAATTGTAGTTACTGTTGTAAATTATGTCTATATTTCAAAAGTTTCCAAAAACATTTTTGTTCCTCATTTTTAATTGAAAAATATTTTAGTAAAAAGTAATTAATTCAATTATTTTATAATAATAGTAACCGTGTATCATATGCCATCAATTGTGTTAAATCTCTATTTTGATCATTGGTCTTTTGATTAGTCAAAGGTTTTAAAAACTAATTGTTAAAGTAACATATATGTTTACTGTACAAACCTATTTTTGTGGCTCAAGGGAGAAAGATAAGGAAACATTTAAACCACCATTTTATTGTCATTATTTTAACAATCATTTTCAATTATGGCTGCACGGTTATGTTTTTGGTGTACAACTGAACGGTAATTTTGAAAGAGCATATATAGATATTGCTTTGAGGAACATAGTAACCGTACAAAAATATACTTCTTCCATTCTCTCAAAATCTTTTTATGGGTTACACTTCCTGTTAGATAATACTCTTGCAAGTTTTGAATCCTCGACTTGTTTGAGAAGTGTCTATTAAATCCTGGGGGATTAGCGTTCTATACGCGGAAAATCCTTGAGGACAGTGCAATCAGCACGCTCAGATCATCCTCACTATTTTTGTTTTTGCAGGTCTTCGTAGCATTTTCTACAACAATCTCAAGGATTTTCAAAATGACTAACGGAGACAATTCCAACAACAACTCTCAAGTTCCGCCTCCAATAAACGATGCTCCAAAAGATCAGCAACAAACTCTTGTTGTGCCGACCATCAACTATGCCAAACTGTTTCCCGACGTTTCAAAGATTGAAGTCTTTGCTGGTCAAAATTTTCGAAGGTGGCAGGAGCGTGTCAGCTCAACACTCGACTTACACGGTGTTGCTTTAGCCCTTACCAACTCCAAGCCAACGTCTTCATCAACACAAAAGGAAGTCGACACATGGGAACATGCAAATAAGGTTTGTCGTCACACTATTATGACTACCTTATCTAATGAGTTGTTCGATGTCTATTGTTCGTACAAGGAAGCGAAGGAAATATGGGATTCAATGGTTCTGAAATACACCGCTGAAAATGCTGGAAAGAAAAATTTCGTCATAGGCAACTACTACCGCTGGACAATGTCAGAAGAAAAAGATATTAAGGATCAAATCAATGAATACCACAAGTTGATTGAAGAATTAAAGGCTGAAAATATTCCTCTCCCGGACGAGTTCATTGCTGGAATTCTCATTGAAAAATTGCCTGAATCATGGAACGATTACAAGAATCAGCTGAAACACAAGCAGAAACAGTTGCCGTTGGCAGATCTTATCACACACATCATCATTGAGGATACCAACCGAAAGGAGAGCAGGGCAGCCAAGGCTAAGACATTAGCTTCTCAAGCAAATCTGATCCAGAACAACACTAATCAGAAGAAGAGGTATGATAACAAACCTAATCATAAACCTGGTCACAATAAAGATAAGTATGTTCCTCGTGTTACTAATCCCACTTTCAAAAAGGAAGCTGGCCACTGTTATGTATGTGGTAAGAAAGGTCATTATGCACCTCAGTGCAGATACCGAAAGAAAGCTGAGAATCCTCCTGAAGCTAATTTGGCTGAAGGAGATGATGACATTATTGTTGCGGTCATTGCTCAAGCAAACATTGTGACTGATGTGAACAAAAGGGTGGTAGACTCTGGAGCTACCCGACATATATGTGCTACTAAAGATGCCTTCACCTCCTACACTACTGTGGGGGATGGAGAAGAACATGTTTATCTTGGTGACTCTCGAACTGCTGCTGTTTCGGGAAAAGGAAAAGTTATGTTGAAGCTCACATCGGGAAAGACCTTGGCTTTAAGTGATGTCTTACATGTGCCGAATATAAGGACCAATCTAATTTATGTGGCTCTTTTGAGCAAGGTTGGGATTAAAGTGTCATTCGAATCTGATAAGATTGTAATGACAAAGAACAATGTATTTGTGGGGAAAGGTTATTGTGACAAGGGACTCTTTATACTAAACATTGCTGAAGTTATGCATAATTAGGTTCCTCTTTAAGAGGGATTAGTTTCTTCATTTTCTTATCAGTATGGCAATTAGAATAAGTATTGTTGAAAAGCATCTGCTTAATTATGTCATTTTATTCTGTTAAATTGAATTCAGTTGCTTCCTATGTTACTATTATTTGTTCTACATGATTATAATTTGAGTGTTTTTCTTATTTTTAAAACTGTCATTGTTCTAGATTTAAAAACTTTGACCACACGTGATGCCAATGCCATATTGTTTCTCTAGTTTCAAATTCATTAGATCTCTTTCTGTAAATGGTCTTGGTATGCATCTATCAAATATTTTATGGTATTGAAATAAGACAATGACAGATGGAAATAAGGTCTTACATTACTATCATAGTTCTACATGTAATTTTATCAGATTTTCATTTTGGTATTGTCATCATGATTTAGTTGGGTGTTGCATTTGGTTTTGGTAAATCTTGACTATTATCATGTGACAAGTTTTATAATTAGAAAATCATAATTTTGAATGTGCATGTTTTGGTAGATATATGTGAACCTGTTATACATGTCTGTTGGAACAAAGGGTGTTTCACAAGTATACCACTTAAGTTTTGATGATAACAAGGTATTAAAAATTATCAATTGGATATGCTAAATATTTATTCAAGTGTACAGGACCATTATCAAAGTTTTATTTACAAGAGGTTCTAATTGAATAAATTAAAGAGCAAAGGAAATTTAGACTGAAGCTTGAAGAACATCTGAATGAAAGCACTCCTGGAAAATCAGAGTCAGAATGCGTCTGAAGAAAGAGCTTCTGAAGATGACGTCATCAGAAGCAAGTTCATCAGAGGCAGACTCATCAGAAGCAAATAGTATCCAGAGTCATATTCATCAGAAGCAAAGATTCTTCAGACACTGAAAAGCGTTGACAAAGCAAGTGTACGAAAAGTACAACCACTATGCCTACGCCTGTTCCTGCAACCACCAACTCTGCACAGTGTCTTCTATACACGACAAGAATAACAGTAACTAAAGCAGAAACTTTTCCATATTTGCTGGAATGGATTTGAATTTGGTTTCATTATACAAGCCTCAAATCAAGCAAAGGATCAAAGGTGTCAAATCAGCTTCGGTAAAGAAAAAGTGATGAGCTGGCAGTTTCTAACGTCTCTCAAACTCTCTATAAATAGAGATGAAGATTTGAAGAACATAACATACAACAATATACATACACGCGAATTGAGTTCTTCTCTCATATTCCAAGTCGCAAACACTGCTCATCAACAACTTAGACAATTCTTACAAAAGCTCACATTTTAGAATTTCTAAGTATCTAAGAAAACAGAGTCTGTTCTGTTTCGTTTTGTATTGTGAATACCTCTGATTGTATATCAAGTATTCAAAACTCTTTTCAATACTCTGTAATTGTTTTAAAGTCTCTTGCTTGTGTGCTTGAGCATCTGAAGTCTCTTTCTTGTGTGATTGAGCAAAGGAAGTCTCTTACTTGTGTGTTTGAGCAACTTGTAATTTGATATTACATTTTTAGTGAAACTCTCCTTGGAAGTGCAAGGGGGACAGGACTACTTCCGGTTTGTGGAAGGAACCTGTATAATATTGCTTGTGTCTTCTTTCTTTCTTGCATCTGTTCTTTATTCCGCTGCGAAGACTCTGAACTCTGATCAGAGTCTGAACTCCATCAGACTCTGTATCCTGAGAACAGTGTTATTTTTCGTAAGAAAGAAACGTTTTTGAAAACACAATTCAACCCCCCCCTTCTTGTGTTTTTCCCACCTTCAATGTCATGTATCATTGATAATGATAAAGTGTATGAGATTATGTGAATATTGGATTAAATTACTTGTTTGCAATTAACTTATCTTAGACTGATGCATGAAACTATTCTTAGCATGTGCCTCTTAAAATAATTTGACAAAAATACAACGTGAATTCGTAAGGCTATCAGATTCTTATTGGATGAAAGTATATGTGAACTTTTTTTTTATTGTAGAAAGATGTATTCGTAAAGCTACCAAAGTCATTTAGACAAAAACCTTTGTAGCAAGTTTATGTTACTGACCTTGATAGGTTATAGTCCAAAATTATGGTAATCAAGGTCACTATTGCGGTGACATTAAATTTTCATTCACTGCAAATTACTTTATAATGTGAATTGTAATATTGCTTAGAGAGTAAGAGCCATTGTATAAAAATAATGCAATGATGTTAATTTGATTTGAACCTAATGAAAAATAATTTTACTCATTGTGGGGGTGTTGTCGCTTAGTAAATATCTAAGTAGACCTGTATGAACCTATTATATATATCGAGTTCATGAGACTTGTAAACATGAGATTAATTGATTAAGAGACGTCTTAATCAATATTTATGAATTTAACGGATCCGATAAAGCCCCTAGGGAGGAAAATAATATGTGACACATTGAGGGGAATTAGACTTAAGCCATTCGAAATTAATAAGTGATAGGAACCCAACCTTTGTGATTGGAGATCCCATGAATTAGGTTCATATGGGTAAAAACAAGTCACTTGTTAGTTCTGCTAGCACCAAAAATTAAATTAATTAATTTTTGTTTTTGTCTCTTTCCTGTGGTGTGAGTGAGAAGTGCTAGAAACTGCATTATTGAGAGGATAAGCAAATGTAGCTTTTAATGAATTTCATATCCCTTATGGGTGGTGTATGATTTGCAGCATACACTTGATGAAATCACCTATGTGAGTGTCAAGTGGGGCCGCTTGTATGAGACCTTGGCGAAATCTCTAGAGCACTCATGAAAATATCCAGGCACGCGCACAGCCTATTAGCGCACCACAGCGCCAACAGCAAGAATTGTGGGGGTGTGATGCGGGTGGTAGACCTCTAACATACATAAGTGTCTTTGGTTCATATAGCTTGCTACACCAAATTCACTGTATGTTAAGTTTATCATTCTAGGACTGGTTCATATAACTTGCTACACCAGTTCAATGCATTACATCCAGGTGTTAACCCAATTTTTTTTTATAATCTTCTTTTAAACTTTTGAAATATGTGGGGGATTGTTGTAAATTATGTCTATATTTCAAAAGTTTCCAAAAACATTTTTGTTCCTCATTTTTAATTGAAAAATATTTTAGTAAAAAGTAATTAATTCAATTATTTTATAATAATAGTAACCGTGTATCATATGCCATCAATTGTGTTAAATCTCTATTTTGATCATTGGTCTTTTGATTAGTCAAAGGTTTTAAAAACTAATTGTTAAAGTAACGTATATGTTTACTGTACAAACCTATTTTTGTGGCTCAAGGGAGAAAGATAAGGAAACATTTAAACCACCATTTTATTGTCATTATTTTAACAATCATTTTCAATTATGGCTGCACGGTTATGTTTTTGGTGTACAACTGAACGGTAATTTTAAAAGAGCATATATAGATATTGCTTTGAGGAACATAGTAACCGTACAAAAATATACTTCTTCCATTCTCTCAAAATCTTTTTATGGGTTACACTTCCTGTTAGATAATATTCTTGCAAGTTCTGAATCCTCGACTTGTTTGAGAAGGGTCTGTTAAATCCTGGGAGATTAGCGTTCTATACGCGGAAAATCCTTGAGGACAGTGCGATCAACACGTCTCAGATCATCCTCACTATTTTTGTTTTTGCAGGTCTTCATAGCATTTTCTACAACAGTTACACTGCGAACCTTTATATTATAGTCAAACATAACTCCTATTTAGTACGAGGGCTTTTATTGGTCAAAACAATGAGTGTTGAGGTGCTACAAGTGGGTTCGTTGCAACTCCTGGAATTTGTGAAATTCAGTCATGTGGTGGTACCAAAACTGATCAAAGCAAATGGTCACGTCATTCGTCGCATTTCCTTCGTCTCAAAGAGCATTTCTTATGATCAAATACATAGAACTATTACCGACTCGGTCATAAATGTACTTGCGTGCCATTGTGAAAACCTCTAAAATCATTATTTGCAACTGTAACTACGCTTGCGGACCACAAATTAAAACTATTTTACACTTCCTTAAAAAAAAACTATTTTACACTTAGGTCACTATTTTACACAAATTAAAACCATTTTACACTTAGGTCAATATCTGTAAAGTATGTCACATGTAAATTATACACAAATTTCATGTTACCAGAAGAAAAATCAAAAGGGCATGTCGAATTCAAAAAAATTGAAATACAAATTATATTACAAGGCAGTGGAATGATACATTCAGATAGTGGCATCAATATTCATGTTTTCTTACACTTAAAAGAAGAAGGTAAAAGTGTCCTTGTACTAGGAAAAGAGGCACAAACAAATAACAAATTAAGACAAGATGGTAAATATTCCAACCATTTTCTTCCCATTCTGACCAAAAAATAAAATGGGGGTCGATATCACTCAGCACAAATTCAAAAGGTCCATCAAAAGTGTATTTATCTAAGGGATTTGGTAAGACGAGAAAATCAATGATTGATATTTTAACTATACGTGATTTTGTTATACATGTGCGTATAATATCAACCATTAATTAACTCTTGATATTACTCGCTTTACTTCGTAAAGTGAGTTGTTCACTTTAGACGAGTTTGGTCGATATCTAAACTACCCAGAAGTAATCAACACCTCTTTAACGTGGATTGTCACTGCGAAAATCATTTGCTTCTTCCTTGTGCACATGGATTGTGATACTTTCATCTGTTGGAGGCTTACATGGACATGCCATGGCTATGAATTTTGGGATCTCATCTCCTGGCATCAACACAGGCAAGCTCTCAGCATAGCTCTGCTTCATCATCTGCTTACCAAAAAATAATACAAATCAATCTCATGAACTCAAATTATGTGTGTGTTTGTGTATATAGAAGAAAAAAAGTGGTATATTATAAGAAAATAAACACTTTTATTCTGTGTAATTTTGTTATAAATATGCATTAAATTTATAAATATGCATTACTTCCTTTGTTTTGTTATACACATATTTTGAACAAAGAAGAAATAGCTTTAATTTTAAGAAAATTTTCAAATATATATTTTTATCTTTCATTGACTCAATCACTCATTTATTAGTATATTTCTTCATTAATATAAGTGGAATATGATTAATAAAATAAATGTATAATTGACAAAAAAAAACTAGTTAAGGAAGTATATAATATAAAAAATATTTCAAACATAACTTAATTTTAATTTAATGTGCTAAACATATTTTAAAACAAAAACAAACATCAACTGTAAAATTATGTATTTATAAATATGTGATTTACCAAAAAAATTATTTAGTACTACATATTAAAACTTCGATATTAAATTCTTTAGTGAGAAATAAACAGGTGAAGATAATTACCACAAAAGGAAATGCTGGTTTCTGAGGAGAGGAAGTTAAGTCAGTTTGTATTTGAGCTTGAGAATTAATAACCCCAGAAGAATATGGAAACAAAAATTTGAGCTTATTCCAATGTAATAAGCAACAAAAGAAGACACAAATGAAGAGTAAACAAGCAAATAGAAGTGCCAAACCCAATGGAAGACCAATGGTTATTTTAGTTGCTGCTGTGTCTTGAAGTTCCATTTCTCTAGTTGTCTCTAGACTCTAACTATAGCTAGTGTTGTATTTGTCCTTGTTTGGATTCACTTGAATTATGAATGGAATCATAGAGTATTTAAATAAGAAATGAATGTGGCAACTTTGCTTTTAGATTGTTAATTAGGTGAGAGATGGTGGGGTGTGCTTTTTAGTGGGTGGACCTTTGAAAGAGTGTGACATTTTTATTATTGAAGTTGACATGAGGTTGTATACCTTATTAAGGTAATTCATATTTTGTACGGAAAGTGAATGGTCCTGCATTTCTACCTGATGAAAGAGCAATGAAATCCTTACAATTATTATGTTCTTTATTTTTTCTTTCTTTAATATATACTTATTATAATTGAAAGTTTCAGATGGAGATAAGAGAAATCCGATTAAAAATTGTTACAATTAGAAATTGATTAGGGGTTAAACATTTCCTTAGAGCATCTTCAATGGTGCTTTTATTTAGAATGGTTTAAGTGACTATTCTGCGTACAAATCATATATTCAATTCATTTTTAATTATATTGTCTAATAAATAATTATTCATTCGGATCCAACAACTCTTAAAAAATTACTCAATTTTCAAAATTAAATTCATGCATTAATTTTTCATTTGAAATATGATGAAAGAAGTTGAATAAAGAATGCAATGGGACCACATATATGCAAGAGAGGGGGAGAGAGACAAGTCTTCATCTCAATAGCAATCCCTCTTATTTCTTTTCAAATGGGATAGCTAACAGTTATTAAGCAAAACATCTCCAATTTAAGATGCTCTTAGTATTTGTTTAGTACCATGTTGGCACGCCAATTTTCAAATTTGGTGTTCTTGCTTTGACACTAAAAATTTGCTCTCCATATGGTTTTCCAATCTACTATTTTCTGGAACAAATTATACACATTGGCCTAAATTATAATGAAAAGTGTCAAGCTAGACTTGTGTTTGCTTCCTCTACCTTGGCATTTTTTTTACACAAATAAACGATATTCATTCAAGCAAATTGATAGGGTACATCGATACAATACAAATTCAAAATCGTTAAAAACAAAAAGGATGAATCTGCGAACAAACTCACAACATCCATGTTAATAGCATAAAACGACAAAGTACATATGCTTACAAATATGACTATATTAAAGTCTCCGGAATACTCATTTCTCCGGATCTGCAACGTTGACGATGCAAAAGTCATTGATCGGATCTGCACTTGCTCAAAGCTAGTCTTTCAACCTAAATCAAACAAACACCGCACTAAGACGGAAAAACAAAAACGCACCGCATAAAGACGGGAAATCAAAACAAACAAACTCGTGCAGAGACGAAAAAATCACAAAACTAAACGAAAGAAAACTGAAAATATGTGAAAATCACTTATTTAATTAGGATAGAAGGAAAAACAACTCGGTGGGGTGATTTTGGGTCAAAATTGACCTTAAATCACCCCTCTTCAGTAGACAAGAAAAAGAAAGGATCGATGGTTAGGGTTTGAGGAGAAGAGAAGAATATGAAAGAAGTTTTTTATTAGTAACCATTCAAATTTCCTCTACGCATTGATTATTATATTTTTATAATATGTATTTATTAAAAGTGTCAAGCTAGACTTGCGTGTGTCGTTTTTATTTTTTTTTAACTTTTTTATATTTTTTATATATTGATATAAATCCTCTTTTACCTAGACTTATGTGTTTCTTTTCTACTAGCTAGAGAACGTATAAGATAGTAAGTAAAGTGTTTAAAAGATAATCACCAAAAAGAGTAAAACTTCGTGGATATTACTATTGTATTTTGTGACATTGTTTTGTTTATAATATTATGAGCCATCATTACTCTTGCATTTGGCGGCTTAGATAAGTTACGTGTATCATCCATCAAAAAAAGTTACGTTTATTAAGATACTTAACCTATCTCATTTTGTGGTATGATCTTTTCAATTTCTTAGAAAAAAAATGGAGGATTTAGTTTAGATAAAGAGACAATAAGAAGAAATTGGTCAATCTCATCTTGGTCGATTTCATAAAAAGTTACGTATATTAAGATACTTAACCCAAAAACTAGTAAGATACCTAACCTATATCTCTAGGTTTAAAAATATGATACTCCCTCCGTCCCGGATTAACTGAGCCATTTGTTCATTTCACACATAGTAAGACAAATGTATAAATAAAGGAGAGAGAAAAGTGGTTTTAAGTGTTCTTGTTAAGTATTGGTGCATTAATATTGGGAATGATGAAAGTAATATTAATTAGAGTTATAAAGAGAAAAAAGTAATTAATATTGTATTGAAAAATGAAATGACTCAGTTATTTTATGACACTTTTTTTTAGAAAATGGCTCAGTTATTATGGGACGGAGGGAGTAGTTTTCAAAATGAGCCACAAATCTTATGTATATTTCTCTTGTAAATAAAATCTTCTATTCATTTTGGGAAATTGAGAGGAACTTGACCTTCCTCTTAGAGTTAGGCAGACTCATCATGTTCAAGTTAACCAATTTTGCCATTCCAACATCATATTATGGTTTTTGGCTAGTTGCAGCATAAGTTCAAACCAACTTTTTTTCTTTTATTTAATTCATTTTTAGAATATTATGAAGTATCTTTTATGTATCATTCCCTTTATTATTTTTATGTGTAACCAAGTTTCTTAATGTAGTGGACAAAGTTGCCTTAATGTTGAAGTTTATAGAATATCGGGGCCTACAAGGTTCAAGATGAACTGAATAATATCAATTGAATTAAGTTTTGCCTCTAAAATGGGCTACTAACGGTCAAAAATAGATCCAAGTCCACTTCTTAAAGGAAAGTTATAAAGATGAAATGATTTTGTGTTATATATCAATGTCGTGGAAAAGCTTTGTGTTTCCTTTTTCTTTTTAAATGAATTTTCTTTTATATTAACATTCACATCATATTGATTGTTTTTGTTTTAGTTTATTGTACTCCGTCAAATCACTTGCAGTTATCATATTCACCCCTACACTATAATAATTAAGGAGGTATATTATTTAAACGGCCATTTTAAGTACTACAAGAAAATCAAATATATATACAAACAAATACGTGTATTAACACCAAAATTAAAACGATAGAGAGAGTAAAAACATAATGAGAATATAAAAGAGAATAGTCTCTCTTGTTCATGGATCTCATCGGCAGGGCCGGCCCATAGCATGTAGAGGCTGGGCTATGGCACCGGGCCTCGATTTTTTTGGGGCCCAAAACATTCTTTTTTTTTTTATATGTAAGACAATTAATTAATATTTATATATAGTTAATGCTTGAGTATGTCAAAAAAGTTACAGAGCTTTAGTGGTGCGGCTATCTACAATTTATTTTGGAGGATGTGGGTTCAACTCCCACCAGAGTCATTTTTATTAATAATTTTCTTTTTGGTGCCTTGTTTAGTCTTTTAGGGCCTAAAATTTAAATTTTTATGTCAACACTTGCAAACTAAAACATCAACACTTGCAAACTAAAACAGGGCCAACAAACGCGTTAAGACGGCCCTGCTCATCGGTTCCTTTTATATGTTTAAAAAAATGATATTTATACAACTATAATGTAACGACTTTTTGGTTACAAGAGAAGAGAAAAAGAAAAAGACAACAGAGGCAAGAAAAAATAAAGAAAAAAAGAAGGAACTACTCCCTAGAATGGAGAGTTCCAACTGCGTCCATCCTGAGGAGGTCCAATAAATCAGCTAGAGGAGAGACATGGTAGAGCAGCTCAAAATCTGAACCTATTTTAAAATTGGCCATAAAATCTGCACATTGATTACCCTCTCTAAGAGTGTGGCAAACAGTTACATTACCTTGCCTAATCAGATCCTTCACATCCTGGATCAAGACAACATAAACATGGAATCGCATAAACGGACCTTTGAGGAGGTTTATACAATGCAAGAATAAACATGGTATCACATAAACATGGTAACGACTTTTAAGACAACTTTTTCTTTATTGTTTTAGTTTTCGTGTTAATACATACATTTTTGTATATTTTTGACTGTCCCATAAATTATCTAAAAAATAATTGTTCAAATGAAACACTTTTATAATAAGAAAGTTGTTTAGTAGAATTGTCACGTGCTGTTATTGTTTGTAATACTTGGGAGTTCACACAAAAGGTCCTTGAATGCTTGTACAAAAAATTTAGGTAGTTTTTAAGTAGTCCTTTTTAATTTTTATTAGTATAATAATAAGTTATATTATTTATTCTAAAGAGCTATCGGCGAAATTCATGAACACAAAATGTTGAAAAGTAGACAGTTGCAAGTTTAAATTGATTTTCCAACATATCAAATATCTCATAAAATTGTATCAAACATATGACTTTTTCCATATAGAGAATCAAATACAATCATTATAAGCAAACCTACTTATTAATGGGAATGCTCGAATATTCTTGAAATTTTTTAAATTACTAATTAAGTTAATCTTCCACTTGAGAGCTTAGCAGAATTATAACACTTTGTGCGACCTAACCCCTTGTTTTTGCTTCGCATGGCAATTGCAACGAACCTAGGGCTAGGGGAATGACCTTTTCAAATAAATTTTTCAGTAACAGAATAATTTTTTTTAATATTTATTTATATATTTTATTCTTATTCTTTCGCTGAATGTCTTTTGTTTTTAACTCCAAAGACAGGTCTTGAATCCGAGAGAACTCGGGTTCAAGCCTCGCTAGTGCCATTGGAGAAAGGTAAATGTAATTACCTCCCTGCTTTTGTAAGTGCTTTTAAACCCGAAGGTCTTCTCTGTCTTGGACTGAGGCACCATCTCCTTCCCTTAAAATTTTTGTAAACAAAAAAAGAATGTCTTTTGTTTTTTTCTTCCCTATTGAAACTATTCTTTCTTTCTCCTAACTCCCTAAGATCAGATTATCTATTATTATTTCTTATGAAAAATGTTTTTTAAACTTAAAATTAATTAAGAATATATTATATACGTGTTTACCAGGTACTACTACGTTCAATTAGTTGATTATATACTAAGTTATTTTCTTACATGAACTATATTATTTATTGAGAGTTAAATATTAAAATTTATTGATGATAACAAAATTTTCCGCTCAAAAGTTAAAAAGTAAAATAAAGAATTGACAACTCATTTAAATTCTCCAAAATTTTGAAATAGATGACACAGTCTTTCTTATTTTTTAAAATTAACCCTCCAGTTTTCAGAGAAAAGAGTTTTGATAATTTGAAGTTCGATCGTGAGGTAAAAATAATCTGACAAAAACTTATTTCATCTAAAAATCAAATTTAGGTTATCATAAACGTTTTGTTCTTCATAAAGTTAATTAATCATTTAAGTTCAATTGATTGATTCAAGTTATTAGGACTTGATCGGTAACAACATACTCGAATTTCAACTACAATGAATATCTATTAGATAATAAGATTCACTTATCATATACATAGGGACCGACGAAAATAAATAAATTTTCTTTTGTTTGAATATATATTTGAAGTTTGAACCTTTAATGCAAGTGCTAGAAGGTTTGAATGAATTTGACTATTCATGGAAAACAAAATCGTGAACCGGACAAAATAATTGGTAGTTGTTTAAGAAAAGCTTCGAGTGTTATAGGCAAATTATTGAATGTATTGTGCGGTTGAAAATGACTTGCTCCCAATTGATCTGACATAAAATCAACATATTTTTTCCTGTGGGCTATGTGGGGTAATATTATTTTAAGGTCCAAGTCGACATCAAAGTTGGAACTCTTATGTGTAAAGTAAAATACTTTACAACTCTAACAATTTCATAATCAAATTGCCACAAGCAAAGAGTTTCATAATCATACTTTTTAGGTTGTAGTGCATTTCCATAATCAGAAAGAGTCTCACACCACACAAAAATAGGATTCTCTTAAGCTGGCTTTAGATTCTTGGAAATACACCATAAGATACTTGACATTTGGCAAAATAAATTTCTCCAAAAACAAATAGCGTTTAAGACTCTGATTGGGAGTTTTTTTTTTTTTCTTACAAAAATTTTAGGGTGAGAAGATGGTGTTCCAATCCAAAATAGGAAGACCTTTGGGCTCAAATGGATAGTCAATGGTTTATGCATTAGGTCCTATGCATCGGCATGGAAGAAAAGTGGTCTTGATAGTTTCAATCACAGTTTTAGTGTTGCTTCCATACCCGATCGTTATAGTTTCTTACTCAATGTAACTACTTGGAAAAAAAAAAAATCATTGTTGAGAGCTATTGACCGTACTTCGACTAACTTGTAAGTTCAACTAAAATAACAATAGAGAGTTAGGTCAATAATATTGAATAACATTGATTATTATCAAAATAAAAATAAGTATTGAATAACATTATATAATGTATATGCTGACAAGGATAACATCATTTCTCTAGTCTAGGACTACACTAAAAATTTAGCAATGATATCTAGAATCCGTAATTTCCAAACATCTATTTAACACTTTTTTTTTAACTCTTTTTTTCCAACACATCACTAACCTATCACATATATCACACCATTTTTTTTTTGGGTTAAGTAGCTTAGCGACTAGAGAAATTCACTTTAAAGGTGAATAAATGAGGTGTCTGGGGTTCGAACTCCGACCCCTACATATACATATATTATCCCTTACCAAGTAAGCTATGCTCACGGCGACTATCACACCATTTTTTATATTACCTTTTTTCTCAAAGCGTCTCAAGGATGATGAGTAGTAGTATACACAATATTTTACCTCAAAATTGTGCTCAAAGTTTAACCTAGCCAATTATTTATTTGAAAAAGAGAAAACACAATCATACATCACCATATGTCCATATCTATAATATAACAACAATAAGTTGTCATGCCTAGTGAATAGTTAAATTCTCAAATACAAGTTACAAAACAATGTTAAAAATAAACTAGTTTCTCTATCTACCACTTAATAGTGATATAGTTATTCCATTCTCAGAAGAAGGTTGTCCTTCAATCAACACCCTTTCATTTAAGAAACCTGGTTCCTTTGGTTGAGGTAAAGTATTTTCACTATCTAGCATCATAATCACATATTTCATGGTTGGCCTATCATTAGGAACATGTTGCACACATAAAAGACCGATTTGGATACATCGTACAGCTTCATGTAAAACACATGTGTCTCTTAAGCATTCATCAATCAATTCATGTGGAGTTCCTTCATTCCACAATCTCCATGCCTAACAAAAATTAATAACTTGTTATTTATTGCTTTAATAAAAGAATATCATTTTTTCATTTGTACTCACATGCCAAATAAGATTGTGGTCATGTTCATGGTAGGTAAGTGTTCTGTTTTTCTTTCCGCTTATTGTTTCAAGCAATAATACGCCAAAGCTAAATACATCTGATTTAATAGAGAATAATCCATGAATCACATATTCCGGTGCCATATAACCGCTGAAAGGAAACACACAAGAATCAATATAACGATAAATTATTTTTAGTTAAATTTTATTTTTTTTATAAGATACTTACTATGTGCCAACTATTCTTCTTGTATTCCCTTCAATTTGGTCACCTCCACACATTCTAGCCATGCCAAAATCTGAAATTTTTGGATCCATTTCATTGTCTAGTAAAATGTTACTTGCCTTAAGATCCCTATGTATGATCCTTAATCTAGAATCTTGATGAAGATATTGAATTCCTCGAGCAATTGCATTCAAGATGTTTAAACGCATTGACCAACTTAACAATTTGCTTTGAGTTGGATCTGCCAATATAGTACAATGAATTGGTTATTTTTTCCAATCCTAAAGTAATTTTATTATGATAAAAATTAGACTTTTAAAAAAATTACAAACCAAAAAGAAATGAATCAAGGCTTTTATTTGGCATGTATTCATAGAGTAACAATTTTTCCTCTCCTTCAATGCAACAACCAAGAACCTTAACAAGATTTCGATGCTGCAATTTAGCGCACAATATGACTTCATTTTTAAATTCTTTCGATCCTTGCTCAGAATTTAATGAAAGTCTTTTGACTGCAATTTCTTGTCCATCTTGCAATGTAGCCTGAATTTCATAGTTGAGAAGAAGTGAAAAATAATGAAATTTGTTAGTTCTCTTTTATCTTTATTATTAGACATGGTAGAACTTTACCTTGTATACGGGTCCAAAACCACCTTCACCAAGCTTATTGATGGTTGAGAAGTTATTGGTGGCCTTGATTATTGTAGCTAGATCAAAGAAAGGAAGCTCAAAATCTTCATGTTCTCCTCCATCTCTTTCTTTTTTCCCTTTGATTTATTAGATGGGATGAATGAAATTTGAAAATAGAAACTTAGATTTCAGAAACAATCATAAAATTGTACAAAGTCATATGAGTGTATCCATAAAAGTATATCAATACCTAATTTCTAGGGTGAAAAGATTATATTTTTGCGTAGTAAAATTGTTACCCCGGAATGAAATATAAACAAGCCCAAATACCTCCGCGGGTCCTTTAAGTTTCATGTTTGTTTCAGATAGATTCTTTAAGTTTCTAAGGTTTTCAGATAGGTCCTTTAAGTTTTTGAGGTTTCAAATAGGTCCTTTAAGTTTCGAGTTTGTATCAGATAGGTCATTTCTATCAACCTCCGTTAAGCCAAAGTTGATCTGTCCGTTAGAAACTTAAATGACCTATCCGAAACAAACTCGAAACTTAAAGGACCTATCTAAAACCTTAGAAACTTAAAGGACCTATCTGAAACAAACGTGAAACTTAAAGGACTTATCTAAAACAAACGTGAAACTTAAAGAATCCAGAGAGGTATTTCGCCTAAACAAAGTAGTTGAAAGTTCGATGTATGTAATTAAAAAGTTATACGTTTTGCTCTTCAACTACTTTTTTTTTGTTTATATTTTTATTTCAGATGGATAAAAATTCTTTTTCTTACTTTTGATTTGACATGTTAAATTAGTATAGTAATCCCAACAATTAGTGTAATTGTACGTTGTTAGACTCAAAGAGATTAGGTATATATCCTTTATGAGTTACTCAAGAAATTAGACATGACTTCAAATTTGGCAAAATGGAAAATAAATTTTTATTTGAATCTTGTGAAAATTTGAAAGGATTTGATGCTAAGAATCTTACCTATAAGCTTTGGTTTGATTATATAAACGTAGGATAATACCAATAGCATCACAAGCAACATTGAAACTGTGATAGAAACCACCATGACCAATTTCTTCCCTCGTCCATGTACATGACCTGTATTCACAATTAACAAAAATTGAGTCATTAAACTATTGTTTGTTAAACAAAAACTAAAATAATTTAAAAGCCCTTACCGAAATTTGAATCGTTGTCCACTCGAATATAGAGATCATCGCCTTCGCTACTTTGTGAAAGTCTCAAATCAATAAGATCATTAAACCATAGGGAACAACCACTGACTGCTCCATTTGGGTCTAGATAGGTATAAGCTGTGCAAGAACAATTTTGCAAGCATTTGTTCTTGCAATCTTGAAGTGTCATGTTTAGATTAATCCAAGAATCTGTAGTATCTGGTAACTTCATCCTAACGAATTTCTGAAACCCATCTCGGTTTTTGATCCCACAACTCCAATTTCCACCGCGCACACATCCTTGTGTCCAGTCCATTGAATTCCATTGTTGTGGTGATTTTGGCTTAAATCCAGGTAAGCATTGACACATTGGCGATCCATCAATCGTGCATTGTGCATTTGCTCCACAAACATTGTAATATTCACAAGTATCCGATGGCATGATTTGGTAAACACTCCATATTTTGGATTCAGGAACGTAAACAAGGCGTTGACGAATCAATAGGGTTTGGTTGAGTACGGCTATAGAGGTAACGGAACTATTCTTGAGCACGAATTGATAGTACACTTCGTCTTCATTGTTGACAACTTTATAATCATAAAGAGGGTTAGGTTTCATTCCGACAACTCCACTAGAGAGAGGATTCCATGGTCCCGACCTACAGATTTTAGTTGAGCCCTTCCATATCATGCTTTCTGGATTGCTTGTAAGCACCACAGATGCATATAAATCTCCCGAAGACGGATCATCTTCATTTTTCCAAGCGGTGAGATTCCAATAAAAATCCAATTTTCGATTATATCCAAACGTCATTCCAGGTAATAGTGTATCACAAGGATGATCAAAGCCTTGCCACAAAAAACTTTCTTCATTGTTATCCTTCTCATCTCTGAGTACTAAATTTCCACTGTTCAAGAGCTGCACAACAGGACTTGAAGCCTTTCTTGATGCATTTGTTGACCAGACAAGAGAGTCATTGTGGTTGAGAAGCACAAGGTTACCATCTTGACTTATGATCAACTTGCTTGAATCGTCTTTTGTTGGATTGTTTCGATTTGCAACCCAAACCACTCTTCGAACGGGGATATTTTTGTACCATATTCCAACATAGCGGTTTGAGGACTTACCAGGTCTGAAGAAACCCATCTCAAAGGTTCCATCCTTAGAGACCAAAGTGCTGCCATCAGGAAATGAAGCAGATTTGGTAATGGTATCGGTTGCATAGGAAATCTGAGACAATACAACAAGAACATTAATAGTTATAATAATAAAAACATCAAGCATAGTTAGGAGATTGGCCATTTTATGGTGATTGGATACAAATGAGAAACAATAGTGTATATATTGAGACTTGAGACCAGTACTAGTGCTGGAGTTTCATGTTCTATCAAAAAGAAAAGAAATGTTGGGAGTTTCATGAATAAATTAGAGAAAGGGTTGACATGAAATTTCACATAGGCTGCTCTTATTTAAATCATTGAAGTGTCACATGGGTCTCACAGCCTATGTGAGAGACGCTACCCTTAGTTCATATGGCCATTTACATCTCAATAAGCCACCTTAGTGGAGTCAAGATCCTCTACATTTTTTATCTTCTTTTTTTTATCACCGAAGTTTCTAAAATATAAATACAATAATATAATAATTAGAGGTCGTCACGTCAATTAATGAATATGATAAAATTATGTGTTTTTATATTCATTAATTAATTGACATGTTAACGTATCATTGAATGAATGTGTAAAATAATTATGTATCGACAATGCATACTTATTAAAAAATTTATTGAAAGGAGGTAAGAGATGAAAATATTAACAAAGAGTGATACATTTATCTTCCAAACCGAGTTTATAAACACCAGTTGAACTCAATTTAACAAGTTGATTTTTTAAACATGAATTAGATTCAATGAAATTATCACATATAGAATCAAAGTTTATCGAATTTAAGTAACGCATCAAAGTTTACCGATGCAACAAATTCAATTATGAATGACGGGTGTAAAAAAATATCAATTTTTTTTGTTACAAAGCTAATCAAACAAAAGAAAAAAACACAAAGAAAGAGAAAAGAAAGAGCAACTACGCCCTTGGGAAATAAACTCCTGAAGCATCACTCCTTAATAGCCCAAGGAGATCTTCTGGAGGAGAAGAATGAATAATGATGTCAACATCTAAAGCCGCCTTTAATTTGGCCAAGAAATCCGCACATTTGTTGCCTTCTTTGAGAGTGTGCTGAAGAGAGAAATTACAGGTGATCAGAATGTCCGTAATGTCCGTAATGTCCTAAACTAGGACAACATAAACATGATAGTACTGAGTGTCCCCCTTTATGAGATTAATGAAAATGAGAGAATCTGAGTAACAAACCAAATCACTGATGCCCATGTTTCTTGCCAATCTAAGACCATGATAGATTGTTGTTAACTCAGCCAGCAAAATATCATCAGAGTGATTAATCGAACCTGAGAAGGCAGAGAGAAAGAAACCAGCACTGTTATGGAAAATGCCACCAAAACCGGTACGAATAGGAGTCCCATTACAGCTTCTGTCTACATTCAGAATGATACACATATGATTGTCGTAATTCCACTTAACAAAACGCTCAGGAGAGGCAATCAAATCTTCTTGATTGAAGGAAGAAATGATAGTGTCAACAGAGTTGTGGATGCTAGTGATAAGGCGAGTTTCGGACCAAATTTCGTTGTTGAGGCACATTAAATTTCGATGCCTCCAAATCCACCAAAGACTAGCAAGAAATAAAGAGGGGCGAGCACCATTAGTGTTAGAATGGATCCATTCGCTCGCACAAATAGAAGAGAAAAAATAATCATGACTAATGAAGAAATATCACTTCACTTACAATATATGAAAGCAACATACTACCAAAATTACTTAATTACCCATACCTAATTTTCTTCTAAACTTTTTCCTTTACAACTTTAAGGTTATTTTTGTCAAAACCACTATCAAAATTTACTTTATCCACTTTATTTCAAATTTCAAAAACCCACTTTCCCTTTTCTTTTTTTTTTGGTTCAATAGCCAGTGGCAAGATCACACTTTTTAAAGTGTGGAGAAGTGAGAAATCTGGGGTTTGAACCCCGACCCCTGCAAATATTGTCTCTGGTAGCTACCAACTAAGCTACTCTTATAAGACCTTTCCCACCTTTCTTTATTTAATAATAAACTTTTCTCTTTCATCTTTATTTATTTATAATAACAAACTTTTCTCTCTCATCTTTATTTATTTAATAATTAACTTTTCTCTCACATTTCTTTTTTAATAATAAACTTTTCTCTCTCAATCTCACTCTCCTCTCTTATCTTTTTCTTACCAACTTTGTTCATTTTCATTTTCTCTCATCATTTTCAACTTCATTTTCTCTACTAATTTTCAATTCGGTTTTACTAACAAGTTTTGTTTTTTTTAGAGGAAACTAACAAGTGTTGTTGTTATATCAGAATATGATTTTGTTTTTACGATAACATCATTATATAATACATTAATTATGATTTTTCACAGGACACATATTAATATTTTTCACACTCAAACATATTGGTAAATAAAATCTAAGATTATTTTTATTTATTAGCTTTTTTAATATCGTCAATACTAAAAAAAGAACAATATTATAATAAACTATGATTAATCATACTTCAATTTTTTCCATTGTTTTTAAAAAAAAAATGTATTACTAAAAAACCCGTTGTAGTGTACAATTGTAACACGGGATCCATTTTAGTGACTACAACGAGTGATCAGTTTTAATCAGTATTTTTTTAATATTTATATTTAAACACTGCGACAGCCTAAGTTTTACTAATATTAAAACAAGAACAATATCATAATATACTATGATTAATCATACTTCAATTTTTTCCATTGTTTTTTTAAAATGTATCACTAAAAAACCCGTTGGTGTGTACAATTGTAACACGAGACCAATTTTAGTAACTATAACGAGTGATCAGTTTTAATTAGTATTTTTTTTAATATCTCTAATTAAACACCGCGATTGCTTAAGTTTTATTAATATATTAACAAAATATATGTGGATGTATGAACTATATATTAATAAAAATATATATGTGAGTATATGTTTTTTTTACGGGAATATGTTAGTATATGTTTATTTATGAAATATATTTTACGATAACAGTATTATATAATACATTAATTATGATTTTTCACGGGATGCATATTAGTAATTTTTACACTAAAAACAATTAGTAAATAAAATCTATGATTATTTTTATTTATTAGCTATTTTAATGTCATCAATACTAAAATTTAATATATATTTAATCATATTAAAATTTAATTATTTTGTTATTTTTTATTACTACCGATCAATATATACATTATTATGCTTTAAATACTTTACATATTTTCACTGTGGACAAAAAAAAATACTATGTCAAGCGCAGCCGAGACGTGACACGCGGCTCCGCCGCGGCCGCCGCGCTACCGTGCTGTAGCACGGCTATCTCGACTAGTTATCCAAAAAATTCTAACATTATTAGCCCATTTTCTTTTTCCATAGATTTCTTATGCGGAGGATAATCAATCATATTTAATGTAGAACATGTCAACCACTAAATGTGATATCTCTAAGTCACGATTCAACATTTGATTTCTTACATTAGGGGATTCTAATCTTTATCTCTAGATCCAATATATGTTTGTCATTAACTAGTTAATTTTTAGTTTTCCGGAGATTCCTTCCCTAAATGTAATCGTATGTCGTTTGTCAAGAACTAAAATACTAGTTTCTCTTTCAATCAGGATTCAAATATTTTGATTTGTTGTATTGTGAGTGTCTAATCCTTCCAACCCATTGATTTATTAGCCTATTTTGTTTATTTTGAACTGATTGGCCAAGGAATAAATGGGTCATTTGCAACACTTCATAGAAGATGGTAAGTTTATGCCGGTTAATTAATATTCTAACACTATTTTTTGTAAAAAAAATATATTCTAACACTATAAAAACCTACTAAAGGCCATAATTGAAATCTTAGAGCGTAAACCAGGTTGTTTGGGTTCCAGTGGCAAGGAGCATCTTCCAAGGACGTACTCAGGGAATACCGAGTTCGAATCTCAGGGGGAACAACGCTTAGCCAGTATGCATGCCTCTACGTATGAGGCAGATTAGTCATCCACCAGTGGTAGATCGGTTCCGATGTGAAAGAAAAAAAAAAAAATCTTAGAGCGTATAGTACGGAGGGGCTGCTATTGACTTAACATTATTGCGTACTTCAAGATATTCTAACACTATAAATGGGCCTTCTTATCTTTAAGGCAGTTGACAACTCATAATTTGGTTTTAATTAAGGTTTTTGGATAATAAATTAAGGTAATCTTTTTTAAGGAACAAATTAAGGTAGTCTTAGTTGGCAAAGATTTCAGTATAGTAGTTTGCTGGATTTTTTTTGACTTAGGCATTAATGCAATGGTTCCATGTCTTTTAAAAAATAGAAACAATTCCATGGTTTAAGGGAGGAAAGACTCCCCAAATTTCTTTATATTCCATACATTCCGCACCTCTTCTTAGATAGTTACATGAGTAGGTCACTAGCCACATGTACTAAACTGGTGACTAAGTTTTTTTAAATTTGCTGGATTTCTAGCCAGCTAATAGCCCAGTTTGATAATATTTGTTTGGGAGTAATTTTTTTCCTTGACATTTTTACTAGTTGAATTAGAATTTACGGTCTGTTTAGGAGGAACTTTTCCACCCAAAATCATTTTAAGTGTTTACATCTAATTTTTGTATTTTTTTTCTAGAATGTATACTTGAAAAACTTATTTCAATGTGAGTAACGTTTTGGACCAACTTGAAAACTTTAAAACGTAAGGGACCAACTTAAAACTTTTAAAATATAATGGACAAACGTGAAACCTAAAATAAACATAAAGGATTTTTCTTATTATTTAACAACAAATTTACCATAAAGCCTATCAAGTTAGTGAGATTAAAAGTCTAACGAGGACATAATTGGCAATTTGATAGATATCATTTTTTTTTTAAACAGGATATCATCTTCAATATATAATAATTGGCTGATGACACATTAATAAATTTGTTGGACATTGACTTTAATACATTAGCAGTACTTTTTCTACTATAACCATTTTTTCTCCTTTTTTCTACTATAACCTTTTTTGTTATCAATTTTTCACAAACATGTATCGCAAATGACCATGTAGCCTATTAAATTAGGGCCATTGAGAAATTGACAGAAGACACATTAGTAAATTTGTTGAGCATTGATATTAATATAGTAGTAATAGATGGGAGATCTTCATCGTTTTCTGATTGTTTCTTCCTATGATAATCAAGGAACTCATCCAATGCTGCAATTGGTACACACAACTTCTCAATCTATGGAGGAGGGCTTGTAAGCCATGGTTCTCTTCCATTTTTCAGAGGGCGATCGCTTAGCATGATGATGACCGAAATAAAACAAAAACCAAATAGAGATCAAGGGAAAAATAATTCACCTCAATTTTCTACAAATTCTTGAAAACGACGCCAAGAACATGATATCACCGCATGTGCACAATTTTATTGTAGTAATAAAATATTAATCCCACATGAGTTTGTGATCATGAAGGTAAGTCTTTTTCTCTCTAGTATGCCAAAGAAAAGAAACGTTTTTGATTGTATTTTTAAATATAAATGCAAGATGATAAAATCTTTTTTATGTCAAATAGTCATCACTTAAAATCTCGTGAATCTTGATTTTGACTAGCAATGTTCAACAAAATTTGTGTTTTTTTAAAAGAACACAATTTGCGTTGAACACTCTATAACACACAAGGTATTCTTTAAGCTCACATATATACTCTCATTTGTAGCTTCAATAACTTTAAATATAGACACTACAACTTCCATTGATGAGAGTAAGACCTTCACACAATGCTTTCTCTCACTATATTTTTCATTGCTGAACTTTGTCAATTTATTTATTTATTTGAAATAGAAAATACAATCATACACCACCATAGGTCCATAGCTATAACTATAATAAGTAATCATGGCTAGTTTAATAAGTAATCATGGCTAGTTTAAATCCCAAAATATAATTATTGTATCGACAATGTTAAAAATTCACTATTTTCTCTATCTAGCACTTAATCGTGTGATAGTTATTCCATTATCAGAAGATGTTTGGCTTTTAGAAGAAGATTGTCCTTCAATCACTACCCTTTGAATTAAGAAACCAGGTTCTTTTGGTTCAGGTAAAGTACTTTCACTATCCAACATCGTAATCACATATTTCATATTTGGCCTATCATTAGCATCATTTTGCACACATAATAGACCAATTTGGATACATCGTAAAGCTTCGTGTATAAGACATGTATCTCTTAAGCATTCATCAATCAAATTATGTGGAGTTCCTTCATTCCACAATCTCCAGGCCTAACAAAAATCAATAAATTGTTATTTATTGATTTAACAAAGAAAAATCATTGATTCATATTTATACTCACATGCCAAATAAGATTGTGATCACGTTCATGATAGGTAAGCGCTCTATTTTTCTTTCCGCTTATTATTTCAAGCAGTAATACACCAAAGCTAAATACATCTGATTTTATAGAGAATAATCCATGAATGACATATTCCGGTGCCATATAGCCGCTGAAAAGGAAACACACAAGAATCAATATAGTGGTATATTCATGATTGTAAAATTTATGTTGTATAAGATACTTACTATGTACCAACTATTCTGCTTGTCTTCCCTTCAATTTGATCACCTCCACACATTCTAGCCATGCCAAAATCTGAAATTTTCGGGCCCATTTCATTGTCTAGTAAAATATTACTTGCCTTTAGATCTCTGTGTATAATCCTTAATCTGGAATCTTGATGAAGATATTGAATTCCTCGAGCAATTGCATTCAAGATGTTAAAACGCAATGACCAACTTAACAATTTACTTTGAGTTGGATCTGTCAAGATAGTCCCAATAAATTAGTTAGATTTTTTTTTCAATCCTATAAAAGAAGTCATTTTATTATGATAAATATCTAACATTTTAAAAAATTACAAACCAAAAAGAAATGCGTCCAGGCTTTTGTTTGGCATGTATTCATAGAGTAAGAGTCTTTCCTCTCCTCCAATGCAACAACCAATAACCTTAACAAGATTTCGATGTTGTAATTTAGCACACAATATGACTTCATTTTTAAATTCTTTCAATCCTTGCCCAGAATTTCCTGAAAGTCTTTTGACTGCAATTTCTTGTCCATCTAATAATGTACCCTGAGTTTCATAGTTGACAAAAAGTGAATTATAAAAAAAAAAAATCATTAGTTCTCTTTTTGACTTTATTACTAGACATGTTAGAATTGTACCTTGTATACCGGTCCAAAACCACCTTCACCGATCTTATTGTTGATTGAGAAGTTATCGGTAGCCTTGATCATTGTAGCTAGATCAAAGAAAGGAAGCTCAAAATCTTCATGTCCCGCTCGTTCTTTTTCTTTGTTTTTTCATTTGATTGATTAAATGGGATCAATGACATTTGAAATTAGAAACTTAAATTTAGAAACAATCATAATATTTTGCATAAAATCATTTGAGTGTATTCATAAAAACTTTTATGATAAAAGTATATAAATTCCTAATTTGTAGGGTGAAAAATTATTATTCAATTCACTATGGATTAATATTTAAACAGAAATACATCACATTGATTTATTTTGTAATGTAATTTTTTTTATTATATATCAAGAGGAAAGTTTTTTTTTTCTTCTTAATTTTGATTTGACTTTTTTAATCAATATAATAACTTCCAAAAATTAGTGTAATTGTATGTTGTTAGTGTTTAAGTTTGTTTTAATGTTGCTTGCAGTTTCTTATTTGTCCTGAAGCTAGTTGTGCCAACCGTCATTTTGATGATGTTTTAATTACGTGTTTTTCTTTTTTAGAATAGTGTTTTTCTTTCTCTGTAGATTAGACTTAGAACTTGTTAAAGCACTTTAGTGATCTATGGCTTGTTCCTTTTCCCGGGATTCAAAATTCTCTTTATTTGCTGTCAAAATTTTGTTTCTGCACTGATGAATCGATTCATAATTTCTTGAATCGTATCACAGAGTCTCTGACTTTGTGTGAAACGACTAAAAAATTCTTGAATCGATTCACTCCTGAATCGTGTCATTTAAATTTGAATCGTATCATGAAACTCTCTAACTTGCATTGAATCGATTCATTTTAATCTAAATCGTATCTATCTTCATCTTGTAGATTTTGAATCGATTCAGTCTTTGCTTGAATTGCATCAATCCTCATATTCATCTGGTGCGTATTTCTCTTGTCTGAATCGATTCATAATTTTGGTCTAAAATTGTATTTACCCTACTTTTCTATATATACTCACTTTCTCATAACACTAATTTTTATTGAATCATTTGCATTTATTCTCTCTAGGTCTCAAAAACTCATTGTTCATAAATTCTTCAAGATTAAACACTTTTTCTTAGAATCACTTTGTTAATTGAGTCACATTGATTTGCTAGGGTGATTATAGGGATTGTAAGTTGATTCTTTCAAGGAAATTGGTTGGGCTTAATCAAGGTTCCAAAGTGAAGTGAATAATCACATTCCACCTCCAAGGGCTTGTGGGTTCTTTCTAGTTGTTCTTGCAGTCGAAGGGGATTCGTTTACCGGACGTAACATCGAAGACTTGGGTAAAGAGTTCGAAGGGGTGCACGGGTAATCAAAAGTTCGAAGATTCAAGGAGCACCAAATTCAAAAGTTATTTGAAGTTTGGGAGAGTGTTTACATGGGGGTTGAATAACTAGGATTAGTTTCAAGGAACTCTTGTAATCACGTTTGTATTCAACATTGTTACTATTAGTGGATGACCTTGGTGAATGTGTACTTCATCAAGAAGAGTAGACGTAGCTTTAGCGAGGACGACAAGAGCGAACTACTATAAAAATATCGGTGTTATCTCTCTTCCCTATCCTCTTTACTTTTGATTGTTGCATATGTTAATTGATTGATTGTTTGGGTAGAAACTTGTACTGATCTAATTTGTTTTTGATCAAAATTAATCTAATTCTTTGAATTAGGTTTTAGTGCTTAGCTTAGATCAATTGGTTTCAATTCTATTCAATTCTTCAACAACATATGCATTGTATTTTTGTTTGATAGCTTGTTATATTTTCATATAGGTTTGGTTTGTTCAAGAACCATTAACTTTTTATTGTAATAAGATTTGTATTGTGAATCTCTCAATTCTACATTTAATCTTATTACCGCATAGATTTATCTTTTTGCAAATTGTTGTGATTGCTCGAGTGTGTTTCCGATAGTCGAATAGATTGAAATCATTTTTGTTAAAACTTTTTCAAACTGCTATTCACCCCCTTTAGTGTGCTACCTTATTGGCCATATCGACTAACAAGGCTAACTTCTATTGTTTGTTGGTCTTGCAAGCTATTGTGTGGATTTGATTAAATTCATCTTTTTGAAGTGGTTCTTTTTTCCGCTAGTCTCGCTCCTTTACAAGTGGGATATGGTCCCTCTTCTTTGTTGACACCTACAGAAGACTTATGGGTTAGATAACACATGATATATGGAGCAACGTGGAACCGTTGATGCTGCTTTGCTCTCTTCTCTCTCGACTAGTTTGGTTCTTTATGATCGGAGATCCTGTGGGAGGGAGTTGTTGGAGATTTTGGGGTTTAGTGGGTTTTGGATGTTTTTTCTTTCTCCTTTTCTCGCCTTTTTGTTGTTTTATTGGTCTTGGATTTGAGTACTCCTTGCCTTACTATCATGAGACTATTGATGTACTCCTTTCGTTCATTTTTAAGTGTAGATTTAGCGTTCCTATTTAAATGTTGTTTTAATATTTTAAGGGTATGATTTGTCAATTATACCCTTTGTCAATTACTCTTATCTTTTTCAATAAAACTAATTAATGCTACGTATTTGGAAAAGTAAAGTTTGTTTTTTAAAACAAAATTTGTTTATCTTTTTCCTTTCTTAAACAAAGTTTTTTTTTTTTTTAAACAGAGTCTGTCTCTTGTTATCATCAAATTTAAACAAAAATTTGTTATCTATAATAACGGTTCCATGAAGAGTTAAAAATATATAAATAAAATGAGTAGTAATTGTTAAAAATTTCAAGTGCAAAGTAAAAGAACAGATCTGAGAGAGAAAATTGACTTAAAATAATTAAAGAGGTGTGCACAATATTTAGAAAATTGACAATTATTTGTTATGAGAGAGAGTGTGCACAAAAAAAAAAATTGTTGGAGAAAGATATAGTAACTAACAATTGTTTGTTATGAGAGGAAAAAAAACATATTAAGTTTATTTGCAAGGGAAAGTGTGTGGAACAAATAAGAATCTATTGGTGGATTAAAACGAGATATAATAAGAAAAAAAAAATGTGTAAAAATACACTTCACTAAATTAGTGTTAATATTTTAAAACTAGACTTAAAAATGAACGGAGGGAGTAGCTTGTAATTACCCTTTTGACTAAAAATTCAATCAATTCATTTTTGGTTGATTTATATGTTTTTTTTATTATTATATGTTTATCTTTTACCTTTAATTCTTTAATACACTTCATAAAAAATAAATAAATGTAGCCATACTACAACTTCAGATCAATACATATTAAACTAAATTTTTGAATCTTGCTGCTAAAGAATCTTACCTTTAAGCTTTGATTTGAATATATAAACGTAGGAGAATACCAGTAGCATCACAAGCAACATTGAAACTGTGATCGAAACCGCCATGACAACTTTCTTCCCACGCCCATGTGCAAGACCTCCTGTATTTACAAGAAATGAGTCACTACACTTGTAATTTAATTCTTAAACAAAAACTAAAAACAATTGAAAAATGATGAGTGTCCTAAGAGCATTCTTTAAACTAGTAAGTTTTGATAGAAACTTGTTAATTCAATGCATCAAAAATAGAAATATTAGACATTTTCAATTAATAATAGGACACTCGTTAGCGGGACAATTCGAAGTCATTTACCGAAATTTGAAGAATCAATGTCCATTCGAACATAGAGATCTTGACCACTACTTTGTGAAATTCTTAAATCAATAAGATCACCAAACCAGATGGAACAACCACTGACTGCTCCATTTGCATCCAAGTATGTATAAGCTGTGCAAGAACAATTTTGTAAGCATTTGATCTTGCAATCGTTAAGTGTCATGTGTCGATTAATCCAAGAATTTGTAGTATTTGGAAATTTCATCCCAACAAATTTTTGAAAGCCATCTTGGTTTTTGATCCCACAACTCCAATTTCCACTACGCACACATCCTTGTGTCCAGTCCATTGAACTCCATTGTTGCGGTGATTTTGGCTTAAATCCAAGTAAACATTGACACATTGGCGATCCATCGATGATGCATTGTGCATTTGTGCCACAAACGTTGTAATAATCACAAGCATCCAATGGCGTGGTTTGGTAAACACTCCATGTTTTTGATTCAGGAACGTAAAGGAGACGTTGTCGAACAGCTAGGGTTTGGTTGACAATCACTATAGAGATCACAGAACTATTCTTCAGTGTGTATCTATAATACACTTCATCATCATTGTTGACAAATACAAAATCATAAAGTGGATTAGGTTTCAATCCGACGACTCCACTTGACGGGGCATTCCATGGTCCGGTCCTATGGATTTTAGTCGAGCCCTTCAATATTACGCTTTCTGGATTACTTGTAAGCACCATAACTTGAATTACATCTCCTGAAGATGGATCCTCTTCATTTTTCCAAGCAGTCATATTCCAGACGAAACCCAATTTTCGATTCCATCCACACTTCATTCCAGCTAATAGTGTATCACAAGGATAGTCAAAGCCTTGCCATAAAAAACTTTCTTCATTGTTATCTTTCAAATCTCTGATTACTAAATTTCCACTGTTCAAGAGCTGCACAACAGGACTTGAAGCCTTTCTTGATGCATTTGTTGACCAGACAAGAGAGTCATTGTGGTTGAGAAGCACAAGGTTTCCATCTTGACTTATGATCAACTTGCTTGAATCGTCTTTTGTTGGATTGTTTCGATTTGCAACCCAAACCACTCTTCGAACGGGGATATTTTTGTACCATATTCCAACATAGCGGTTTGAGGACTTACCAGGTCTGAAGAAACCCATCTCAAAGGTTCCATCCTTAGAGACCAAAGTGCTGCCATCAGGAAATGAAGCAGATTTGGTAATGGTATCGGTTGCATAGGAAATCTGAGACAATACAACAAGAACATTAACAGTTATAATAATAAAAACATCAAGCATAGTTAGAAGAATGGCCATTTTATGGTGATTGGATACTAGTGTTGGAGTACTAGTGTTGGAATTTCATGTTTTAACAAAAAGAAAAGAAATGTTGGAGTTTCATGAATAATGAGAAAGGGTTGACATGAAATTTCACATAGGCTGCTCTTATTTACATCTCAATATGCCAGCTTGGTGGAGTCAAGATCTTCATATAGAAGGTGGTATTGCACATGTTAGACAAACTCAGTTTTAAAATGCCAATATTATTATTTGTTTGGTTACAAAATTAGCCAACATTCTAACACTATAAAAAACCTAGTAAAAGCCATAATTGAAATCTCATAGCGTAAATAATAAAGAGTCTTCTATTGACTTTACATTACAGCATACTTCAAGAAATTATTTATTTTTAAGGCCGTTGACATCTCAAATAATTGGTTCTAATTAAGGTTTTTGCATAACAAGTTAACGTAATCTTAGTTGGCAAATATTTCATTATAGTTTGTTGGATTTTTTTGACGGTCTTCTGTTGAAGTTTCTATACGATATAAATTTCACTTAGAGCGTTAATGCAAGTGTTCCCTATCTTTTAAAAAAGGTTCACCTTTAAAAAATAGAAACAATTCCATGGTTTAAGGGAGGAAACACACACCTTCTGTTATAGAAAAGTAGATAGTTACATGAGGGGGTCACTAGCCACATGTACTTAAGTTTTTTAATTTTGCAGGATTTCTAGCCAGCTAATAGGTCAGTTTGATAATATTTGTGTTTCGGACTAGATGAAAATCCAATCACATAAGACTCATAGGCCAAAGCCCAATGAAGACAATGCCAGAACGGTGGAGAAACACACGAAGCCCTATGCGAATTACTGCACAAGAGCACGCCTCAACGTGATCTCCACCGTACACGCAATCCCCAACGGATTTCTATGAGGCGTCACATTTTACGAAAGCTGTTAGAGCTCTCTGCACCTATATAAAGCTGACTCAGCATCATTCTCAAGGTACACTTCACTTTTACCACTTTTCGCACATAACGACCTCTCTCAGATACGGAATTAGCGTTGGAGTATTAATATGCATGCAAGCACCTTTCTCCTATACCTTGAAGACTCAACCTCCGTCGCACTAGAGCACCGTGAACAACCGTTCAACAACCTCGATCGTCTCCAGACAGATCAATCAGTGCTAGAAAGAAGGGATCGTTCATTGATTCCTTGTGATTCAAACGATTCTTCACCGTGACCGTTTTCAGTTAATCGTTATTCCGTTTTAACCGTTTTTTGTCACAAGTTCCTCCACCACAACAACTTATAGTTACATCTCTGATCAAGGAATTATGACTAGAACTCGCAAGAGAAACACCACGAGCAGATCATCCACCACAGCGGAAGCACATTGAGCGATTTAAACTCTCCAGGACCGATCGATTCTGGTCATCGAACCGTTTAACCAAGACAAAAATGAGACCGAAGCTTCTCCAACGATTGCGAACAATGCAATCCCTTCCACAACGGAGCTTCCACCACTGGTTTCACCAATGCAAACCAGAACCTTCCTTCTCCTCCTCCACCGGAGGCAAACAAACTATTGACGAGCCTTCTGAGTCTCCTTCAGCAGCAGAACGAAATACTCAAACGAGTGAAGAAAAATCATGAGAAAATTCTGACGATATTGCAAAGCAACTTGAAGTTTCATAACGCAACCAACACACCAATTCTAGTAGCGGATGTTGTTTTGGTTCTGGGGAAGATTTTAGATTATATAGCTCAAACCATCCCAAATGTGGATTGCGGCGTTACAAGCAATGTTTGGATGGTTTGTGTTGTGTTTATGCATTTTTGGTTGGTTTAGACATAGTAAACTTTTCCTTTAAAAGTGTAGTTACAGTGTAGGAATGTTTTATGATTATAAATAGTCTTACATTCTTCAAGATTTTCATTCAATCTTCACTTTTCACTCATTCTACAATTTTCTTTCTTTCGTAGTTTTCGGTTGGGAGTGGTTCATGATATATATCATGGTCAATGCTAACGATTCATACGATCCATGAAATTACTTTGCGGTTTTTATGGACATCGTATGGTGGTAAGTAGAGACCTTCATATCAATTACAACACCATTTATGAGTTTCCAGGAATGTTTTGGATTGTATAATACAAATGTCATTACATAAGAGTTTGGATTATATAATCCGAATGAAGAGTATTTTAAGAAGAAAAAAAAAGCGTGTGAGTAACAGTCATGGTGGAAAAATAATATCATGTCTTTTATTGTGAGAATCTCTAAAACAAAAAGTCTTTTTTAACAAAACATAAATTAAATATAAAATTTTAAACCCACAAAACATAAAAAGTCATATTTAATTCATCGTTCGTTAAAAATAATTATACTTTTGCAAGAGAGAATTTCATAATGTACTAAAGATAATTAAAAAAATATTTTTAAAATATCTAGTGACTTAAAAATTGGAACCAAAAGTGGCTATGGAAAACTTTTTGGGACTAAAAGTCGAGGAGAAAATTTAGAGGGGCTAAAACGTAAAATTGAAATACTCTTGAATTGATATAAGTGTTCTACCTCCTGTAATATATGACATTTTTGGCTTTGCCCATGTAAAATATTTTGTTTAGATTCGGTCTTCGTAAAAGTAAGGAGTCTAGGAAACACCACGAAAATACCAAAATAATCTCATCAAAGTATGTTTTCGAAGAATCTTACTTTTGTAAGGACCGAATCCAAAAAACAATTACAGAGGTAAAACACTATTAACCTTAAGATTTAACTAAAAAAATATATTTTATGATTTTACATTTTTTTTGGAACATTATGTAAAATCCTCTCAAGTTAGAGTAATTTAAATCATGGTGTTAATCAATCAAGTAGTGAGAAATACTCTTGAGTTGATATAAGATTTCTACTACATAAGAAATTGCGACACTTTGGGAGAGTTTACCAAAACAACTTATGACATACACATAAATTGTTTTGGACTTATTTTTATAATACCTCTTGGATAGTCCTATTAAGGGAGAAGATCATTAACAAATGCTGGTTTCTTGGAGGAAGATGGCAACAAGAGAAGAAAAAAAAATGTGTAAGAAAATTGATGGAAAAGAGAAAACTGAAGTATGAAATGTAGTTGGGCAATGCAGGGTGGAGTCGTAGACAAAAATCACCAAGTGATATTTCATTACCTTTGTAGTGATCGAGGTACTCCTAAGAACCAGCTTCATGAACTGAGGTATCAAGAACATGAATTGACTGTTGTGAGTTTGATTCCTATGAGTATGAAAGATTGCAGCTATTGTTCTTGTTTAATTTGAAAAAGTCGATTGTAATTCTTGTTGAAGCAGGGAACATAAAATTTATTCTTCCAAATCTGAATCTATATCATAGTCACATTGATCATGATCGATGTCATTTGTGGAAATATGTTATAAATTTGAAGCTCTAGACCATAGGCTCGTGATGATACCCTATTTGAAATCACAAGACCATACATATAAAGATTCATCTCATATGTAAAATAAACTTGATAGAGATAGAAATCATTAGAGTTTATAATTATTATAATTGATAAAAAAAAATAGTGAAAGGTATACACCTTGGTCTTTATAAAAGAGCTTGGGAGAAGATTAACACACTACCTAAAATCCTAACTAAACTATAACCAGCTCTATATTTTTAAAAGATGGATGAAAATTGAGAGATGAAGGTGACACTGTTCTAACATGTAGGTTATTTTAAAAAATAAAATAAAATGTGACATTCTTACGAAAATCAACATTTACATGAGATAATGGTTAGTCTCAATTTTATTGTTCAAGAATCATTTCTCCAAATACAAGTACAAATTGGTTAAAGAATGTGAGTGTATTTTGACAAAATTTTGGATCAAATACATCAAAAAAAAATCACCAAATTTTGCTTATATTTTAAACCGGATGTAGATGGACAATTAGACTCGTACTTATTGGGTACCCACAAAAATGAGCAGGTATGGGTGCGGGTAAGAGTACCTTAATACCCGACCTAACTTGTATATATATCATTTAAATTTTTTATTTATATTATTATATACTCCCTCCATCCCTATACATAAACACACATTTGACTAAAATTTATTCTCAAATATAATCCCCTTTTCAAATTGCTAGATACATTTATTATTATTTTTCCTAAACATACCCTTAATTAATACCACTAACATGTCTTAAAATATAAAAAATCAAATTTAATACACGTACAAACAAATGACAAATTGGTATTATTAACACACAAAATAGACACATTAATTGCACAACTAATTTTCTTAAGAAATGTGGGAAAAAAAAAAAGGTGCTTACATATATGGACGAAGGGAGTAAAATAAATATGTATATATTTTTTTATAAAAAAACTTGATGATAAAATTTGACAAGCGTATCAAATCGTAGTAAGTAGATATCATCTCCACGTAGACAGTTGTTCGAGTCAACAATCATACTAGACTTAATTGAAAATGATAAATTGAGGGTTTTTTTTCTTCATAAAAGTTGTTTGCAAAGTAAAGAAAATAAAAGTTTAAAAAGAATGATGAAAGTTATTATGATTCCTCGAATCCCTTCTATCTTTTCGTTTGACATATCAAGGTCCTAGGTCAACTACAATTAGAGTTTTATGCTCACGCCATCAAACAAAGTATACCTAGTTTCGATTCAAAGTTGATCAAAATTGAAAAGCATTTTTTTTTTAAGAAGAAAAATTGAAAAGCATTATGAGCAAGATATATTAGATAAGCATAATTCAATTGGATAAATAAAAAAAATTATGATCGCTTGTATCAAATGATTCGAAAGAGGTTCATCTTGAAATCATAATGTAAAAGTGTTTAGTTATTCATGGTAACTTAATACATCGTCTAAGATAAAGAAAAGTGAAACATACACATAAACAAGTAGAAAAGGGTTGAAAAACACTCCCTCTGTTGTTACACCTCTAAGTCTCCAAGCCGTCAGGATTCTAAATAACTAGTTCTAGGTATAACATACTCTTAAATAGATAACTTTTGTACATCGCATACGCCTAGGTTCATAACACCATGCCCTGGTTGCATGGATTTTGTGCACTAGGGCACATGGACTACAGATCACTTAGTGATTTTATCCTTCAGCACACGCAGGGTGCATGGTTCTGTGCGCTTGGGCGCACATACCATTGTCAATTTCCTTGTTTTTTTTTCACTCTTTAAGTGCTTTTCATCCTTGGCATGAGTTTGGGACTTGGGATAGAATTCCTTTAGGTTGTCCGGGCTTCAATAGTTTCATTGTACTTCATCCTTTTGCTTCCATAACTCTAAGATGTCTTTGCTTGGATCAATCCCATAATCTATACCAAAAAAAACTAAAACCACCTACAAAATTATTTTTTTATAAAGCAAGAGCAAAATGACATCAAAAAGAGTGGTGCCCAACTACGTTGGTACCCTACTCTAATCTTTGGTCAATTGCTCATATATATTATAAAAGGGGGAAAATTACATAAAAACTAGGGGACATAAACCTAACCCAATGAATCCACACAAAATGTAGGTCGACCCCAAACGGGAAAAACACAACACAAGTGGATCATCCTCTAATTAATTCTAAAACTAATATTGTGGTGATTGAACTGGCTGTCAACACGAAAGCGAGTCCATTTACCATCAATTCCCTGCAGCAAACGACAGCAAGCTAAACGACGCTTTCGAGTCCCACATTCCAAATCAAACATATTGAATGAAGAAACTAAACCGGCGTATGAATCGTCTGCCAGTAAATAAGCGATTCAAGATCCATCAACTTCCTGCAAAACAACAGCAAGCTATAATTGCCCTTTTGAGCCAAATCATCTAAAACAAATCCAGTACACGTCGGTAGAAAGGTACCAACAGGCTGCAAGCATCATCTGAATACATTCAATGGCATTTTTAGAAAATAATGAATGAATAAACCGCCAATACAGATTGACTAACGTACCATCGGCCCCCTATGACAAAGCACAGCAGGCTTAAACGCCCTTTCGAGCCAAAACAAACCCATCGATTGGAACCAACAGCAACAACTATCGTAACATATCAGACCTGAGTTTTGAGAAACCACCACGCCACTAAACACAACTTTCAAATTAACCAATGAATCGGCGAACACAAAGAACACCGTTTGAACCGTCGACAAAGGGTCTGCAGAAGATGAATGACACAACATGGATTGATCATGTTTGGCAGCATCTTTAATCAAAGAGGTACCTAGTGTTTTTTTTGTGTGAACATAATTTTGTTTTGATGGGATTTAACATGCTATGATTAGTAATACCATTGTGATAATAGAATGATGCATGTAGCTGAATATTTTAAGAAAACTTTTCAGGATCATATTCACAAGCTACAACTTGTCTCCAAAGAAATCATGGGAACTTCTTTGCAGCAAGGCACTTAAAGGGAAGTCTCCTGTATAGTTTGAGTAAATTTCCTATGAAATTGTTCAAAAATGTGGAGGGTTACACTATTTGCAATTATTGCAATTGGTAGTCATTTATCGACAAGGGCGAAAACCATGTTCCGGTGCCGAATTGGAGTCAAAATCTAAGAATGGAGTTAGAGTGCAACACACATTTCACTAGTTTATATGACATGATAGCTGCGAGATGACAAAACAACTTAACCAACGTGATTCTACCAAATTCACAGTGATATCAGACATGCTAGTACGTTTACTAGTACTACCATCAACAAGGCAGCTTAATCATCGTGATATCAATCAACAAGCAAACACTATTTTTTTTTAAAATAAATCATAAAAAAAAATAAAAAAAAATCTCAATATTCAGTTAATTTTCTACATGAAAAGTATAATAATGTTTAATTGAATTAATGTTTAGAGAAATGAAGTTGCAAGGAAGATAACCCAGTGGTACCAGGGTTGTTAAGCTGATCAAGCTGCTTATGACCACGACGAAGTAAATATTCAATGTATTGAAAATTCTTCCGATCAATTTCTTTTGAATTGTGCCGAAATTCTTGAGATACTATGGATTCTATGTTGCGGCGTTCTTCGTCGGGTTTGGAACGTGCTGCGCGAAGAAATCCTCTGTATAAGCTAAGCACTTGTTTTTGTATTCCAGAAAGCTTTTGCATTCTGGTTCCTCCCATTTCACCTTTTTCTACAATATAAACGCAGAACATTGAGAATTAGAATTTTCATTGCAAAGAAAAATGCTATTTAAGAATTGAAATTGATTTTACCTGAGATGAATGAGATCGAGTAGAGCGTAGAATCGAAGTTGAGATTTAGATTCGTTAGATTGAAATTAGTTTTTTCACATTATCTTGCAAAGGATTTTCTCAAAAATCTTGAATGAATGCGAAGAAGCAAATCCAAATGTCATAGCAAGATTACTTTAGTCATCATTCCTACAATAGAGATAAATGTGCATCAAGGACATCAATAGTGGAGAGGAAAGTAAATATTGGACCCATTGCATCTACTATAATATAAGAAAGGAATGCACGCTTAACCAGAGTACAAAATTTGGCTTCTTCTATGTGTGCCATTTGGTTGTGCCTTTGCTTTACTAGTGGGTCGTTGTTGTGCTGACAAGTGACAAAACTTTTTCTTCCCAAAAGTGATTTGTAATGTAACAATTAAGAGTTTTCTAAATTGAATATCACCATGAAAGAAAAAACTTGAATGAATTTGAAGGAAAAGAAAACAAAGGAGTATTTTTTATCAATGATCCAATAGAAGTATTATCAAAAGAGAGTACAAGAACTTACATCTTTTGCAAATTTGTTGCATGTATGCTGGCAAGACAGAGGATATCAACGGTGTTGTTGTCTCAGCATAAACATATTTTCAGTTTGGTTTTTGCACCGGTGGCTCACGGTGGCCGGAAAATACAAGAGAAGATGGAAACTAAAATTTTTATCTCCTGAAAATATAAAATAAATTTATGGGTTTTCTTGAGGACAATGAGAGAAATAGATGTTGGTTTTATTTAGAGAGAAGGTGATGGTTGTTAGAGAAAGGAGGACGGCTAGGGTAAGAGATGGTGTGTTGCGGATAGGTTTTTATGTGTGGATTCTTAAGTTGGGCTTTTGTGGGTTACTGGGTTGGCCTTTTTATGTTTTCACTTTTTTTAAACATTAAAAATTTAAGGAAAAATTATGGTTTTTTTATTTACATTAAACATACATTTTACTGCTAATTCAAAAAAGAAATAAATTTTATGCATGTAAAAATAAGCTTAGAAAAAGAAAGTTTTAAATATATTATAAATCTAATTTTTAAAAAGTGGAAACTAAAATGTGTGTATGTTTAGCATTTTTTACCAAAATGTTTTTCATATGTTAACATTGATTAATTCAACTATTATGCAAGAAAAAAGATGTCACTGATAAAATTACAAAAATAACTCAAATGCAAGTGTTAAGTTGTCTATAATAAAGTTAAATTTCATACATAAGATAAAATAAAAAAGGGTTAATGATGTGTTTCGTCCTTGCAAATAGGGGTCGTTTAAAAATTTGTTCCTGTATTCGTTAATCCTTGCTTTTTAGCCTTGCAAAGTTTAATCAGTTAAAATTTTGTCCCTCTCCCCACTTAATCACTGCCATGTCACTAAACCACACATGAAATTCCAATTTTACCCCTGGGTTTCCAATTCTTTCTTCCCCTTCTTAAGGGCAAAATTGGAATTTCATGTGTGGCAGTGATTGCCACGTCATCAAATTAGTGACGTGGCAGTCATTAACTGGGTCAAGAGACGAAATTTTAACTGATTAAACTTTGCAAGGCTAAAAAGCAAGGATTAACGAATACAGGGACGAATTTTTAAACGACCCCTATTTGCAAGGACGAAATACATCATTAACCCAATAAAAAATAAGTAGCAAATACGCTTGACAATTTGTCACTTATCAAATCTTAAAAATAAATTAAATGCACGGGATATCTTATCACAAATAAAATTAACTATGATAAAAGAGACAAGATGTCACTATAAACTAATTTTTGTTGAGTGATCAATGATAAAATAAATTTTTTTATCTATATATTAAATAAGATTCATTGTATAGTATCTTCTTTCACTTATATGTAAAAAAAAAATGATATCACTATAACAATGTTCCTATTATTTATACCATATCTGTTATTATACAACGTTATTAAACTCTCTTTAACTAAAATGCATGAAATAACACTACAAGAAACTTGCCATTTAGCAACGGCAGAAACCGTTGGTAAAGGTCTCAAAAGCCGTTGGTATAGATCATAAAACTTATACCAACGCCCACCTACTACCGTCTAGGATACTATGCTTATACCAACGACAAGAATATCGTCTCAATAACTTACACCAACGGAAAATTAGCTTGATGCTATAGATTTTGGAGCTATAGCAACAACATTTTACACCTATTAAATAATTTTAGTCAACCTCCATATCCGTTGGTATAGGACCAAAATGTCCGTTGCTATAGGTTCTCTTTCTTTTTTTTTTTAAATAAAATTCATCCTAATATAAATATTTTTTAATAATAATTAAATTTTCACAATAATTCCTGACAAAAAAATAATATATTCGGCTATACTTTTTTATTGCACTACACAAAATCTAAGGTAACATCAAAGAAAATTTCAGTTATATGATCAAAGTAGTAAGTCTTACAAACATATCAAAATAACAAAATAATGTCAATTTTATATAATAACCAACACAAAAATAGATACTACATCAAAAAAAACACTAGATGAACCTAAACATATCCAAGATAATTTTTTTTTCTAATCTTCCTCTCTTCCGTCTTCATCACTGCATCGACTTGAAGAATTTATCAGGTTTGGAGTACTAGCACCATTTGTGGCCTATTAAAAATAAAAATAAAATATGTTACAAACTCTACTTAATTCATGTTATCATCATATTCGATATCTGAACTCGAAAACTAAAATATCAATTATATAATATACCTGTTTTGCAGCTTGTAAAATATCATTCAAATCTTCTTGAGATAATCGATTTTGTATCACTGACATCATATTTGCCATAACCACATTTGTCCTCTCTTGACTTTCTGGCATATGACTTTGTGTCCCAACCGATTGAGAAGTTTCTGCCTCATTATTATATTTGTTTAGTTCTTCCTGAAAAATTATAAAATATATAGATTATAAGAATATATTTTAAAAGAGAATTCATTAATATGACAATCAAAACAATTGAAAAGGGTCACTTTTATGTCATAATCATAACAAAAATGTTCATTAAAATAGAACATTTGAACATAATTCAGAACAGAATTCAAAACAGAGTTCATTAATTTAAAACAAAATCCAGAACATAATTAAATTAGAACAACTGAACCAGAACAATTAAAACAGAATAAGCAGGATCAAAGTAATGGTCGTGGATGGTCATTCGAATAGGGGACCGCTCATTCGAATATATCAAACACTTCATATGCAACACAATAATAGAGTCAAATTAAGCACACAAATGCAAAACATATTCAATTTTTTTTGAGTGAAATTATCAAACACTTCATGATATTGTAGATCGAAATTGTAACAGAAGAAGGACACTGAAATCTCTGTTGGCGATGAAGGTTGGGTTTGGTTGTCCGCCTGTGCATCATATAGAAATCAAGAGGTTAAATTTAAGTTTAAAAAAATTTAACTCATCGTACTAGTGTTGAGTTCACAAATATGACAAAAATTCATACAAAGCTGATTCTGACATGTGCTAACAGCTACACTGAACTAGAATACGAAATTTAGTACATGTTCTTGATTCAATTTAAAAGTGCACCAATACTCCTTCTAGCAAAGCTAATACACTACAAAAAGCAACCTAATAGTAAATACATCAGCACTTCACCTAGAATTGTATACGTAAAAGATAATAAAATCACACACGCATTGAACCAATTTCAACGAGAAATTAAATTAAAGATTATCAAATAAAAAGAAAAAATATGAGAAGATCGCACACATTCAATTGTTAACGAAGATCGAAAAGTGACCTACGTCTATCAGAAAAAAGCAATTCCAGTGTTAATCAAAGAATTCAGATCAATATTAATATGCAAAGCGAGAATAATAGAGTGAAAATTGGAGGTATAACATAACATCATAGAACAAAATCCATTCAGAAATGTCTTAAATATGATGCTAGGACCTTGGCATTCAGAATGTGACGCCAAGTTCACTTGGCCCCAATACTCTTCAGTCATAGCATATTTCACTATATTATTTTATACTAACTTAAGCCACTTCAATTAGTTTGACGTGAATTACCTCAACCACCTATCAACTAGAGAATGAATAAAGAGAAAAAGAATAAAGTATTAGAGAATGACTAACCTCTATGACTTGTGGGTAGCTTAAGGTCTTGTAGTGATCCTGAAGAGTTGTCATTGTTTATAAAAAATTCACAACAAATAAAGCGTTGTAAGATACAAATTAGTTGTTCTATATAGGAATTAAGAAACCAGCACATATCAATTAGAAACACTACAATCTATTAATTAATATTAACTCTACCATTTTTTCCAAATCAGCCACGTAATATAAAGCAAGCAAATTATACATTAAAGACAATTTAACATTTACCACATGTCACTTTTAGCCTTATAGAATGGTATCTTTGTCAAGCTGAACCTATTCTTAAAGAAACATCTACACAATGGGATTTTGCTTGAACCATTAAATCAATCAAATAGTTACTTATTATCAAATTTAAAGCTACCAAACATAAATAATTCAGTTTAAAACTTTCAATACCTTTTTCCACAAAACATAATGCTCTTTATTATCAAATTTGTGCTATATTGTAAAATTTTCATTAAAATGGCATCATCAGAGTTTTTTTTATTTCTTTTAACAAGGGACACATTAAATTGGCATGATGATTTTCTAGTTTCTAGAATTAATGCAAAGCACATAGAAGGGGGTGTAGTTTTTCACAGTTACAATCTTACACAAAAAAAAAAAGAACATCAAGTCTTATGCTATCACAGTGGAAGGCTGTAGCTGCTGTTTTTCAGTTTGGTGTGTCAATTCATTGCAAGCCGTCGTAACTAGTTGTCGTGGCTGTTTTGGTACTGATATAGGGCATCTGCTGCTGCCTGCCATCACAGGGCCAACAGTGGACTTGTTTTTTGTGGGATTTTGCTAGTTTGTAGGAGTTGAATGTTAGTGGGGGATTTTTTGGTTTTGAGGTTTGTCCGCTTATATACGGAACCTTTGTACTTCGCTTCTGTATCTATGCAGCTTGTACGTCTTGTACGAGGCTTTCAATAATATTTACTATTTCAAAAAAAAAAAAAAGTCTTATGCTAACAAAATGTTTCTTTTTTTGTATACAGGGTTGGAGTTTTTAGGCAAGACCTATAAAATAGATTCACAATGGGTTGGAGTTTGTTTGTACCCTGCCACGGTAGAAGCTTTGTAGCAAAAGTGCTTAATGTGATAAGTTAACACAATCTGACTCACTATAATTTCGATACGAAAGTAGATGAAACAAAGATGTCATACAAGGGAATTGAAACTATGTGGTACTACTTCGCATCATAAACAAGGGAATTGCAGAACCCTTTCAAAAATTCAAAAATCTAATCTAAATCCAGTTGCAAACTAATAATCTTCAACAAAATCAAAAGTAATATACTACCAATATTCAACAACAATCAATCAAAATCCAAAATTAATAATATGAACTTAATCAATTTCATGAGCTAACACTAAATATTGTTCAAATCAAAACAGTCATGGTTATTGTCCAGAAAGTTTTCACTTTTCTTAATCCCAAATTTTCATGGAAATCAAAACCAAAAAGACCTAGAATTATCAATTTCATAAATAAATAAATAAAGCTAAGGCATGAAAATTTCGTAAACCCTAATTCCCAAATCATAGAACAAATTGTGAAAGAATAAACATACCTTTGTGGGGAGAATGAGTGACGAAGAAAGTGAGTGACGGAGGTTCCGAGAGCGATATCTGTGCGAGTGACAGCAGCAAGTGAGTGAGAAGGTTCCGGAGATTCAACATCAGTGTGGAGGCAGAAACTTTGTAGAAATTGATTAAAGTGGGCGGAGGAAGGTTGGAGTGGCGGAGTAACAGCGACGAAAAGGTTTGATGAGGGAGGGAGGTTCGAGTGGCGCGCGGAGGCAGGAAAAGAGAGAAGATGGTTCGATTGAAGAGAGAAAGTGAGAAAGGATATAACTATTAACTTAATTAATAGATAGATTTAATTTAGTAATTTATAATTAATATTAGTATTAATATTTAATTAATTATTATTAATTATTAAAAGAAGGAAAGTTGATTCACAAAGAAAATAAGGAAAAGTTTTTATTTTAACAAAAATAAGAAGGAAAAATTTCTAAGTTGAGTGGTCAACAAACCGACTTAAGCAAATGACTTCTTAGGTAATGTGGTTAACCTAAAGACTTAAGAAATTAATTATCAATATTTTCTTTTCACTATTCATCAACCTTAAGTCGGGTAACTCTTATAACCGACTTAAGAAAGTTTAAAAGAATTGCAAAAATGTCACCGCGTCACTTGTTAAGACGGGTGGCAGCGCGAACCGACTTAAGCATGATTTTAAAAAGTATTTTTTGTACTAGTGTTTGGAGCCAATGGAATATTTGGTGAAAATGTTTGGCGGTTTTTCATTCTTAATTCTTAACCTATAGCAACGGGGTATTGAAACATCAGTTGCTAAATTTTATCTATAAAAATAAGTTTAACAAATTTGGCCGAACAATGGCCAATTTACATTTAGCAAATATTTGATTCCAAGTGATAAGAGGATTAAAATAAATTAGTGACTAACGGCATAATCAAATGTCAATTTTTCAAAGTTATATGAATATATGTATATATCGAATACTTGCCTTGTTTCCATCCTCCAACATTAGTGCCAGTAAGGACATACACATTAACATAAAAGGGATTTTAGAATATATTGATATGAGTATTTAACTAAAATCATAACTATTCTGACTATATTAAAATTATTCTAACTCAAGGGTTATAAATTATATGGCATAAGTTTACTACCCAAAAATGGAGGGTTTACTATCTAAAGGAACTCACCTTATAGATTTCTGATAACTTCTTAACCACGGGCTCAAGCAATCAGACCTCGCCATAATCCGTACAAGCATCCTTTACACCAACATGAAAACAATTGCTTCAGCTCAAAGTCTACAACAGTCCCCAAACTTCAAAATCGTCTACAGAATTTAATACTGGACCATAATCAGTGAAACTGGTACCAAAATGTCGGGCATTACCTTAGCTAACCATAGCAACAAAGTTCACTGAATTCCAAGCTACATAGAAAGAGTTATTACCGTTTTAGTGAAACCTTGTCCCAAACCCGTAACCAGAATCCAGCAGAAATTACCAATCTTCAAATGCGTTTTCCGAATCCGTTTCTAATCCAAATCATACGAAATTTATATCCGATTTGAAGTGAATTGAATGTAGAATCTAAAAATCCAGCAAACACGTTTCTGTCAGCTTTCTAAAACATGTTATTCACCAGTTAAGCACTTCTGACTGTTTGTAAAATAGCTTAACCGACAACTTATGGCTTTTAGCTTCTAGCTTTTCATTCCAAACAGCAACAAAGACAATTCTGATACCATTAACGATCCAAAATAAACAATCATTCACATTCAAATGCTATATCTCAATCTCATTTTCTAACATCTCACACAAACACCCAAGGTGGGAACTAAATTAGAGAACTTACATTTGATTAGTCTGAACCCTTTCCAAGCTTCCACACCCAAACTTAGGACCCAGTCACTGATCTGTGTTTCTTGTTCCTCTACCAGCTCCTAAAAGCCAACAATCCACAATCAAGTCAGCAATACGTGCATACAACCACTAAAGCTTGAAGAATCAACATTTCAAGTATGAGAAAGGAAGTGATGATTCGGCCAGCAAGGAAGAAGAAGAGAAGTAGGAGTTTAATACATAAATCACACTTTAAATCATCCAAGATTCATGATAGAAAGATTGCATGTTTAAAGGGTTTGGAGCTTAATTGAATTTTATGAGATTAGGGGTGAAGAGAGTGAAGCCGAGAGAGATGGAAAGAAGGGAGAAAACTTCTGATTTTCTAAACTTAGAGAGAGAAAGATCATGAGGAAATGAAATAATAGGGACATAATACACTTATATACTGTGTGCGTGCAAGTACCAAAATACCCATTGTCTTAAACGTGCTTGACTTGATACCGATAACTGAACATGCGTGTAATTACCGACATTGCATCACGAACATTTATCCTCTGATACGTTTAATTGGTAATAATTCAATACTGATGAGCGGGGTATTACATGAGCAATAATCGATTTTGAGAAAACTAATTGAAGGAGATTATAAGAAAAGCGATTATGATAAAAGCGATTATGTTTTGGAGCCAATGGAATATTTGGTGAAAATGTTTGGCGCTTTTTCATTCTTAATTCTTAACCTATAACAACGGGGTATTGAAACATCAGTTGCTAAATTTTATCTCTATCAACTCTTTTTTCTGCCGTTGCTAAAAGTGATCGTTGCTATATGGCAAATTTCTTGTAGTGTAAGTGATAAGTTGTCACTAATAAAGTTAAATTTCATACATATGACGAGTTTTTTTAGGAGCAAATACTCTAGATAAGTTGTCACTTATAAAATTTTAGAAATAACTCAAATGTACGAGATGATTTGTCACAAATGAATTTAACTCTGATAAAAGAGGCAAGATGTCACTGATAAAATATTTTTTGTTGAGTAGTCATCGGTAAATATTGTCTTTCATTGATACACTAAATAAGATTCGATGTAGAGTATCTTCTTTCACTTATTTCATTGATATATATATATAAACATGATACCACTATAACGATGTTCATATTATTTATACCATAATTATTATTATACAACGATATTAACGTCTCTTAAACTAAAATGAATAAAAAAGTGTTACGTTGTCACTAATAAAAATTCAATTTCATACATAAGACAAGTTTTTTTGAGGAGCAAATACGCTCGACAATTTGTCACTTATCAAATTTTAGAAATAACTGAAATGTACAGGATATGTTGTCACAAATGAAATTAACTCTGATAAACGAGTCAAGTTGTCACAGATAAAATAATTTTTGTTTAGTAGTCATTGATAAAATAATAGTTTTTGTCAATATATTAAATTGTGAGTAAATAGTAAATATGGTTATGATGATATACAACCATATATTGGCAGTATGGTAGAACAAATTGACAGTATTTGGTAAACCCTGCAATAATGTTCAAAACTCAAGAATATTTACAAAACAAATATAAAAGTATTTCTTTGTTCCAACATCAGATGTTATTTTTTCTTTTTCAAGTTGTCCTTCACCCCATTAGAGATTAAAAGGATGATGACTATCATGTTTTTTTATTCTCTTAAAAAAATAATGAAATGTACATAATATAATATTATTACCATTCCATTGAAAACGGAGGAAAGAAGACCATGATTCCTTCAAGATCCTTTATAAAGTGAGAGAAGTAACAAGTTTATGTATTTTTTTCTTGAAAGCGAGAGAAGTGTGTTGGTGGTGTGCACCGCTCACAATATAAAGGAAGTGGAAATTTTTGGTGTGGTTAAAATTAGCAATAGCTAAGTCATATATTTTGACATCTTGGTAATTCTTGGTTATACCAATCATATATTATTTATGTGCTTCATTATGTATGACATGTATTAGTTTTTCATCTGACAAGTGTGGTTGTACTTTACTATGCTGACTTTCATATCATTAGACTCTAATACATGGTTAATGTTTGATCGTTTAAATGAACATATATGGTTGTATACCGTCAAAACTTAGCTAATATGCTCCACAATTCAATGATAATGCAATCACTTTTAAGGATAAAAAAAAATATATAAATTTTCAAGTTCATGGGGCATTTTGCACATAAGTGCAAAACTTCAGGGGGTATTTGCAAAACGTCATGTTGACTAACAGAAAAATTTGACAGAGGGGATAAATTGATTAACGTTGTGCAATTTCAGGGGGGTAATTGAAGTTTTGTTAATTTCAGGAGGATAATTGACGAAACTTACAATTTCAGGAGGTAATTGACTATTTACTCATTAAATAAGATTCAATGTAGAGCATCTTCTTTCATTCATCTATAAAAAAAATAAACATGATATCACTATAATAATGTTCGTATTATGTATAGCATAACTTTTATTATACAACGTTATTAAACTCTTTAACTAAAATGCATGAAAAATTTGATAAGTTCTCACTAATAAAGTTAAATTTCATACATAAGACAAGTTTTTTTTAAGAGTAAATACGTTAAACAAGTTGTCACTTATAAAATCTTAGAAACAACTCAAATACACGGGAAACGTTGTTACAAATGAAATTAACTATGATAAAAGAGACAAGCGGTCATTTATAAAAATAAATTTTGTCGAGTGGTCATTGATAAAATAAAAATTTTCATCGATATATTAAATAATATTCAATATTCTTATTATATATACCATAACTTTTATTATACAAAGATATTAAACTCTCTATTACTAATATGAATGAAAAAAGTGGTAAGTTGTCACTGATAAAGTTAAATTTAATACGAAAGACAAGATTGTTTTAGGAGCAAACACGCTAGATAAGTTGTCACTTATAAAATTTTAGAAATAACTCAAATGCACGGGATAAGTTGACATTGATAAAATAATTTTTGTTAAGTGGTCATTGAAAAAATATTATTTTTCATTGATAAATTATATAAAATTCAATATAGAGTATCTTCTTTTATTGATATATAAAAAAATATGATATCACTATAATAAAGTTCTTATTATTTATACCATAACTTTTATTATAGAACGATATTAAACTCTCTATAACTAAAATTCATTAAAAAAGTGATAAAGTTGTCACTAATAAACGTAAATTTTATGCATAAGACATGTTTTTTTTTCAGGAGCAAATACGCCAGAGAAGGTATCACTTATAGAATCTTTGAAAGAACTCAAATGCACGAGAGAAGTTCTCGCAAATGAAATTAACTCTAATAAAAGAGACAAATTGTCACGGATAAAATAATTTTTGTTGAGTCGTCGTTAATAAAATAATATTTTTCATCGATATATTATATACGCTAAAGAAGGTGTTACTTATAGAATATTTGAAAGAACTCAAATGCACGGGATAAGTTCTCACAAATGAAATTAACTCTAATAAAAGAGACAAGTTGTCATGGATAAAATTATTTTTGTTAAGTGGTTATTGAAAAAATAACATTTTTCATCAATACATTATATAATATTCAATGTAGAATATCTTATTTTATATATATATATATATATATATATATATATATATATATATATATAAACATGATATCACTATAACGAAGTTCCTATAATCTATACCATAACTTTTATTATTCAACGAGATTAAACTCTCTTTAACTAATATGTATTAAAAAAGTGATAAGTTGTCACTAATAAAGTTAAATTTTATACATAAGACACGTTTTTTTTAAGGAGCAAATACACAAGACTTTGCTATGTTATAAAATCTTTAAAATAACTCAAATGCACGGGATAAGTAGTCACAAATGAGATTAACTCTGATAAAGAAGACAAGCTGTCACGGATAAAATAATTTTTGTTGAGTGGTCATTGATAAAATAATATTTTTCATCGATAAATTATTTAATATTAAATGTAGAGTATCTTCTTTTATTGATATATAAAAAAAATATGATATCACTGTAACGAAGTTCCTATTTTCTATACCATAACTTTTATTATAGAACGATATTAAACTTTCTTTAACTAAAATTCTTTAAAAAAGTGACAAGTTGTCACTAATAAAGGTAAACTTTATACATAAGACAAGTTTTTTTTGAAGAGCAAATACGTCAAAGAAGGTGTCACGTATAGAATCTTTGAAAGAACTCAATTGCACGGGATAAGTTTTGAATGAATGAAATTAATCTAATAAAACAGAAAAATTGCCATTGATAAAATGATTTTTGTTAAGTGGTCATTGAGAAAATAATATTTTTCATCGATATATATTATATACGCTAGAGAAGGTATTACTTATAAAATCTTGGCTTAATTACTCTTTTGGTCTCTTACCTTATTTTTTGGTTTCGTTTTAGTCCCTTAACTATTAAAAGTTTCGTTTTGGTCCCTTAACTTACTTTTTAATTATTAAAAGTTTCGTTTTGGTCCCTTAACTTATTTTTTGGTTTCGTTTTGGTCCCTTAACTCTTCCTCCGTCAACCACTTTGGTCCTTTATATTAGGATGAATGTATTAGAGTTAAGGGACCAAAACGAAACCAAAAAATAAGTTAAAGGACCAAAATGAAACCAAAAAATAAGTTAAGGGACCAAAACGAAACTTTTAATAATTAAGGGATCAAAACAAAACCAAAAAGTAAGTTAAGGGACCAAAACGAAACTTTTAATAGTTAAGGGACCAAAACGAAACCGAAAAATAAGTTAAGGGACCAAAAGAGTAATTAAGCCTAAAATCTTTGAAAGAACTCAAATGCACGGGATAAGTTCTCACAAATGAAATTAAGTGATAAAGAGACAAGTTCTCATTGATAAAATTATTTTTGTTAAGTGGTCGTTGAAAAAATAACATTTTTCATCGATACATTAAATAATTATTTTATTTGGCGATATGGTATATGTTTATATATTATATGATTTTGATGATTTTGTGACGTATTTGTGACGTATTTGTGACGTGTGACGTGTTATTATTTTATTGTTTAATAAAATAATATAAGTGATGTTTATATGGATGTTATTTGGTAAATATAGAGATTTGGTGGAAAAAGATAGAATTTTAAGAGATGGGGTTATATTTATAATTAAGAAGAGTTGTGTGGGTTAAGAGAGAATTAATTAAGTTGTGAGGGAGTATATAAGAGAAGTAGGTTAAGGGAAAACCTTTTTAGAAACGCGTACAGACAATTGGGAAAAGAGAAGAAGAACGGTTGAACAGAGGAAGAAGCTAGGCTGCGATTTTCTGCATAATTTCCAAGTAAGGGTGAGCCTAACTTCAGTAATATTAATGCTAAATCATCTGTTCTTGATTAGCTTAGAGATTGAGAAGAATTGAGAGAAGTTTTGAGAATTAGGGTTATGATGATTCTGATGGATTTGATGTGAGAATGTGTTGCTTTTCTGTAGGAACTTGTTACAGAACCTAGATTATCCCCTAGGATGATATTGCTGATGTATTAGAGACTTAACTTGAGAGATTGGAGAGGTTTTGGTGAGAATTGGACTGAACCCGTAGTGGTTCTGAGATCGCTCGCCTGAGGCGAGTGACTACTCGCCGTGGCGAGTAAGCTTTGATCGCTCGCGAGGCGAGCAGCGTAGCTCGCCGTGGCGAGCTTGTCCCTTAAATTTTAGGACTTTGGCCCAAATGATGATGGTTTTGAGTGCCCTTATATTTATAGAGATGACCTGTGAAGTTGGTTTGGTCAAATTGGATTTAGAGAGCTTAAAAATGAGGATTTTGGTGAAAAATGTCAAAAGGCCGAAGCACCCAGTATTTCTCGCCTCCAGCTCGCCCCCAACTCGCCTTTGGCGAGTGAGCTGATGTGAGTACTCGCCTGTGGCGAGCAGATGTACTCGCCGTGGCGAGTTAGATGGTTCAGGACTGTTTTGTTGTTTTGCAAGCTGTTTTGCATAGGACGTTTGGAGTACCCCTTTGGGTGGAGTTAGTGCTGTTCTATACCCTTAGATGAGTTATGTAAAGATGAATGATGATGGTTCTATTAGACCAGTGATAAATGATGTGTTGTTGAATATAAGTGATGTATGAGTTTGATGCTAATTGAATAAGATGATGTTATGAGTTGCAATGTGTATGTATAATGAGATGATGTTCTGCCATGTAATTATTATTAACTGCATGTGTCAGTCTTGAAAAATGTAATGATGATTGAGACGGTGTATTAAGTTGTTAAACGACGAGTCCATGCATTTGCATAATTATGAGACGGTGGAGCTTTATGCTCAAAGCGACGGTGGAGCATTTGCTCAAAGCGACGGTGAAGCATATTAATGCTATAATCATATGGTACCACATGCATGATGTTGAGACGTTAGGTGTTGCATTTAGTCGAGTCAATTGTGACATATATGAGATGATGTTTGAGACGTTGATGTGTGATGTAATGTTGTTTATGATGATGCTTATGAAGATGTTATGATGTGCTTTAATGTATATGTGATGAATTGGATATATGATTTGTTAATCTTGACTTATGATTTATATATTAATATTATTGTTGTGAATCTCACCCCTTCTGCTGGAATTGCCGCCTTGTGGGCAAGTGCAGGTACCCAGTCTTAGATGCGTTGATGCGAGGATGTGTGAAGTAGGGTTGCTCTGATATGTAACGGGATGGGGTCTTTTGTAGAGTCTATTCCTTATGTATCATGTTTGATTAAGTGTTGACTTTCGGTGATGTTGAAAATAATAATGTTTTGAGACGTTTAATGGCTTTTAAGCCAAGACTATTTATGAGATGAGACTATTTGAATTCCGCTGCTTAATTGAGTATTTTTGTAATTTGATAAATTATTATCGAAGTTGTTTTTAAGATGAAATGTGACACTCCTTTTGAGAAGTACTCTGATTTTATATGATTTATTTAAAGAAATTTTTAAGATGGGAAATTGGGGTGTTACACTAATAATATTAAATTTCAGACATAGGACAAGTTTTTTTCAGGAGCAAATACGCGAGACAAGTTGTCAGTTATTAAATCTTATAAATAACTCAAATGCACGGGATAAGTAGTCACAAATGAAATTAACTCTGATAAAAGAGACAAGCTGTGACAGATAAAATAATTTTTGTTGAGTTGTCATTCATAAAATAATATTTTTCATCGATAAATTATATAATATTAAATGTAGAGTATCTTCTTTTATTGATATATATAAAAAATGATATCACAATAACGATGTTCCTATTTTTTATACCATAACTTTGATTATAGAATGATATTAAACTCTCTTTAACTAAAATTCATTAAAAAAGTGATAAGTTGTCATTAATAAAAGTAAATTGTATACATAAGACAAGATTTTTGTAGGAGCAAATACGCCAGAGAAAGTGTCACTTATAGAATCTTTAAAAGAACTCAAATGCACGGGATAAGTTCTCACAAATGAAATTAACTCTAATGAAGAGACAAGTTGTCATTGATAAAAATATTTTTGTTAAGTGGTCATTGAAAAAATAACATTTTTCTTCGATACATTATATAATATTCAATGTAGAATATCGTATTTTATATATATATATATATATATATATATATATATATATATATATATGTGTGTGTGTGTGTGTGTGTGTGTAAATAAACATGACATCACTATAACAAAGTTCTGATTATTTATACCATAGTTTTTATTATACAACGAGATTAAACTCTATTTAACTAATATGTATTAAAAAAGTGATAAGTTGTCACTAATAAAGTTAAATTTCATACAAAGGACAAATTGTTTTCAGGGCAAATATAGGAGACAAGTTGTCAGTTATTAAATCTTATAAATAACTTAAATGCACGGGATAAATAGTCACAAATGAAATTAGCTCTGGTAAAAGAGACAAGTTGTGACAGATAAAATAATTTTTGTTGAGTGGTCATTGATAAAATAATATTTTTCATCGATAAATTATATAATATTAAATGTAGAGTATCTTCTTTTATTGATATATAAAAAAAATATGATATCACAATAACGAAGTTTCTATTTTTTATACCATAACTTTTATTATAGAACGATATTAAACTCTCTTTAACTAAAATTCATTAAAAAAGTGATAAGTTGTCACTAATAAAGGTATATTTTATACATAACACGGAATTTTTTTAAGAGCAAATACGCCAGAGAAAGTGTCACTTATAGAATCTTTGAAAGAACTCAAATGCACGGGATAAGTTCTTACAAATGAAATTAACTCTGATAAAGAGACAAGTTGTCATTGATAAAATTATTTTTGTTAAGTGGTCATTGAAAAAATAACATTTTTCTTCGATACATTATATAATATTCAAGGTAGAATATCGTATTTTATATATATGTAGATAAACATTATATCACTATAACGAAGTTCCTATTATTTATACCATAACTTTTATTATATAACGAGATTAAACTCTCTTTAACTAATATGTATTAAAAAAGTGATAAGTTGTCACCAATAAAGGTAAATTTCATACATAAGACAAATATTTTTCAGGAGCAACTACGCGACACAAGTTGTCAATTATAAAATCTTAGAAATAACTCAAATGCATCGGATAAGTTGTCACAAATGAAATTAACTCTGATAAAAGAGACAAGCTATCGCGGATAAAATAATTTTTGTTGAGTGGTCATTGATAAAATAATACTTTTCATCGATAAAGTACATAATATTCAATGCGGAGTATCTTCTTTTATTGATATATTAAAAAAAATATGATATCAGTTCCCGTGAGCATAGCTTAGTTGGCAAGGACATGCATTGTTATATGCAGGGGTCAGGGTTCGAACCCTAAACAACCCACTTATTCACTTTGAAAAAGGTGAATTATAGCCACTAGGCTACCTGACAAAAAAAATGATATCACTATAACGAAGTTCCTATTATTTATACCATAACTTTTATTATAGAACGATATTTAACTTTCTTTAACTAAAATTCATTAAAAAAGTGATAAGTTGTCACTAATAAAGGTAAATTCATACATAAGACAACTTTTTATAAGGAACAAATACGTTAGACAAGTTGTCACTTATAGAATCTTTGAAAGAACTCAAATGCACGGGATAAGTTCTCACAAATGAAATTGACTATAATAAAAGAGACAAGTTGTCATTGATAAAATGATTTTTGTTAAGTGATTTTTGAGAAAATATGTTAGACAAGTTGTCACTCTGTTTAAAGTGATAAGTTTTTTTTTTTTTTTAAAGGAAGTAATAAGTTTTATTATACAAAACTTATAAAGTGATAAATTGTCACTAATAAAGTTAAATTTTATACGGAAGACAATATTTTTTAAGAGTAAATATGTTAGACAAATTGTCACTAATAAAATTGTCAATGATAAAAAAAATGCGTCAACGGCGCAACCCGTGCAGACGCACGGGTACAACACTAGTTTGATTAACAAATAAAGCAACTGAAGTAGTCTACTGAAGTAGAGTAACACTATCCATGTTCAATTTCTTTTACATAAAGATAAAGTAGGTAGATACTAACACTACACGTTTTCCTTTTTTTACCTTGGTTTTATGTAGCTTGACATCTAGCAGCGTGTATGTGTGCCATTTGGCTGCAGCTTTGGTTGACAAGTGGGGAGCTCCTTTAATTGACACGTGTAGAGTTTCGTTTTTCAAATTGGCTTCCAAAGGGAAAAAGTCTTTCTGTCACGTGAGAAAAGAAAGCAGAATTGGAAAAGTCATTTTGAAAAAAACAAAACTTTATCTTCCCTAAAACTTTTCCCACACTTTCTTCTCTCTACTAAATTTGAATTTCAAATTTCAAACATAAAATATTAAATCTTATTGCTTTAGTACAAAATAAAGTCAACTTTTTCAATCAAAATTCACACTTCTCTACTCCAAATTTTTGGCTCTTAAATTTGAAATTCAAATTCAAACTCATTTTATCCTCAACACACTTTTATATACAAGATTCAATAGTCTATTTCACACATTGATCTTCTTTCTCTCTCACCATTTCTTATTTTTATTTCAATCTTTTCCCTGATTCTAATCTTCATTTTCTTCTCATATTATAGGTTACAAATTAAAATAAATTATATTAATAAACTCATTATATTAATAAAAGATTGTAACTTTCAGGATAAAAATGAAAGGTTGCAAGTTACAACATTTGAACTATTATTGATTTAATGAATTAATTGGTTAATTAGTTACTAATGTTTATGAATCTACTTTTCTAACCTTCTTATTTTCTTTTATTACTTAATTTTGATATGACAATATTTTTGTGTGGATTTCGAGAAGAGGATAAATGAGGCTTCTATTTATCAATTAAGTATATTATATTTAAAAAATAAAAAATTAAAACTACAATATATTTAAAGAGTCTAAACTTAAAGTCTTTACGTAGGTATTAATTAGGCTTAATTGCATTTTTGGACCCTTATCTTTTCAAAAGTTGCGGTTATGGACCCTTAACTAATTTAAATACAAAATAGACCCTTATGTTTTGATTCTTTGGCAGTTTTGGACCCCCACTTCATTGTTGACTTGGTCGTTGCTGACGTGACACCCACATCCCATTAGTGAGGTGCCACGTGTATTATTTTTTTTTTACTTTTTTTTAATTCATCCACGTCAGCCACGTGGCAACTCACTAATGGATGTGGGTGCCACGTCAGCAACGACCAAGTCAACAATGAGGTGGGGGTCCAAAACTGCCAAAGAATCAAAACATAAGGGTCTGTTTTGTATTTAAATTAGTTAGGGGTCCATAACCGCAACTTTTGAAAAGATAGGGGGTCCAAAAATGCAATTAAGCCTATTAATTGTATAGAACATGAAGTAAAAGTTCAAATCATTTTTATTCAAACATTTTAAATTGAATATGGAAGATTATGTATTACATAAAAGCAGTATAATTTAGTTTATAAAGATGAAGACAATTGTCTACCATTTTTTCAATAAAAACAATGATAAATATATTATAATATAATTGGGACAAAGATAGACAAAATTGAGAGAAATAGAGAATAGTGCCTCTAAGAAAAAAAAGATATGTAGAATACTATAGAATATGATTCAAGTTACACATTTGTGGCAATTTGCATAGGAAAAACACTAAATGAATTTATACAATAAAAGTTTAAATTCATTGCAAATAAGGTTAAAACAATTCATAAAAAAAGGATCCAACTAAAATAAATTTTAACAATTAACTACAATTGACTTGAATGAATTGAAAAAATTATAATTGTAGACGAATAAAATAAAATATGGTCTCATTTGCACTAATTAGTCCCGAATAATGCATAAAAGTAAAGTTTAAAAAAGGGGAGATATAAACTAAACCAAGAAAAAAATATTAAAATAAGTTTTTGTTATAATTCACTATTCATCTGCAATTCTATTGATTTTTAATAGAGCTGAATGACACATTATTTATATAAAAAGTAATTTTTATCTACTCTATATTCTAATTCACTTCACGAAAGAATAACAAGTTTAAAAATATTTTAATAGCGATTTTTTTAATCAAAGAGTAATTCAATAGAAATCCACCAAATTTGTCAGTTTCCATAAAATAAAAACAATATATTAAAACTCGTGCAACGCCCTACAACAAATATATTCTTTAAAAATAAAATTCACAAACATGCACCTTTTCTATATAACAAAAGAAAAACATAAAAAAATCATCAAATATAATGCATTTAAGATTGTACGATAAAAATATCTATAAACCTCTATTTATTATCTTAGTGTCATTAAACCTTTAACTTTTTTTTTAAACAACCAGTTCTAATTTTAATTCTATCGAACGAAATGCTCATTATTTTTTCAAGTATAAACAAAACATTTTAAACCAAAATTGAGTGTACTTGAATGAAAAAATTATAAATACATTGCATCAATATTACCTTTTTTTAGTCAATTAAACATTTTATTATTATTTAAACGTATTTTAACAAACTCGTGCAACGCACGGGTTGAATTCCTAGTTTGTCTAAAAATAATAATAAAAAAGGGTGGGATAGATAAATTAAAAAACTTAAAAGTTGGGTTACCGAAAAGAAATAAAAAAAAAAATGAAACATGGGGGACTGTACTGTACAATACATTCAACTAGGTATATTACCCTTTGATTGAAATACATACTTATTTTTTTTAAATATTATTATTTTATTTTATGATTGAATATGTTTTAAAATACAATATCACTATGTTTAGTTTTAATTTATATTATAAATAGGTGAATCTTTTAGAAGTATGAAAATTCGTATTGTTTTTTTTTTTTTTACAAAATCCGTATTGGTTTAGTTGTAAATTTGATAAATATTTTTAAAATAATTAATAAGTTTTTGTTTGTTGTATAATATTTAATAAACTTTTAAAGATATATCATATTTTAATCTAAAAGAGCATTCACTAGGAGCCTTTAAACCAATTAATTACAAAGGTGAATGATAATACTAATCGGGAGTTAGAGATTTATTGAGAAGTTGATAAGTTAGAATATGAGGACTTAAAATAGATGGGTCAAGTTACTTCTTTGTATGACATTATACTGAAAATGAGTAAAAATTTAAGTGTGGAGTTGTGGCATATTCTCTGAGAAGGAAAGTCTTGTGATGATTATTTATGTTTTTACTAAAAAAGATTGTATCAACTTGACTCTTTAAACGTGATAGAAAAAAAAAACTTGACTCTTTAAACATTGTTTGTTTCTGCCGATTGAATTTGATTATGTTTCACAAATGCTTTGAGAATCTACTTCTATATAGTTCCTTTATGTTTCTATTTTATTACTTTCTCTTTTCCTCTCTTAAACAATAAGAAATAGCATCAACTATTTAAAAGTTCAAAAAGAGACATGGTTCAACTTATGGAAATAAATTCCATGCCAACTTGAAATTTATCACTATTAGAAAACACACGAAGAAAATTTTATTTTCATTGTATCTATAAAAATACATGAAGCTTCTATCCATTTCTATCCATCAAATTTAGTTCAAATGTGACAACAAAATCATTAGAAAGAACCAAATGAACATCACGATAAAATAAATAATGAGGTGGATGAACTATTTAATGTAAAAAAATTAATTACGTATATATCAAAAAAGTCATCAGGGAATTTATATAAGAAAAGGAATTGCAAGAGGTGTCTAACTTATTCATGCAACCGAATGTTATAATTTTTTTTTGCTGAACAATTTCTCTATAAGAAGTGTTAAAAAGCAAAAATGGATTTTATGACCACAAACAAGCAGTCTCAATAACACAAGGTTGAAATAGATGTAATAGTCACAAGGAAAATTTATGTAACACAAGACAAAATTTCATATAACTCTTCAATTGATTGATTAATACGTTAAAGGCAATTTATTAATGAATATCAAATTTTTATGTACGTTGGAAACTACTCATTTAAGTTGGAGAAATGTCAATAGAGCAACTCATGAGCACAACCGTGAGATAAATTGATCAAACTATTTTTAATGAGTGGTCATTGATAAAAATAATATTTTTTATCGATATATTAAATAATATTCAACGTAACGTATCTTCTTCACTTATAGAAATAAAAAAAAAAAAACATGATATCACTGTATTTTTTTTTTGAAGGGTGATATCACTATAATTGTGTTCCTCTTATTTATACCATAACTTTTATTATACAACAATATTAAACTCTCTTTAATTAAAATACATGAAAAAAGTGATAAGCTATCACTAATAAAGTTAAATTTCACACAGAATACAAGTTTTTTTAAGAGCAAATACGCTAGACAAGTTGTCACTTATAAAATCTTATAAATAACTCAAATGCACGAGATAAGTTGTCACAAATGGAATTAACTTTGATAAAAAAGACAAGTTTTCACAGATAAAATAAGTTTTGTTGAGTGGTAATTGATAAAATAATATTTTTTATCGACATATTAAATAAGATTCAACGTAAAATATTTTCTTTCAATAATATATAAAAAAATCAACATGATATCACTATAACGATATTCCTATTATTTGCACCATAATTTCTATAATACAAAGATATTAAACTCTCTTTAACTAAATTACATGAAAAAAGTGATAAGTTGTCACTAATAAAATTAAACTTCATACGACATACAAGTTTTTTTTAAGAGCAAACACGCTAAACGAGTTGTCCCTTATAAAATCTTAGAAATAGCTCAAATGTACAGGATCAATTGTCACAAAAGAAATTACATCTGATAAAAAGACAAGTTGTCACTTATAAAATCTTAAAAATAATTCAAATGTATGGGATAAGTTTTCGCAAATGAAATCAACTCTGATAAACTTTTATTATACAACAGTATTAAGCTCTCTTTAACTAAAATGCATGAAAAAGTGATAAATTGTCACTAATAAAGTTAAATTTCATACGACAGACAAGTTTTTTTTAGGAGCAAACACGCTAAACGAGTTGTCACTTATAAAATCTTAGAAATAGCTCAAATGTACGGGATCAATTGTCACAAAAGGAATTAACTCTGATAAAAAGACAAGTTGTCATTTATAAAATCTTAAAAATAACTCAAATGTACGGGATAAGTTTTCACAAATGAAATTAACTCTGATAAACTTTTATTATACAACGATATTAAACTCTCTTTAACCAAAATGCATGAAAAAAATGATAAATTGTCACTAATAAAGTTAAATTTCATACCGTAGACAAGTTTTTTTTTAGGAGGAAATACACCAAACAAGTTGTCCCTTATAAAATCTTATAAATAACTCAAATATATAATATAAGTTTTCACAAATGGAAATAACTTTGATAAAAAATACTATTGCGACCTATAAAATCTTAGAAATAACTCAAATGTACGGGATAAGTTATCACAAATAAAATTATTTTTGATAAACTATTATTAAACAACAATATTAAACTCTTTTTAACCAAAATGCATGAAAAAGTGATAAATTGTCATTAATAAAGTTAAATTTTATACCGTAGAAAAATGTGTTTTTTAGGAGGAAATACCCCAAACAAGTTGTCCCTTATAAATTCTTATAAATAACTCAAATATATAGTATAAGTTGTCACAAATGGAAATAACTTTGATAAAAAATACAATTGCGACTTATAAAATCTTAGAAATAACTCAAATGTACGGGATAAGTTATCACAAATAAAATTAATTGTGATAAACTTTTATTATACAACGATATTTAACCCTCATTAACTAAAATGCATGAAAAGATTGATAAGTTCTCACTAATAAAGTTTAATTTCATACGGCAGACAAGTTTTTTTTTTAGCAAACACGCTAAACGAGTTGTCACTTATAAAATCTTAGAAATAACTCTAATGTATGGGATCAGTTGTCACAAATGGAATTAACTCAGATAAAAAAGACAAGTTGTCACTTTTAAGATCTTATAAATAACTCAAATGTAGAGGATAAGTTTTAACAAATGAAATTAACTCTGATAAACTTTTATTATACAACGATATTAAGCTCTCTTCAACTAAAATGCATGAAAAAAACGATAATTTGTCACTAATAAAGTTAAATTTCATACGGTTGACAAGTTTTGTTTAGGAGCAATCATGCTAAACGAGTTGTCACTTATAAAATCTTAGAAATAGCTCAAATGTACCGGATCAGTTGTCACAAAATAAATTAACTCTGATAAAAAGACAAGTTGTCACTTATAAAATCTTAAAAATAATTTAAATGTACGGGAGAAGTTTTCACAAATGAAATTAACTCTGATAAACTTTTATTATACAACGATATTAAGCTCTCTTTAACTAAAATGCATGAAAAAATTGATAAGTTCTCACTAATAAAGTTTAATTTCATACGGCAGACAAGTGTTTTTTTGGAGCAAACACGCTAAACGAGTTGTCACTTATAAAATCTTAGAAATAACTCTAATGTACAGGATCAGTTGTCACAAATGGAATTAACTCAGATAAAAAAGACAAGTTGTCATTTATAAGATCTTATAAATAACTCAAATGTAGAGGATAAGTTTTCACAAATGAAACTAACTCTGATAAACTTTTATTACACAACGATGTTAAGCCTTCTTCAACTAAAATGCATGAAAAAAATGATAATTTGTCACTAATAAAGTTAAATTTCATACGGCAGACAAGTTTTGTTTAGGAGCAAACAAGCTAAACGAGTTGTCACTTATAAAATCTTACAAATAGCTCAAATGTACGGGATCAGTTGTCACAAACAGAATTAACTCTGATAAAAAGACAAGTTGTCATTTATAAAATCTTAAAAATAACTCAAATGTACGGAATAAGTTTTCACAAATGAAATTAATTGTGATAAACTTTTATTATACAACGATATTAAACTCTCTTTAACCAAAATACATGAAAAAAGTGATAAATTGTCACTAATAAAGTTAAATTTCATACCGTGGACAAGGTTTTTTTTTTAGGAGGAAATACACCAAACAAGTTGTCCCTTATAAAATCTTATAGATAACTCAAATGTATAATACAAGTTGTCATAAATGGAAATAACTTTGATAAAAAATACAATTGCGACTTATAAAATCTTATAAATAACTCAAATGTACGGGATAAGTTATCACAAATAAAATTAATTGTGATAAACTTTTATTATGCAACGAAATTAAACTCTCTTTATGTAAAATGCATGAAAAAAATGATAAGTTGTCACTAATAAAGTTTAATTTCATACGACATAAGTGTTTTCTTTAGGAGCAAATACGTTAAACGAGTTGTCACTTTTAAAATCTTAAAAATAACTTAAATGTATGGGATAAGTTGTCACAAATGAAATTAACTTTGATAAAAAAGACAAGCTGTTACTTATAAAATCTTAGAAATAACTCAAATGCACGGGATATGTTGTCACCAATGAAATTAACTCCGATAAACTTTTAATATACAACGATATTATACTCTCTTTAACTAAAATACATTAAAAAAGTGATAAATTGGCATTAATAAAATTAAATTTCATAAGATTAGAACTCTTTTTTAGATGCAAATACGCTAAACAAGTTTTCACTCAGCTTTATTTCTATCGAATCAAGTGGTGTGTACTCCACATTTAAAGTTGCTTTTTCCTTTGTGTTCCCAGATATTCACCTAATTTTATAAACAATTTTGCTTAATATTAACCCTCACGTTGACTGAAAAAATATTTATAATACTTTCCATCATTTTCAATCCAATTATTTACTTATTATGGGTAGAAATCTGCCAATTACTCTCATTCACCAAGCTACTAAGTTTAGTTTGTCCTAATCTTTCTTTTTCCAATAAAATAAAATAAAATTTACTGCCAAATAAAATTATTTTAACAAATTTGCATTGCTTATACACTCCCCAATTATATTATAAACATTGGCAAAAAAAAAAGCGCCAACGGCGCAACCCGTGCAAACGCACGGGTACAACACTAGTTTTATAAGAAGGTAGATACTAACACTAAATCATTCAAAACTTAAACTCAAATTCAAACTCAAGAAATTAAAGTTAAATTAGATTTTTTTTTTCCACTAAACCATACAAAACCTAAAACTTTGAAATTCAAACTCAAGAAATTAAAGTTTAAAGATTGATTTTTTTCTTCTATAAATCACTAAATCATACAAAAGTTAAACTTAAACTCTAAATATTTTCATGCAAAGTTGGAAATTTTTTTCAAACAATCACTTGATTACAATATCATTCTTGAGGATCGCTGAAGGAAACATAACATTCTTGAGGATCACAATATCATTCTTAATGAACAAACATGTCTACAACTTAAAACAACAATTGATATTCACTACAAGGAGATTGTTATTAAGGTTTCTATGAAAAAAAAGAGATAATGCATAACATTAAAATAACATTCCCAATTTTTTTGGCATTTAAAGTGGTCAACCTGATGACTAATGAAAAAAGAAAATCACTTAAAATGGTTGAAGACCTTTGGAGCAAGGGATAACTCTCAAATCTTTCGGCAACTACCCTTCCCTTAATCCCTTGCTTAATTACTAAAAGGCAAACTCACCCAAATAATAGTCAAGAAAAACCATACCACACCTTTTGTCAAGCTCTTCTAATGTGGTGTCATGTATCCTCACAAAAATTACTCACCAACTTATTCATAGCCTGAAATAAATCTATATTATATACAATTGAGAATGTTTTACAATGACCTAAATTAAATGTTTCTTTTCTCATGGCTTTCCACATGAACAATTTGCCATTTGGCAATTGAGAATTATTTCACCATTTTATATGACTCTAATTATAAAAGGCAACATTACAAATGATATCTATCTATCTATATTATATACAATTGAGAATGTTTTACAATGACCTAAATTAAATGTTTCTCTTCTCATGGCTTTCCACATGAACAATTTGCCATTTGGCAATTGAGAATTATTTCACCATTTTATATGACTCTAATTATAAAAGGCAACATTACAAATGATATTAAATGGGACGTAACTAATTGCATAATTCTTTTATTTAACAAAAAAAAGAGTAGTAATTTTAACAATACTTGATAATCATTTGGGAAAAAGAGTAGTAATTATAACAATACTTCGTACAAATTTTTACGCGTAGAAAATACCGTGTGAAAACGACCCTAAAATTATATATATGTAAAACACAAATTTTTACGCGTAGAAAAATACCGTGTGAAAACGACCTTAAAATTATATATATGTAAAACATAGTAATATTGTTAAGATATAGTCAAAATCACTACACAAAATTTGTTGAAAATGACTCAAAAACATTAGAAAGAATTAAATTATTATTGATTCTTAAATTATACATTCACGTACTTTCACACAACCAGAATCAAGTTTGTTCTTCGTGTGATTGAAAAAATTAATATCTGACTTGCACAAAGGGAAAAAAAGTCACTTCAACTACTCTAAATATTTATAAAAATAATTCTGAGTTTTTTTTGAGAGAAAAAATAATTATAAGTTGTCAAACAAAAATATAATATAAATTGCTTTCTCTAGCAAATATTACGCTAACATTTGAATTAAAATACTAATTATAACTTATTAGCTGATTTCGAATCAGGTTAAAAAAATAAGTAAATTCTCTTCATTGTCAACCCACGACTATATGTGAGCAATTTCACATTTCTTTCTTCATGTTATGAATTTCTTTATCTATTTTTAATTGATAATAATATTTCTTTGTAATATTATGTAACAATTATCGTATGTAACATTAGTAGTACAAGTTTATTGAATGGAAGAAAATGCTTCTTTTTGTTTGTATTTTTATTTTATTTTTTTATGAGAGATTTTTTTAATTACACACATGCATTTCGTAACGGTGTTTATGATCTCCTACAAAATAATTGAATGTAAAAACATTCAAATCATTATCAACTGAAAGAGATCTATTTTTGTGTTGGTTAATATATATATATATATATATCGGTATTATTTTATTCTCTCTTAGGGTGTTTGAATTATATGAGTGTACATATATCATTTTCCTTTTGCAAATACCGATCATATTTCAAACAATTTAAAGGGGAATTACAATAACATACTAATGGACAACTAAAAAATTCATCAAATATTCCATTAACAAAGCAACTCAGAAAATAAACAAACAAATCAATATATTATTTTTTATCAATTAAATGTTTAAATTTGGAATAAATTATACGATAATCGTAAACTTAAAAAGAAATAAAAAAAACTTTTATAAGTGTTTATTTTTATATGTTTAGTGTTTTGTTTCCTTGACTGCATATATATGTCGGTCAACGCTTATTTATATATATGTTGTGTATTTGAGTATAAATAAATTTTTGTCTACGCATGTTCTTAATTTTTTTGTTTTTTGTTTTTTCTGCTTGAACTAAAAAAATTATACTTCAGTAGCTAAAAGCAAGCCTTATAATATATATATATATATATCTATATATATATATATATATATATAGACGACACACACACACATAATATATACACTTTAATAACTCTAATTTTTTTTTTTGTTGTTAATAACTCTAATTTTATTCTAATTTTAAAAAAATTAAATATACATGAATTATAGAAATTTCAAATATACTTTCAAAAAAACAAAAGAAATTTCATATAAAATATGAAATTTAATGGAAATAACTCTAATTTTATTCTCACCTAAAAAAAACTCTAATTTCATTCAAAAATCATAGACCAAATCTCTACGATAAATATAATAAGATCAATTCGCTTTTGCTTTACATTCACAACGTTCAACTTACAACTCTGCTATAATTATTTCGAAATGATAAATAAAGACCCCATATATACACTATTAAATGATTTTGTTTGATTTCCATGACACGAACAAAAGCATATGATTTATCTAAGAAAAAATTATTTAATATATGAAATTAACTTTTTTTTTTTTTATGGTTCAAGTATGAGTTAAGTTGATCCGATATTTTTTCTAATACTAAATTTATTTTTTTCAATAAAAAGTAATCTCAATTTGTTCTATGCTAAAAGTAATATTGAATGCATTAATTGAGACAAAGTCTATCAATATGTATACATTAATTATGAATCAATTGGGTTTTATAGACAAAAGTTACCCATTCTCTATCCAAAAATTAAGTTATACATTAATTATGAATCAATTAAGTTTTATAGACAAAAGTTACCCATTCTTCGCCCAAATATTAAGTAAATGTCAACAAAACTTGCATAAATGGTGTAATTTTAAAATTCAAAGTAACATTCCCTAATAACATTATAGTCGATCCATAAATGTTTCTTTTAGAGAAACGATCCAAAACGACGAGTAGTTTCAACGTACTCCCTCTGTTTCAAATTATATGTCATTCTATCAAAATTTGTTTGTTTTAAATTATATATCGTAATATCAATGATCATTAATGCTTATTTTTCCATTATGTTCTTTACTATTTATCACTTTATCTTTTTACAATTCTTTTAAATTTTTTTCATACTAACGATGAATGATATTTTTGTAAAATAACTTATAATTGCTATTTCTATACAATATTAATTGCATTTTTTAATATATGTAAAATTTCTAGAATGACATAATTTAGAACGAATATGGTAGTTTGTAGATACAGTGAAGTTTTCATACACCCTCCGACCACTGTTAGAAGCCAAAATTCATTGTTTAAGCACAAATTCAATAAATGGTGTATGTGGTCTATATGTAGACCACATACATCGTTTATTGAATAAACCTATAACGTCGAATTTTCCTTATAATAGTGACCGGAAAATGTATAATATTCCATTAAAAAGTTTTGATATATAACAAATATTACATTGAATTTAGGTGCACATTATTCCATGTCAATTGATTCTCATTCAACTAGCATTATTGACTACTTTTTGGTTTCATTTTTGTTTTCCTCTTTGATGGAGCTTTGACAATAAACTATCTCCGTTTCTAAATACACGTCGCCCTCAACCACTTTACATGTGTCAATACGCAACTTTGACTATTAATATCTTTAGTTATCTATAATAGAAAATTATGAAAATTTTATTTAAAAAAAAATATTCATTGAGACAAATTGAGCAACATCTTACATGCTAACATTTATATTGATATATTAGTTAAAAATAATTGTCAAAGTAAGTTAGATGAATATTGATTATTTTAAAACTGCAACATTTATTTTGAAATGAATGAGTATTTCTTTTTTCAGTTATTAGTTGAAGGAGAATAAAATACGAGATAGAGTTATGTTTGTTCTTTTAAACAATATTAATTTATTCTTCAAAAAAAGTTAATGCAATACATGAAAGAGTTTTGCATTTAATAAAAAATTAGTGTGATAAGAAATGTCAAAAATGAAAAATTAGTTTTTTTTATTAAGATGTGATAGGAATAGCAAGGAAAAAGTCGAACACAAGGATCACAAAGCTAAACCAAGAGATTTCTTCACCAAGCATGCAACTCAAAAGATAAATTACAAACTTTAGTGGACTATTAAGCACAATTTCAAGATAGACAAAGTGTATCACACTAAATCTACAAGGTTTGTCAAAGATGATTTACCATAAAATATGTATCATTTCACTTCACAGGTTGGTATCTTTCAAGATGAAGTTATTTTTTTTTATTTGTTCTTAAGTTAGTTTTGTGGTGAAACATAAGCTTTTCGTTTCTTTTAAGATAGGTTGTGTTTCCGTTTAAATTGATTTAGGTTATTAAAGTTAGTTGTTTTTTTAATAGATTTCTTTTCATGTATATCATATTAGTTTTTGGATCAAAGACCTTCCTTTCTAACTTTGAATAAGCATTTTTAGATAGATTTTTTTTTTTAATAAAAAACTCATGTTTAAATAGAGCCCACTTCATTTTATATTAATTAAACTAGAGATTTTCTATTGCACTCAAATATAAAAAGAATAGTTTTTGGCAAGTAAGATCAAAAGATGTCATTAAAATAATGAAATAACTTAAATAATATTATAAAAATAGTCGATGAAAGTTGGTGCATTTGGTAAAGAGCCAACTTATTCGCAAAATCATGTGTTCAACTTTTGTTGCTAGCATGATTACGTCTATCTATGAAATCTAAAATGATAAAATAATTTAAATAAAAGGAAACAATTGAATAAAAAATCACCTCAAAGATACGTATATACCCATTATATGTAAGATATACATATATTTTGACATGTATTTTAAATATTATCAACATAAATTAAAATACATGAACAAAAAATCAGCATAGAATTTCCCGTGCAAGGCACGGGTTTTAAACTAGTTTCAAACAGAACGGTATAGAGACAAGCCATCGAACAAAGAGGCAAGCTATTCAACATGAGAACGCAAGCAATAAATGCCTCTTATTAAATATGAACATCTGAAAGAAAATAGTCCAATGCCTCTGGAAATATTATAGAGGCAATGAAGGATAATAAATATTTAGATTTAGAAAGAAAATAAATAATTTTTGGATTTCCCTTCAAAAAGAAATAATTTTTTGATTTGAACCGGACAAGGGTTGGAATCTCAAATAAAAATCAGATCTTCAAGATTTAGGTGCACAGACAGTGACAAATTATGGGTAAAAAAAAGAAGACAAATTATGTAATTAAACAACAACAAAAAAATATAAGCATGGTCTTTTCAAAAGATTGGGTAAAATACAAAAACAGAAAATAAATTGCACATTTTCTTCATCACATTTAAGTATTTTTTTGTTCCCTTTAACAAAAAACAAAACATAGACAGTTAAACAGTAAAAGAAAACATACAATAGAGTCTAAGTCTTTTTTTAGTGCATGTAAAATACAAAAACACAATAAAGATCAAAAACAAATAAGATGAAGTTTTGTGCACTGATCTGCAAACAATTTACATATCTAAGAAAGTTGTTGTTGCTGCATGTGCAAAAGAAGAAGTCATGTGGTTTGGTGCCCAGATCATGATGAAATAGGTACAAAAGAGAGCTTACATTATAAAGGTTCCAGACCTACAGCTAGACTACGCGTCTGTTTGGCAACGAGTTTTCAGGGTGCTAAAGCGCGTTTACTTTTTGAAACGTGGTTTCCAGAATTTTCAGTTTGGTTGGGTGAATGAAAAGCGCGTTTAGTGAACTCGGTTTTGAGACCAAAACGCCGGTTGTGTTGAAGCTGGTTTTCCTAGCTTCTGCGTCTCACATAATCCATTCTGCATCAAATAAACTTTATTTTCCAGCTTTGCCCCTTTGTATGTCCATGTTTCATGTTTCAAGATACAGCCGTAATTGGTTTTTAGGTTAGGGATGAAGCATTAATTGGGCTCTTGTATATTTTCTCACATGACCCGACCCATTAATTTAAGTGACCAATATGAATTTTTTTTTTCTAATCAAAGAATAACGTTTTACATTAAACCGTGAATTTTTTTTGGAGTAATACTTTAAACCGTGTTCTTATGCAACCCTTTTATTCTTATATTCTAAATTCTTTTCTTAATCTAAAAAAATATAGCCATCATTTTTTTTAATGAAACCATCATTATCTAATAAGCTCAATTGATCAAAAGAATATTAAAAATTTAAAATAATTCCTATGAATAAATATTATTTTCAAAGGAATTTGTGAAACAAAAACCTATTTATGATTTTACATAAGCTGGACTAATTATCAAAAACAAGAATGAGATATTTTGTTTTAATCTAATTAAAAGGATAATTTAGTCATTTCACATTTAAAATCAATTTTGATTCAAACTATCTAAATAACATCAACTTATAAGAATCACTTCTATTAAAGTGTATCCAAACATAATCAATTCACATTCAACTCACTTTTAACCAAAATCAATTCTCTCAAACTCAATTCTATCAAAATCAATTCTCCTCACCGTCATACCAAACACACAAATGACATCAAAGTTGGTCGAAAATCATGCTCATAGCGGCGGTGCTACAATGTCAACATGATGATTTCGAAAAACTAAACACATGGGAAGAAAATAAAGGATGATATCATGAGATTTGTAGTGTTTTAATGGACATTAGAAGCAAGGTGGTTGTGGAGGCGCAACCACAGCCCACAAAAAGTGAAGGAGAGGCGGCTAGGGTTTGTTTAGAGAAGAGAGAGTTCTCTGATAAGTGAAGAGGGAGAGAGAGAAAAATAAAATCAAATGAGAAGTGTTTGTATGTGTGGTGTGACCATGAGTTGTTGAAGGAATAAAAGAAAAATTAAAATGAAATAAAAAATGTGGGAGAGGAGCCTCTGTGTGTGAGTAGGGTTCATTAATTGCCTTTTAAATTTTTTTCCTTCAATAAAACACACTACAAATATTGTTATGTTTTTTTAAGAAAATATTGTTATATTGAATATTAGAAAATATAGTATAAATATTTGTCATTGATATATATTTCTTCCGTTTTAAAATAATAGTTTTTGTATTCACCGTGGCATATGGTTCAATTTGAAATTGTCATTGTGTTTAATTGTATTAGTATCCTGATTTTTTTTATCATATGATCATACATGTTAATGCCTAGTGAATAAGGCACCCTCTTTAATTTCAATTTTTGAAGTTTGAGTAGGTTCTCACCATATTTTATAGTTGCGTGTTCAATTATGTGTCAAATTTTAACGTGCATCCTTTCCTAATTCAAATTATGTTAGAGATATATTTTTCAGGTTAGAATTGTTCCTATGAAATCTGACAGTGCTACCAATCGAACAAATGTGGCAAGAGAAAAACAATTTATGTACAATAAAATTTTAGTTTACTCTAAAATTTTAAATCTGCAATGTGATTATTCATTTGTTTGTTAACAAATTTGGGATATCGATTGTGTGCAGTAAAAAAAGCACACTATTTCACACGATATCACTGTCATTGATTATAGATCGAACGGTCTAAAATACACTATCAAAACACAACTATAAATAATCACAGACGTCGATTTCAGATCGGGCGACTACGATGAATACCTCTGTGACGCAATTACTACGTCAAATCCAATTCCACAAACTTGTGTGGTATGTTTGGTTTATTTATTTGATTTTATAATTTAAACTATGGTTCCCTTACTAAATTAGTTTGTAATCAACCAATGTATGGTAACTTTTATTTCCAATGTACTGTCATGTATGGTCAATTGTAAATTAAGTTAAAAAAGATTGATGGCATCGTTAATTCTACCTACACTAGTAAATAAACATACTAGTAGTGTATTTAATCTAAAAATATCCAAAAAGGGAAAAGTCAAACACGGATCTTGGATATTCTGTGGTTTCACTCAATCCCTAACCGCCCAACAGTTATTTTTTAATTATACATAGAGCAACTTATAATCTTCCACATGTGATAAACAACCAAGTGAAATTCCACTTTTATCCTTCACGTCCATTTGAAACAAAACTGCTTCCTCTGTTCTCTACCTCTCATTCATTCTTTCGTTTTCACCTGCAACATTTCATTTTCTCTTCTTCTTCTTCTTCTTCTTTTTCTTTTCTGGTACGTCAAATTTCCAACGCATTTCTTTTTCATATACGTTCCATTTTTTATATACCATGTTTGAGTGTGTGTGTGTATATATATAGACACACACACACACACGTTTATGCACTGATCATCGCTTTTTTTTAATATGTTACAATGATCATCGCTATTTTATTGTTAGAAACGTAATAACACAAATATTTTTAGTGTTTTTTATCTAGGCTTTGTTTGGATAAACATCTTATTAAGCGCTTATGGCATAAGTGTTTATGGTAGAAGTGCTTGTATATATAAACTAATTGTGAGAATTTCTGCTAGAGCTTATATAAACAACTTATCTCTAGGATTTTGATTATGAGAACAAATATAGAAAAAACTTGACTTTATTTCATCGTTTGTTATGGAAACAACTTATTTACAAGCACTTGTATGATAAGCGAAGTGCTTATGTTATAAGTGTTTGTTTAAGTTGTTTATCCAAGCTTAACATATTTCTATAACAAAAGATAAATAAAGTCAAACCGCTTTCATATAAGCCATAAGCTCCTCTTCAATAGAAAAAGAAGCTATAAGTTGTTTTCGTAAGTTATCTTGGAGAGTTTATGGAAATAAGCTGAAAACAACTTATGAACATTTCAAAAGCTGAAAACAGCTTATGAACATTTCCTAAGTTGTTTATTAAACTCTCACAAATTAGCTTACAAGTGAGCTATGGAGCACGGATACAGACATGGATACCGAACACGACATGGACACTCACCGCTAATAATTTGAGAAAATCACATAATTCAATGTAATTATATGTGTCGGTGTCGTGTCAGCGTCAGACACCACACGTGTCCGACACCGGGACACGCCTAATCTGAGGAGTGTTCGTGCTTCATAGCAAGTGAGTGTTCCATTAGGTAGGCTCAAATAAGTTAATCCAATTTCAAGTTTTTGGAATAGTTATATCATAATATGATATGACAAGTTCACAACTTTATTTTCAGGTGGTATAGAGATCAATTATGTAACTGTCTAGATTCTTGTAAATAAATCAGATTAATTTTCTTAGTTCAAGGTTGATGGTGGTTTTTTCAAGTTTAAATTAAGTACTGTCGAATTGCATAAGGATATTGTAGTTTAAATTTTAATATAAAAACATTTATTCATATATGTCTAAAATTAAGTTTTTGCATAGTTGGTGGTTGTTGATATTTATTCCATCAAGGTTTCAAATCTTATTCTCAGAATATGCTCTGTAAGAGCCCTGATTCCTTTTGTATTCTCTTTTCTGTGTTGTGTGACTGTTATTAACGTACGTACGTATGTGGAGTGTTGCTTTTTGGCATCTTTTTAACGCTGTAACTTTGCTTTAGGTACCGACATTGATTTGTCAAATTTTATTTTTAACCATATGGTTCATACGAAAAATGGATGCTAATAATATGAAATTTGGTTGAAAGATAAGTATTGTCTGGTCAAAAATTGTGTTTGAACTCGGATAACTAATGCTCATTAACCACTTGAGCTAAACCACATTGCTCAAACTTTTTCATGCTTGCTTTGGTTTCTATTCTAATTGAGAATTTATCACTTGACACCATTTAGGTACCATGAAATATTCTTACGTTTATGTGGTAAAAAATTCAGATAGGATTATTCTCGAATTTAGGAATCACTACTTGATTTTTGCGATTTTTTTTTGCACTTAACTAATCTATTCTCGTGTTGCACAATGGCATGCAGTTTTTTCTTTTTCATTAGACCGGTTTAGTTATAACATCAATCGTGTTTATTTTATTTTATTCGTTTTTTCGTGTGTAACTGCAGTTATGGATACTGCAGCAGGTCCGAGTCTCTATCCATTGCACCATAGCAAAACAATTCACCTGGTTTGTGGCAAATTTATATTTGAAGCAGATTTGTATTTTTCTTTATCATACTTTTAATGTGTCGTATGAAATCCAAAGCCTTACTCACCTCTGATTTTATATATGGACTAGAGTCAACTACTTATCTCTTTCTGAATGACATAATAAGATAAACTTCTATGTGATCAAAGAGATTAGGACAGCATGAAATTCAGTTATAAGGACAAAATTTCGTGAAATAATTCCAGCAACTTAGCATTCTTTTCATTACATAAGTTAATACAACAACAACAACCAAGCCTTATCCCACTAAAGTGGGGTCGGCTACATGAATCAACCAACGCTAGTGTTCTATCAAAAACCATGTTTTTCTCCAAGTCATTTATCTCTAGATCCTTCCTAATAGTACTGTTTTAAAAATCAAACGAGATTATTCAACCGGTTGAACCTTGAACCGGCCTTTATTACGGTTCAAATATTATTGGCAGTACAATTGCAGCTTTGTTCCGATTGAAGCACTTTAAGGAAGTTGAACCATGACCTAGAGGTCTCGCCGGTTCAATGTCTGATTCGGTTGTTAAGAGATTGATTGATAGCTTGTGTGTTGAAGTAGTTATATTCTAGTTCTTGAGACCTTTTATGATTTTCTATATTTGTTATAGCACTAATGTATTTTATGACCTTGTATACAGGTTAGGCATGCCCAAGGAGTTCATAATGTAGAAGGAGAAAAGAACCATGATGCTTACTTATCTTATGATTTTTTTGATGCAAACCTAACTCCTCTTGGCTGGCAGCAGGTAGTTGCTGTTCCATTTTTTTTTAATGTCATGTTGTCAAGTATTTCTGAATGGTTTTTATATCGTGTGGAGTTCCTCTCTGAAGTGATCACAATGATCAAGATGATATTGTTGTAGAGATTGGTATTAGTATTCTGTCCTGGTATTCCATAATCCGATTTCCCATGAAATAATTGTCAATAACAATCTTGTTCTGCATACATCTATCTCTTGCTAGTTTTTCCTTTGCAATATAGCCCCGAAATTTCATATTGTAGGTGTGTCTGGTGTCTCATATATGTCAGACATCAATACATGTGGTTATATTCAAATATTTCCACTATTTTAAATTATAATCAGGGTCAACATATCAGTGTCATTTCCGATGTCCATGTCTGCTTCGGTGATTCATGTGTCAATTTTATGTTCTTTAAATGTCATGGTGAAACGCTTATACTTTGAGGCTCTATAACAGGTTGAAAATCTGCAAAAGCATGTGAAGGCTATTGGACTTTCCAAAAAAATTGAACTAGTTGTGGTTTCCCCATTGTTAAGGTATTTATTGCAATTTATGAATTTTGCCAAATCATGTATATATCTCACTTTGTTATTTTATTTCTTTTTTTGTTTATTAATGCGATGAGATACAAGGATTGAATATAAAGGCAGAGTTGGTTAGAAAAATACTAATATAATTTACTACAACTTGAAAAAGAAATAGAAAAGAGAAAGATAAGAGATAAAAACAAATTTAAATCATATCAGAATTTGATAATTCAGATTTTAATCTATCTAAACTAATACATAAGTTCAAACTATTAATCCTAAGAAACTTTCTAAACTTCCTTACAATAAGTTCAGTTAGGTTGAATTAGTACCTTGGTGGGGATGACTGCTAGTTGTCGAGTGATTGTCATAAATGGCATACACCTAATTTCTTAATTTGTATTCTTATTGTCTTATACAAATTTTCTATCATTTCCCAAATGCTTGGTTTGATTAAGCTGTAATGGATTTTAACCAACACTTTTAGCAGTCTTATTATCACATATAGCTTCATTGGTAAGTTGATAGGAAAAATTCCATTTCTTCAATATTTGTTTTTAGCCACCGTAGTTTGCACGCACACTCCATGAATCATAGCTCTATATTCAACATAAAATATTTGTTCATTCCAAGTTCCGGCCACATTTTGTTTTTAAATTTGATATGTGACCAAATTTCACCACATAAATGAGCAATATCTAGAAGGAATAAGACAACCAATAATTAATTGTCTAGAGAATGAGAAGATAAGAGATAAGGGGGAGACTAGAAGAGAGGGTTGCTCAATTCATATAGGTAAGAACTATAATCAGTTGTAGTGAACATTTCCCTTTGAAGGGCAGATTATACTCCTACTCCTACAATTTTGACGGTTCTGAGTTATACAACATAAATATTCTCCATGATTCCTCACGCTATGTCGCCTAATATCATGTGCTGCCTCCCACGTGTTGAGAGAGTTGGTAACATAACTCTTTTCGAAGAAAAGAACCTGAGTTCTATTCTTGGAGTCATCCTGTTGGGAGGCAACATAGCTGTGCCAAAAAATTGAACATCCCGCAGCTGAATTTATAATTAATCTCATAATAGGTCAAAAAAAGCTAAGTTGTAGTATGTAGAGAAACTCTGGAGGCTACTGAGAGTCAAAGAAGCTAATTGCAGTAGATTTTTTTTTTGAAGCAAGCTAATTGCAGTAGATTAGAATGAAAAAAGGTTATGTGGCACAAGGCACATTAATCCCTGTTTGGATAAATAGCTTAACTATGCTCTTATAGCATAAGTGCTTACGACTTAAGCGGTTATATATGGCTATTTTTATAACAAAAGATGAAATAAAATCAAATCATTTTCATATTAGGTATAAGCTATTTTTATAATCTATCCTAGAGAATTTGTAGAAATAAGCTGAAAATAACTTATGGACATGTCATCAACTATTTTTATAATCTCTCAAACCAGACATACAGCTGATTCTAAAAACCAACTGGAAATAACATCGAGTAGCCTACCGTGTGTATAATACGTGGGTTATCTAGTATTAGTATTGATATTGAGATGGAATTTGACGTTTTAGTTAGTGGTAGCGATCATGTGCACCCCATCTTAAGGAGTATTAGTTATGACATTGATGCTATGTTTATTACTTTTACATTTGGTCAGCAAATAATAGCGCTTCTGTATTTGGGGCTATCATAAGTTAAAATTCGAACTATTGCATTGCAGGACAATGCAAACGGCTGTTGGAGTCTTTGGTGGGGAAGCAAACACTGATGGAGTTAATGAACCTCCGCTGATGATTGAAAATGTGGGACACAGTGATCATCCTGCAGTTTCTAGTCTTAACTGCCCACCATTCCTTGCAGTAGAGCTTTGCCGAGAGCAAATGGTATGATAAAAAATGTGTCGATGACTGAATCAACTAGTTTACATTTGGTTTCTTAAATTTTCCTATCTACTAGTAGTAGTACATCTTCAAGATAACAGAATTTTTTACTACCCCTCCTAGAATTTATAAATTTGAGAAAACGAATTAATTGAATGGACATGTGTCGATATCAAATACTGGCATGTATGTCAGACAACGAAAAACCTTCTATCAGAGGAGTTGGTAGTACAGAGTTTATAACAGAATCCTTTATCTCCCTTCCTATTTTTCAAAATGTCATTTGCTATAGAAATCAAAATACTTATGTACAAGGCTTTCTTTTCTAATCCAGGGACTCCATCCATGTGATAAGAGAAGAACTGTCAGCGAATACCGACACATGTTTCCAGGAATTGATTTTTCATTGGTTAGTGATATTTTCGTTATTTCTTACCTCAAGATATGGTCTAGCTGCAGCTACTATAATTAAGTTTGTTCTCATAGTGATACACTATTGCTATAGAATTTGGTTGAATTTGAATTGTGCTAAAAACCTTTTTAGATTGAAACTGATGACGACACTTGGTGGACACCTGAAAGAGAGAAGAAAGAAGAAGTTACTGGTAGAGGACTTAAGTTTTTGGAATGGTGAGTGTGATTAAATCTATTTTATTAAAGCATCACTAGAATTCTCTTAAGTTAGGATTTCATATGTTTTTATTATGATTTTGTAATGCATCTAAAGAGCTTGTTTCTTGCATTTGTGATACTTGAATATCTTCTGAACAATTTTTTCAAATTTGTTTATTGGTTTGGTTCAGGTTGTGTACACGTAAAGAGAAGGAGATAGCTGTTGTTACACACAGCAGTTTTCTGTTTAATACCCTTAGTGCTTTTGGAAATGACTGTCACCCAAATATCAAGACTGAAATGTGTGCACAGTAAGTATCTCTCCTGAAAGTTTGACTAATCTTGTTTCAAAACAGCATATTCTAGCATTGTTCAAAATGTTTAATTCTATATCAATCCTTATGAAAAATATAGATGTTAAAAAAATTTACTTTAGACTAAATATTTGATTGCATGCATCCCCTACATATGTAACACTTTCATTGGACAAACTGATAAAATTTTGGTTTTCATGTTGGACAGCTTTGCTAATTGTGAACTACGTTCCATGGTTATTGTGGATAATGGGTAAGCATTTTATTTGAATAACATATGATACACTTTGATTCAAGCTTATGCAGAAAATTCATGAGATTTATATATATTGCAGTATGATTGGATCAAATAATTCAACTACCAACTATCCTGGCAAAATTCCTCATGGTCCGGATCTTCCCAGTGATGCTACTGACTAGAGAAACATTAATTCAAGGAATGGGCTGACCAAATAATTGTTCCTCTCATTGATAGTCGGTCGTATGAAACAGTCATGGAATTTTCTTATGTACAATACAATGATTGATTTCTTAGTCGAATTTCAGTCTAATGATTTTTTAATTTTTCAGGAAAAACTATGTCGGTAATCAGAACAATTTTAAAATTCCTTATATAAGGGGGGTATAAGAAAATAATTGGCAACATATATAGCTGACAAATTTTGAGATGAAATGATGGAAGTTTTCTTTCCACTTTATTATATGGCATTATAAACCAACTCATATTCTTACATATGTATTTTCCTCGCGTTGGTCTGGTTAGACATGTATAACATTTTGTTTGTGTTTTTTAAAAAAGAAACATTTTGTTTGTGTTATACTTTTAACATTTTTTGTTTTGTTTTGGTTGATTATATATACCTATAATTAAATGATAATTTGTTGGAACAAAATGTGTTTAACAATAAACCTTAAAGAGTTTTGATGATAACAAGGTATTAAAAATTGACAATTGGTATTGCTAACATTTGTTCAAGTGTACAGGACCATAAACAAAATGTTATATCTTAACAAGGTTCTAGAAGAACAAATAAAGAGCAAAGGAAGTATTTATTTGAAGCTTAAAGCGCTCCTGAAGAAAAGCGCTCCTGAAGACTAGCGCTTTTGAAGAGTATGACGTCATCAGAAGCTGATTCTTCAGAAGCATCAGTATTTCACCAGAAGCGAAATGATTCAAGATTTTATGAATTAAGTGTTGTATTTTGGAGCGAAAGTCTTGTAGAAGTGGTAGAAGATCACATGGAGGTCACACGTTCTCATTTGAAAGCATCTGGTTGCTAAATTACAAAGAGCGTTGACAAATGTACTATGTACGAACTGTACAACCACCTTCTCCACTACTCTGTTCTCTGTCTCAGCTACCAGACAAGAACAACAGCTCTCTTGTACAACCAAGCCTGCATCCTTGTTCCCTCTCAATCAGAATGGATTTGAAATTGATCATTTAAAGGACAATAACTTAATCAGGCAAAGAATCATTGGTGAAAGATCAAGCCTCAACAACGACTCTTTTTGGATGTGTTGGCACTTACAACGTTCATTTCACACCTCTATATAAAGGAGTGAAGACTTGAAGAACAACGAGACTCTACAATATTTTAAAAGCGCCAAAACTCTGTCAAATTGTTTAAGCATCCAAAGTTCACTTAGAATTTCAGTTTTCAAGTTCATATCTTTGAAATTCTTAAGTCTTTAGAGTCTGTATCTGATTTGTATTGTGAACACCACTGATTGTATATCAAGTGTTCAACCTCAAACATTTTCTGTGTAATTTTGTTTGATAGAAGTCTCTTGCTTGTGTGCTTGAGCATTAGAAGTCTCTTGATTGTGTGCTTGAGCATTAGAAGTCTCTTGATTGTGTTCTTGAGCATTTGAAGTCTCTTGCTTGTGTGCTTGAGCATTTGTAATCAGATATTACTTTAGTGAACTCTCCTTGGAAGTGCAAGGGGGACATGACTACTTCCGGTTTGTGGAAGGAACCTGTATAAATTGCTTGTGTCCTGCTTCTTCTCTTTTCTCTCTGTTTATCATTCCGCTGCATACGCTCCTGAACATCATCTTCAGAAGCTGTCTTATCTGCTTCTGATCATACGTGTTCTGAGTTTTACAGAGAAAACGATAATTTGTAAAACACAATTCAACCCCCCTTCTTCTCTTTGGGAGGCTCGCAAAAAATACCCACAATGGGTAGGGCAAAACCCCGCTTTCATGGGTTTGGACACGGGTCTGGGTAAAACCCACACATATTAATGGGTATGGGCACGGGTAAGGGTACTATAGTGCCCAGCCCCGCAATCCCGCATATACATATTTATATAATATCATAGATAATTTATTTATTTTTGGTGCATAATTAATTAATTTATTTAGATATTTAAGCCAAAACCTAAACCTAAACTAAAAAAACTACTTAATACAATATCAGCTTCATCCTGCCGGTGTACAATTTCTTAAGGATATTTTAGATATTTTTTTATTTGACTAAATACTACGATTCGTATTATTTTATAAGTTAATTTTAAAAAATGTGGACCATAGTTTTATTTCAATAGTGATGTTTTTATTGTCTTTTCATAGTTAAAGTGTGGGTAATGGGTACAGGTATGAGCACTTAGGTACCCATAGGGTATGGGGTAGGGCACTAAAGTTGTTGCCCACGAGGGTATGGGCACGAGTATTTTTTACAAATGCGGGTATGGGGATGTGCACTCTAGTACCCTACCCATTGGGTACCCATTGCCATCCCTATCGATTGCGATCCTATTGGGCGAAGGTTAGGGATATATACACATGGTTGATCTTCTTCATACAAATTTTTTGGTCTACTTATCGTAAAATTACAATCAAAATCGAAGGATTTTAATCATTATAGGATAGCAAAATCGAAAATCAAAATCAAAATCGATTGATCCTACAGAAACAAAAATAATGCTAAATATATATTTTAAATTGCATATAGTCATAAATGACTCGGAGAGTCTACAAAATGACTCAAAGCCTATATGCCAAATATTCTTTAGTATTCATAATAATGCTAAACAACCTAGACAAAATACTTAAAAGCAATCGAAGCTTGGCGATGATAATTGAAGAAGGAATTAAAGGAAACAATGATGATTGAAAACAAAATGGAAGGAATGAATAAATATGGTTAGGTTTGGTCCATTTTGGATGGAATCGCACAGTGTAGCGACCCTCTGACATTGAAAGAATGAAAGAAAAAAAACGTTGGTTTAGCTAATTTATAGAACCAGGTTAATATACAAATCGGGTCAATGGACAAATAGGGTCAAAAGTGACCCATGTTAACAAAATCCCAGAAACCTTCAAAATCCTGTAAAAACCTAGAGTTTTGCGTTGATTTCGCGATTATGCAATTTTACTAGTATTTTGTCTATTTTTGACTTCTGCAGTGAATTTGGATCGATGAAGGTGGATAAAATCGCAAATTCATGGATTTTAGGATTTAAGTTGCGATTTTGACAACAATACAAATATACATTACTCGAAAGACCTTGACTTAATGCAAATCATTATCTCATTGGTCAACGGTACCATCTGAAGGGGAGAAAAACACAAGAAGGGGGGGTTGAATTGTGTTAGACTTATCTTCGTTTTCTCTTCAAGCACAAGAACACTTAAGATCAAAAGCAAATGAGACAGCTTCTGAAGATGATGTTCAGGAGCGTATGCAGCGGAATGATAAACAGATAGAAAAGAGAAGAAGCAGGACACAAGCAATTTATACAGGTTCCTTCCACAAACCGAAAGTAGTCATGTCCCCCTTGCACTTCCAAGGAGAGTTCACTAGATGTAATATCTGATTACAAATGCTCAAGCACACAAGCAAGAGACTTCAAATGCTCAAGAACACAATCAAGAGACTTCTAATGCTCAAGCACACAAGCAGAGAGAGCTGTTATCTTGTCTTGTAGCAGAGACACAAAACAAAGTAGTGGAGAAGGTGGTTGTACAGTTCGTACAGAGTACAATGTCAACGCTTCTTGTATCTTTGCAGCCAAATGACTTCAAATCTTTTTGAAATGACCGTTGCATTATTCCACTAGTCTTCTGCCAATTCTATATGACTTTCGTTCCAAAATATAACACTTAATCCATAAAATCTTGAATCATTTTGCTTCTGGTGAAGTTTCTGAAGAGCCAGCTTCTGATGACGTCATACTCTTCAGGAGCGCAAGTCTTCAGGAGCGTTTTACTTCAGGAGCGCTTTAAGCTTCAATATATTTGTTTCTTTTGCTCTTTATTTGTTCTTCCAGAACTTTTGTAAGATATAACACTTGGTCTATGGTCCTGTACATTTGAACAAATGTTAGCAATACCAATTGTCAATTTTTAATACCTTGTTATCATCAAAACTCTTTAGGATTTATTGTTAAACACATTTTGTTCCAACACCATCATCTATATGATGATGCTGCAAAAAATAATAAGATTGATATGCTAGGTAGAATTGCTAAATTTACAATGGAACTCTACAATCTCTGATTTTTATTTAGTAGGATTGGTAACTCTCGGTACTATGTTGAAGATTGATCATCTTATGTCAATTTACTTACGTGTCCGTCTTTCCGCTTTTTTATTGCGCTAACGTTTCAAAATTATAAACGATGTTTTTTTTATCAAATTTTAATTTTTATTAAAACTAAAAATATAAATGTTTGTTGCTTTCAAGTTATAACAAAACAAACTAACCATGATTGTAACAAAAAAAAACTAACCATGTGATTATCTATTTCAATGATACCAACAACAATTTTTGTTATAGAAAAAGTTGTTTGAGGGTATAAGTGGGATAATAAAAAGTACAAATATACTTATCTTGTTTGTTACACTTTTTAACCGATAAAGGAAAAAATAAATTAGACATATATATATATATATATATATATATATATATATATATATTGTTGTTACATTTTTTTAATATTTAAATTTATTTTATCTATCTTTTTTTACATGTGTTATTTGTATTGAAAATTGAGGATATTTTTGGAATGAGAAAAAACCAAATATGTATGGTATAGATAATTGGTAACAAACCTACCCTTAATTTGTTTTAAGAAAATCGTAACAAACCATTTCACAAATAAACAACCATCTTATCTTTTCATCTACTATAAATATAAGCCCTAAGTCGCCTCTTTCCCTCACAATTCACTTCTTCACGCCCTTTTTTCTCAAACCTTCTTTCACCACCCTCACTCTCTTAAATCGCTTACAATTTCTTCAATGGAGCACGGTTCCAAAGTCTCTCTCGTGATCAACTACGGTGGAATAATCGCACCAATGCCTTGTGGACACCAAAATCCTCACTATACCTACGTAGGCGGTAACAATAGAATCATTGTTGTTGATCGTGATATCAAGTTGTCGCACCTCATCGAAAAGCTTTCTACGATGGATTCTAATTTTTGCTTCAAGTATCAACTTCCAGGTCAAGACATCGATACTTTGATCCCAGTCTTAAACGAGGAGGATTTCAATGATATGATGTTAAAGTATGATCATATGTGTCGTATTTCGCCAGATCCTGCCAAGTTGAGGCTCTTCCTCTTCCCTGTTCCTATTCCACTGGATGAAGATTTACCTCCGCCTCCACGACGTCCGCATCAGAAGGTTACTTTTACAGAAGATGAGATGAAGGAATTTCAAGAACTGAATATTTTGAATGATGAATTCGAAAAGATTCTGAAATATGTTATGAAGTGTTTTTGAAGTTTAGTTCATTACTAATATGTTTAGATTCAGATTGATTAATATATTGGTTTTTTATGATGGATTTGTCTCTGATTATTCTTGCACTTATGTATCTATGTTGCTCCATATATCTGTTTGTTTGAAAACTGTAGAGTACTTTTATTTCTAGGGCAAAAACTTTGTTTCTTTTCCCTCTTGTCTTGTATTCTTAATTAGGCAGTCCTTTTTGGCTCACCAAAAAAAAAACATTAATGAATATAATAGTATAACATGTTACTCATAAATATGAATACATCAAGGTTTATGAGAGTAATCTTATCCTACGATATACATATATCTAAAAGTTCTAGTGGTTAGTATTAGCAACAAAAAAAAAGTCTTATAGTGATTAATTTGGCCAAATCATACGTAGATGTTAATATATGAGTACATTTTATATTAACATCTTAATTTGGCCAATCCACCATGGTATCAAATATTCATTTATATTTGATATGTGGATGTTGTTTGTTCTAGAAATAAAATACCTCCAAAAAATCATATTTCAAAGCAATTGCTTTTCTATAAGGATATTTGTTAGGAGAATTTAACTGTTGTCATGAAGCAATTTCTCTCTTCATTCCCATGATATCTAGTTTCAAGCTCCAACTTTTTTATCTTGCAAAACTGCATAAATCACAAGTGTTAGTATGAACAAGATATATATTAATTTTCTTGGTTCGGATAAATCTTTTTCATTGTGTTAGAAATAAATCAAGACGTCCCCGTGAGCTTAGCTTAGTTGGTAGGGACAAATGCATAATATATGCAGGGGCCGGGGTTCAAACCCCGGACACCCCACTTCTCTACATTAAATAAAATGTGTGAGCTCTAGCCACTAGGCTACCAGACCAAAAAAAAAAAAAAAATCAAGACAACAAGAACAGTAGAATACATGTATAATTTAGGCCAAATACCTCCCCGGGTCCTTTAAGTTTCATGTTTGTTTCAGATAGATCCTTTAAGTTTATAAGATTTTAGATAGACCCTTTAAGTTTCGAGTTTGTTTCAGATAAGTCCTTTAAGTTTCTAAGGTTTCAGATAGGCCTATCTAAAACAAATTCGAAACTTAAAGGACCTATCTAAAACCTTAAAAACTTAAAAGACCTATCTAAAATAAACGTAAAACTTAAAGGACCAAGGTATTTCGCCTATAATTTAACAAAACTAGGAATCCATATTGATATATGAGTTTGTTATAGATACATGTATAAACAAATAAAAAAGTAGTTCCTTTATTGACATATGATGAGTAAAAATATAGATAAATTATAACTTAGGTACCCATATTGATATATGAGTAAGAATATAGATGACTAAAAATATAGATAAATTATAACTTAGTACCCATATTGATAATCATATATGAGTAAGAATATAGACAGGTGTATAATATAGACACGTATATAAATTACATAAAAATAAGCTGAGTTTTGTAACGCAAGCTTGTAACTTACTCCCTCCGGTCACATATATAAGCAAAAGATAATTTTTTAGGTTCATTAAATAATTATTGTATCTAGTCACATTTATAGATCATGTACATTAGTCATTCAATGAACTTAAAAATTACTTTTTGCTTATATATATGACTGGAGAAAGTAAGTAGGGTCTTTGATGTGGGCTAAAAAACCAAAATAAAAAAAGATACAGAAAAATATGTCACCGTATTGATATATGCCGAAAAAATGTAAGAATACCCATCACTCATAAATATTGGTCCGGTATTTTTTATTTATATTTATCACTCACAAATCTTGGTCCTATATTTTTTTTTATCGGTCACAAATTTTGTTCTCGTGTTCTTTTTATATTTCTCAATCACAAATCTTGGAACCGTGATTTTTTTATATATATTTATTAGTCACAAATCTTAGCACCGTGTTATTTTATAGTATTTATCAGTCGCAAATCTTGGTCTCATGTTATTTTATCAATCACAAATCTTGATTTCGTGTTATTTTATATTTATCAATATAACATTGTTCACGTCATTTTTTTTCAGTTTTTGTATCAACGAAATTAGAAATAGTGACAATCTCTTGTTATGATAGTAACATGAGTAGTAGTATAGAGGCTCTTTTAACCCAGCTAGACTATATATGGATGACTTTTTTAACTGGACAAATGGAAGAATAGGCTCATGGTATACTCAAAAGAGGTTGGACAAAGCCATTTGCAACCAAATCATATCACTTTCCCATATTACTTGATTTTCAAACTTCAGCAATCTCCCAAGCTTCCCAATTCAGATTTCTCAAGATGTGGACACTACATGAAGAGTGCAAGAATTAATGTGGTAACAAATAGTTGGAACTCTAGAATTAGTGGTTGTCCTATGTTTGTGCTAACTAAAAAATTGATGATTCTGAAGCAAAACTTGAAGGATTGGAATCATGGTGTTTTAATTTTGGCAATGTTCATGTTTTGGTGAAGGAAGCTGGGACAAAGTTAGCAGACATATAAGATCAAATCGACAATTATCGTTCTTCAAACGCATTGCTTGATCAATAGAAAATGACTCATATCAATTTAGAAAAAAGCTCTAGACAAAGAAGAATCATTATGGCAAGAAAGAGTAGAAACTAACTCGAGCGTACATGGAGATAGAAACACCAAATACTTTCATAAAGTAACAAAAATCAAATCAAAAACCTAACCAATAACTACTATCATAGATGGTGATGACATGATTGAGGATCCAGAGAAAATTGCTAATCACATACAAAATTATTTTAAAAATTTATTTTCTTCTAACTTTGTTTTGAAGGTTGATGGCTTAGTGGAGGAAGTGATACCAAATCTGATCTCAAACAACATGCTTACTATTTTCTAATCTTTGGGAGCATTATTTTTTGGAATTCTTCTCTCAAGGTTGGCTTCTACCTAATTTTAACTCAAACATAATAGTTCTCATTCCAAAGACTGAACATGTTGATAATGTGGGACAATTTAGGCCAATTGCATTGGCTAATTTGAAGTTCGAGATGGTTACAAAAATACTTGTTGATAGACTAGCTTCAATCATGCCAAGTATCATCTCAGATGAGCAAAAGAGAATTCATAAATGGAAAAAACATCAAAGATTATATCTGCATTACATCTGAAGCAATCGATTTGTTGCAAAATAGATCTTTTGGTGGTAATATTGCATTCAAGGTTGATATATCAAAGGCATTTGAATTCTTTTGGTTTTAATGACAAGTTATGTGATTGGATACAGGTCATTCTTGTATCAGCTAAGCTCTTGGTATCAGTTAATGGTAAAAACATGGTTTTTTCAAACTCAAAAGGGGTGTAAGACAGGTTGCCCCCCTGCCTCTTCTTTTTTTGTATTGGAAAATATGTTTTAAGCAGAAGCATTGGAAAACTTGTGGTGTTTTCTAAAGGTAAAATTTCTTCAATTCAAGCCCTAAATAACTTATTTCAGAGAGATATGCTCTAGCTTCAGGTCAAATAATTAATGCTGCTTAATCTACAATCTTTTCTGGTTCAATCTTCAATGCTAGACTAATGTATAGTATTGGCCTTAATGACTTGGTCAAACTTTATTATCATTCCCTTTTTTTTTTCATAGTGTATCTCTTTTTTTTCCATAATATATACCCTTTCTAATCATTATTATAAACAAAAATTTACTTTTAAATTCATTCAATAAATAATATATGTGATTTTTTTTTTTGGTGATATATATGTGATTTATATTATAGATCATATACATTATTTATTAAATGAATTTAAAAGATATATTTTTGCTTATAACAGTGATTGAAGAGTGTATAATTATTTTTGCTTATAACAGCTACTTGTTTGTATCAACAAATGAATTATATTAATATATTTTTAATAGCTAGGAATTCACTTTTTTAAAGTTAATAAATGATGTGCTCAGGGTTTAAACTATGGCTCATGTATATAATATGTAATGTCTTTATTAATTGAGCTAAACTTACGCGGACAAATGAAATAAATTATATAGGTAAGTATATTACATCTTCATTTATTACATGTCAATTTTTTAGGTTTTAAGTAGTCGATTATCGGTTCAATCTAATTTAATATGGTTAAGTACCTATAAAAATTTAATCTTAAGATCGGATCATCTAACTCAGTCATTCGATTTAATACAGTTAAGTCATATGGTTCAACCAATGACTAAGTAGTTCAATCATTAATCAAATGACTCAGTACTCCTGCAGAATCGATTACCGAACCGAGTTTTAAACTATTCTAATTTATTATAGGAAAATGTTAATGAGTGCCCCGGGCACTCTTTAAGACCTTTAAATAGTAACTTTTTATGAAAACATGTGTAATAATGCATTAGAAATCAAAATATATGACTTTTTATAAATTAATTTCTTCATTTTAGGGGTGGGAATAGGCCAGGCCGCCCGTCAAGGGCCTATGGCTCGACCTACTAAAAGCCCGACTCGGCCTAGCTCGTTTAATAAATGAGTCAAACTTGAGCTTTTTAAAAAGTCTATTAATTTAAATAGGTCAGGCTTAGGCTTATAAAAAAGCCTATTAGGCCGACTCGTATATGAGTATATCACATTTTTCCACATTTATTATTATTTATATATATTAAAAAGAATTACCAACCAAAAGTTACTCACAACTCTTGGTATTTTCCTCATATATCAGATGAACTTCAAGGCAAGAGTTACTCACACCAATTACCAACCACAAAAAATTTAAAGATAACACACGATACAAACAATCCAATTTCAATTCCAATGACTAATGAGTTATGATTATAAATATGGGATGGGAAAAAAAATTGATGAACAAACTCCGTTTGAAATTTTAACACAAACTAGGCTTTTGACAGGCTAATGGGTCAGGCCAAGCTTTTAAAAATGTCAGGCCAGGCTTAAAATAAAGTCTTTGACAAGTAAAAAGCCAAGACTTAGGCCTTAATTTTTTCAACTAAGCCTAACCTATTTAAGCAAAGTCCGACTCGGTCCGGCTCATTCTCACTCCTATTCATTTGGAATCTTTAAAGAATGTCATAGAGACACTTATTACCAAGACCCTTTATTATACCATAGCTTGCATTTATTAATCCGTTAACATCTACTCTAATTTATTAAATTCAACCTAATCATTTCTTGTGTCATGCCGTGTCATTTACAAAGTCATTCACTTAATCTTTGCTAATTATGAAAAAAAAATCTTGAAGAACTCAATTAACCCTAGAATTTTTAATGTGACATCTGTACTCTACAAATGTATTCTAGAAATCTTTGAAGTATTTGTTTAATATAGAGATATAATAAACTACTCTTTAGAATTTTAATAGTGTTTTATTCCAGTAAAATAGTTTATTTCCGGTTTTACTCTCTGTAAAATATTTTTTTGGATTTCGTCTTTGTAATTTGAAGATTTTTGATTTTGGACCTTCATGAATTTTGATCGTACAAAACCGAAGATATGACAGGGGTAAACCTAAATTTGCTCAAATTAACAGGGGATAAACCGAAATTTTCTCAAATTACAAGATGATAAACCTAAATTTTCTCAAATTACAGGGGTTCAAATTTTTCATGGAGGTCTAAAACCAAAAAATCTTCAAATTACAAGGATAAAAAAATATATTTTACAGGGGTGAAACCAAAAATGACTATATTACAGAGGTAAAACATTATTAACCCATTTTAATACGACATATGTACTCTTTAAAAATCTTTGAAGTATTTGTTTTTTTTTTTGGTTACATAGTATTTGTTTAATATAGAGATAGAGATATATTTGTACTCTAGAATTCTTTGAAGTATTTGTTTAATATAGAAATATAATAAATTAAGAAGAAGGAAAAGTGGCAATTTGGAAGGACGCGTGTGGGTCGCAAAAAAGTACTGTCTCATGGGTTTCGTGTATCACGTGTGTCTCGCTAAGAGGAAAAAAAACATATAATAAATTCAATTCAATTATACAACACCTTACTATATATGGATAGGGTAGAACTTGAAGAGATATACACCACATACTAGTAGAGATAGAAACTTTGAAATTGATTAACAATGGAAGGTGTTGAAATTGAAAGACCATTGAAACTTCACTTCATTCCTTATCCAGCATCTGGACACATGATGCCTCTATGTGATATAGCAACTTTGTTTGCATCACGTGGCCAACAAGTCACAATCATTACCACTCCCGTCAATGCCCAATCCCTTACCAAAACTCTCTCATCCGCCGCCCTTCGCCTTTACACCGTCGATTTCCCCTTTCAGGAAGTCGACCTCCCTGTAGGCGTTGAATCTATGACCTCCACCACTGACCCCATAACCACTTGGAAGATCCACAATGGTGCAATGCTCCTTAAGGGACCCATTGAGGAGTTCATTGCGAATAATCCACCGGATTGTATCATTGCCGACTCTGCATACTCGTGGGGTAATGACTTGGCCCGCAAGTTTCAAATCCCGAATCTAACGTTCAATGGTTCGTCTCTCTTTGCTGTCTCCATCTTTCATTCTCTTCGAACAAACAATTTACTTCAGACAGATGATGATGCTGATGCTGATTCAGATTCAAGTTCCTATGTCGTTCCAAACCTTCATCGTGATGATATCACCTTGTGTAGTAAACCGCCAAAGATTCTCAGCAGGTTCATAGGAATGATGCTTGACACAGTGCTCAAAAGTACAGGCTACTTAATCAACAACTTTGTTGAACTTGATGGAGAAGAGTGTGTCCAACACTACGAGAAAACCACGGGTCATAAGGCTTGGCATCTTGGTCCAACATCCTTTATTCGCAAATCTGTTCAAGAGAAAGCTGAGAAAGGAAAAGAGAGTGATGTGAGCGAGCACGAGTGCCTGAACTGGCTCAAATCACAGCGTGTTAACTCAGTGATGTACATATGTTATGGAAGCATAAACCATTTCTCTGATAAACAACTATATGAGATTGCGTGTGCAATAGAAGCATCGGGACACCCATTCATATGGGTTGTTCCTGAGAAGAAAGGGAAAGAAGATGAGAGCGAAGAAGAGAAAGAAAAGTGGCTGCCGAAGGGATTTGAGGAGAGAAACATTGGAAAGAAGGGTTTCATAATTAGGGGTTGGGCCCCACAAGTTCTGATATTGAGCAACCCTGCGGTGGGGGGATTTCTGACACATTGCGGAGGGAACTCAATTGTAGAGGCTGTTGGCGCGGGAGTTCCAATGATAACGTGGCCTTGTCATGCAGATCACTTCTGCAATGAGAAATTGATAACAACAGTCCGAAGAATTGGAGTGGAAGTAGGTGTAACGGAATGGTGTACAAATGGTAATGGGGAGAGAAAGAAGTTGGTGAGCAGAGATAACATAGAGAAGGCTATGAGGAGATTGATGGACGGTGGCGATGAAGCTGAAAAAATGAGACAACGTGCTCGAGAGTTAGGAGAGAAGGCTACACAAGCTATTAAAGAAGGTGGTTCGTCTCATAATAATTTGTTAGCTTTGATCGACGAACTTAAAAGATTGAGAGACTGCAAACCACATGATTAATCAAAGGAATATGGTATGAATTTTTTGAACTTATCCTAATAACGTTGTTGTTTCTCCAAGCAGAAGTATTAATGTTATGGATTTGGTCGATGAATTTCTACTGAATACTAGCATGAAGATGCTTTGCTGTTTTCAGGATTTCGGTCAATGATTTTGTTTTACTTATCATTACATATTTCAATTTTCACTGTGGTACTATGTTGAAGCAGTAATAAATGTAATTTCTTTGTGAAAGAAAATGTATTTTCTTTGTGAAAGATGAAAGAAAATGTATTTTCTTTGTGAAAGACAATATATTTTATATTTTATTTTATTCTGTAACATTAGTAACTATGTTGAAGCAGTAATATGCAAACCAAAGGTTACTTGATGTCAATAATGCTCTTTTTACTTGGAGACCTCAATGAATAAATCTATCTGGTGTCAAGGTTCTTGGTTCTGTTTCAGGTTTAACTCCAATTTGTAAGTATCATAAGTCCTTCTATACAGTCTCAAACAATCTCATATACAATAATATTCAAAGTTGTCATCAACCTGGATCTCTTTTAGGATAAAATCAAGCCTCATATTATCACTTAATTTTTAGTTTCGGTCTTCGATTTACGATTTTCTTGGAATATGTCAATGATATTGTTTTGGCTAGTGATGATCATTCTGAAACTTAACTTGTTAAGTCCTATCTGGATAAGAATTTCATAATCATAGATTTAGGCACACTCTATTTTGTCAGGGTCAAGCTGCTTAATCAGCGCGAATATACTATTGAGTTGCTTGTAGAAAGTGGTCAGCTAGCTAGGCATGAAACCTTCTTCAACTCCTCTTGATCCTTCGTTGAAATTGTATAATATCTATGAAACTTCTTCACCTTTGTAAGAACTTAGAACTTTCACTCAGTTCTCGCACACACACTCACTTGTATTTGATTCTCTATGTTCTTATCAGAGAAGAAGAAGATAAAAGAGAAAATGATTTTGAGAGAGAGATAAGACTATTGCTCAATAAAAGGCTAACAAACTGAAAAACTAACCAACTGTCAAAAACAGAAAGTTTTCAACTCTATCTACTCTTACTTGTGCTGCAAGCAACTTATTATATTGACTAATCTAACTTGAATTAACTCGCAGAAACCTTATCATGGTAAATTAGCTTACTGCAAGCTAATTGGCTTATTGTTGTATTGTACTTGAGCACAACAAGGACAGATGTAGTCTTTGTTGTGCAGAAACTCCATTTTGTTACTAAACATTGTGAATTAGTGGCTTTCTGAAAAGGAGTTTGCTGAGAATAATGGGAATGCTGAAATTCTTGTTAGTGAGATAGTTGTAAAAAAAATTTGTTGGATTGTTGTCATAAATTCCCCATGAAGGTTCTGACTTATACTGTTTAACTCAATCCGAAAATTTCAATTAGCTCTAATATTGAAAGTTAATAAGTCCCAGTTTAGAGAAATTATGAAGGCTAGTGGTTTAATATCATCTTGTTTTGTTTTAAGAGTACAGCAGAAAGTTTGCAAGTATTGTCAGATTTCAGGTAAACCATGTCTGGGATAGAAATGAACTCACCAAGGACGAGATAAATAAAGATCTCACAAAACAGCTGCCAAAAATAAACCGTGGAAAAAGAATGCATAAGGAAGAAATGACCCCGTCGCCAGAACATAAAAATAAATGTCAACTCTAATCGAACTTTGACAATGCCAACCTTTCGAATGTCTCTGATAAGATCGGCCCGACTAGACATGATCATGTGATACACAAGATAACATGAAGGACAGATATGATAAAAGAAAGAAACTTTCTACATGGACTATCATAAAAAATATAGCTTACGAGACGACCAAAGCTAAAGAGAGAAGATAGCAACCAACAAGGAGTCTCACACCGGATCAACTACTATAAATAAAGGGCCTCCCTCCCATGTACGATCACCTCGCATTTTATCACCTTATTGATTAACTCTTTGCTACCTGCTAGAACCTAATCTTACTTGGACGTTGGAGTATCTTTTGCAAGTATACACTCCCTCCCCATTTTGGATAAAGAGCATATGACAATTCGCGACATTTCCACTCACCAACGCGAAGGAAGGACATCTCAGGAGATGCAGCCTGTCTGTTCATGCAGGAATAAAACTGATTATTCAAATTTATCATATAACAGATGTACCACAAAATGTTAAATGCCTAAGAAAATTTGAAATTGACATTTTAATTTAAATCAATGCAAAACTAAAACGTTTCAAGTTATAAAGCAACTAGTACATAATATCTCAAAACTTGCACATTTTTTCTATACAAGATCTCCCATCTGCAAGGTGTCCTGGTGAGCAGTTTTGTTTTTATTTTGGTGAAGTCCACACAAATGTTGCAACCTGAGAATGGAAGTTGCAACCTAGAGTGGCACATGTGTGGAGTTGAAGTTATGGGAGTCTCACAATGGATCAAATAGTATAGTACATAAATATGTTGAACCTCAACGGGTAAAGAAAATGATAGCTTGCATGGAGATGACAAAATGATAAAGACGTTGACATGTATTATGCCTTAGCCTATTCAAGGACAAAATTTGTGTAGTGCTTACTCTTAATTTCCACCGTTTCATAGCAGCTACTTAAACTCTAGCAACCATTTTAATCTCAAACTCATTTCCACACTATGAACCTTCCCTCATCGAAATTTGAAAACATGATAGATCTTAAAAATTTATTTTGGTCCTTCATAATTTTCTCGTGGTTTAGTTTAGTCCCGGACAAAACATAAAAACCATACTAGTTCTTGGCATTTTTCAATTGGGGAAAATTAGTGTTTATGCTATAAGAAGTGGAGATTAACTTTTCCATCGTATAAAAATGTCAGGGCTAAATTGGATATAAGAAGTGGAGATTAACTTTTCCTTGGGCCGGAATTGATCCTCTTCGAGTTATTTTTCCAAGGTTGTTCTCTCTTTCTAACCAAAAGGAGGCGAAGGTGGGAGATTTGTGGAAGTTGATCGATGGTGTTCAAGTTTGGTCCCTTGAGTGGCGTAGAAATCTTTTTGTGTGGGAAAATGTAATTTTAGAGGATCTTTTTGGTGTTTTGGAGGAAAGGGGGCCAACGGAGGGGGATGATATGTGGTGGTGGAATGCGGAGGATAGAGGTGGTTTTACGGTGAAGTCGGCATATAATTTGGTGTATGATTTGATGGCAACGACTACGCATTTGACGAGTTCTGAAGAGGTGGTCTTTGGGTCCATTTGGCATAGTCCGGCTCCATCAAATGTTGTAGCTTTCTCTTGGAAACTTCTTCTTGATCGTATTCCGACCAAGATCAATCTTGCAAGGAGAAATGTTTTACCGACGGATGAGTCCTTACTTTGTTCTCTTTGTGGTAGTGGTGAGGAAACCTCCTCTCATATCTTCCTGCATTGTGAAGTGATGCTTAGAGTGTGGGAAAAGGTGTTCCGGTGGTTAAATTTTAACTTCTTAATTCCACCAAATCTTTGTGCATTTTACATGTTGGAGTGCGGAGGCTAGGAATAAGAAGTTATGTAAAGGTTATTGGTTAATTTGGCATGCATCTTTACAGGTGATATGGAAGACTAGAAATGATAGAATCTTCAAGGCTATTAGTAAGGAGGTGGAGAATATTGTTGATGAGATTAAATTTTTGTCATGGCAATGGTGCTTGGATAGGTTGAAGATTCCAACTTGCTTCTTCTATGAGTGGAATTGGAATCCAAGGAATTGTCTTTTAATATAGTTAGTGGCTTGTTTTTAGTTTGGTTAGAGTTTTTTGGGAGCTTTTGTTTGTTGGTTTCGGGTGTCCGCATATTTACGGTGCCCTTTGTAGTTTGCCTCTTTTCCTTAGTTGTTTGTCTTCTGCGGTGTAGCTTTAATAATATGATGTTTCAAAAAATATATATATATATATATATATATATATATATATATATATATATATATATATATATATATATATATATATATATATATATATATATAGAAAAAGACCAGACTGGATCACTGGAAAATTATAAGAGACCCGATAAGGTCTTTAATCTTAAAATAAATAAAAGCGTTAAATACTAACACTTCAATTCTTAATTATAGGACATCTTAAAAACATACTTTGATATATTTTGGCCAGTTACAAACGTTAAAAGATTTTTTTTCTTTCCCCATTTTTATGTCTCTTAATTTATAAATGTTAAACACTTTAATGATTTAAAATACAAACATTAAAGACCAAAATGTATATAATTTGTAAACTTTAGAAGAAAAAATGAATTAAAAAAATACCTAAAAGGTCAAAATGTTTTTTTTTTATAGGGAAAATGTTTGATGTTTACAACTTAATAGATTAAAATGAAATGAAAAATTCAAGGTTCAAAAGAAAAATCTAAAAATAACTCAAAATAAAAGATATATTTAACTAAAAAAAAAATTGAAAAAGTATTTAACTAAAATTTTAAAGACTAGAAACGAAAGTTAGTAATTTAATCGAGACTAAATATATATTTAATTCAAAATATTTAACTTTAAATAGATATCGCAATTTTAAAATGTGCATTATTCACCTAATTTATTTTGACCATATTTTTTAGCTAACTCAAAAATCCAAACATTAATATGTAAGATATTGTTTGATTTGTCTCAATGAATATTTTTAAAATATTAATTTTTTATAATAGATAATTAAATATATTAATGATCATTTTTGTGAGCTTAGCTTAAAAGATAATGCATAATATGTGCAGGGGCTCGAATTCAAATTCCGAACATCCCATTTATTCATCTTAATGATGAATTTTCCTAGCCACTTAAAAAAATTTCGTATTGAATCAAATCAAAACTAACCAATTAAAATAAAATAAAAACCTTCTAGAAAACATAATAATTTAGTAATAAATTAAATATAAATTTTTTTATAGTCAAAAAAATTAAATAGAAATTAAAAAGAAAAATTAAATAGAAATATTATTATTTTTTTTAGGCAAAAAATTAAATAGGAATTAAAAAGAAAAATTAATAATAAGTGGACCCATCATCTTTTCACCAAACCATAAATTAACATCACTCTCCTCTTTACACTTACGCCGTTTTTTCTCAAAACCTCTTCACTTTCGCTTACTCAAAACTCTTCCAAATTTTTCAATTCCCAATTCCCTCTTCCAAACCCTAATTCCCTTCATCAATGGAGCATCAATGCTTCAATTCCCATCCCAATTCCGGCAATTCCTCACCCACCTCTCGTGAATTACTCGAAAACGATCACCACCGTTCCTTCTACGATGAACCACCACCTTCCAACGGTGCCAGAGTGAAGCTCATGATTCGCTTCGGCGGCAAAATCGAACTTCGTCTTCACGATGATCAACACTATTCCTACATCGGCGGTGACACCAAAATCCTCACCGTCGATCGTAGTATCAAATTCTCTAACCTCATTGAGAAACTCTCTTCAATGACGTTTTCTGATCTTTGCCTCAAGTATCAACAACCTGGTGGAGAGCTTGATTCTTTGATCTCAGTTTACAACGATGACGATCTCGAAAGTATGATGTTTGAATATGATCGCATGTGTCGCGTTTCACCTAAACCTGCAAGTTGCAGGATGAAGATCTTTCTCTTCCCTCTCCCTGTTAACAATGCATCTTCTGATTCTTTGGATTCCGCTTTCAATCTTGCGCTGGTAGAAGATTCGAAATCGGACGGAGAAATTTTCGTCAACATGCTGAATTCCGTTCATCGTCCGCCGCCGGTGGAAGATTTACCTCCGCCGTCGACGGCGACGATGAAGACTAGTCCAGATTATCTGTTTGGATTTGATAACAATCAGGCGAAATTTCCGGTGACTGAGCCGGATTTCGCGGCGAAGGATGCGGAGCGTGGGACCGAGACCGAGACGGTAACAGAAAAAGAGATTCAGGAAATTCAGATAGTGGAAACTGTGAATGATGATGAAAAGAAAGTGAAAGTTAACGGAGAAAACGACGGAATTAACGGTAATGCTGAACAGCAAGTGAAATTTGACGGTGGAAATAACGGTGGTGTTGAGGTTTCCTCTGAGGAAAACGCGGAAAAGGTGATTCCGTTAGTTACTAGTGAACCTTCTGCTGAGGATCCGGTTCAAGAAGTTCAACCGGGTTCATTCTGTTCCTGTTCGGTTCAGGTACCTGAACCGGTTTCGGTTCAGTCATCCTTTACTTCAGAAATTTATAATGTTGCTGTTGCTGGTGGTGGTTATTCGATGGGGTATTCAAGTGAACCGGTACCGGTTTATTTGATTCCAACTCCTTCTGGATTGTATCAAGCTATGAGGCCGATTACTGGACCAACCGGTCAACCGGTTTATTTCGCGTATTCCCCGATTGTGAACAATGGTGGTGGATATTCTCATGGTTCGTATGTGGCTAACAGATCAGCTTTGCCATTGTAGGCGGTGGCGGGTGGTGGTGGTGGTGACGGATATGGCTGTTTCCGGTGAAATATTCTGCATATAAAAGCATTCATTCATGTCGAAAGAAAAAAAAAATCATTCATTTAATTTCTGTTTTGAAATGGTTTATTTTTGGTTTATTTTGTATGAAATGGACTATTGGTGTTTAAAGAACATTGTTTTGATTGTTGTTGATAGATACATATTCGAATGGTTTTTTTAAGTGTAGTTAACGAGATTATGGATTCTGATTCTGATTGATTAGTATATTGGTTTTCATTTTTTTAATGATGGATTGTCTCTGTTTATTCTTAACCTTTTTAGATGGTTTACTCATTTTTCTCGTTTTTTGCTGCAACTTTATTAAAGATGTTATTTCCTGGGTCTAGTGCCTGCCAGCGTTTTTTTACGTAAATCTTGTTTCATGTCTCATATTGTTACGCAAAAGACATTAGTGATTAACAATTCGAATTTGGTTGGTAAAATATTTTATTATAGTTTGAATAAACAAATGAAATTTGCAGTTTGTGTTATTCTAAATAACCGTTTTGTGTACACGTGATGAGGATGTTTGGTTGTAGCTGTCAGCCGTCTTCAGCAATGAGATTAATACGTAATTAGGTAAAATATTAGTTGGATCAATTTTTTTCTTAAATAAAGTTATCGAAAAATTGTTAGATGCTAGCTGTATTAACATCTAAATCTTTACTAAGAAAAATATCAAAATCATTAATTATTTTTTTAGAGAGTTCTATAAAAACTGCATGTAGATGCGGTTTGTTCAACATATAAAATACCTCTAAAAATCCCATATGTCATTGCCTTTCATAAAGGATTTTTATAGAGTCCAATTGATGCCATGAAGCAATTTCTCTCTTCATTGTTTAGTTTCAAACTAGAATTTTTTATCTTGCAAAAGAGATTAAATCATAAGTTTTAGGATGAAAAAGATGTTAAAATTTGTTTGTTAGGAAAAACCTTTTGCATTGTGCTAGAAATAAGATTCTAAACAACAAGCAAGAACACGATGACCTTTGGAGTGACTATGAGCTCAAATACATATTCAACTTCATCAATGATCGTTTTTGTATGTAACATCCATTCAGAGCTTATCATAACTAGTAAGACCACATTGTTCCCTTTAACTCTGAAAGGAGCATCAAACATAGTGCCCAATCCCCATAGCCCAAGCATGTGACCAAATAATTAAGCAAGCGCATGGTAACGTTAACCCATTCACACAGCATCCTCCAAACAGCTACATAAAGATTCTAAAATAAGTTAGTGAAGTGTTTGTTAGATTTCAGTTTCGGAGGGGTCAAATTTGATTTTTAAGGTTGTAGAATTGATTGTATCATGTATGATTTAAACGAGAATTTACATAAATTAGTGTTTGTAATTTTTTATTTTTATAATTGATTTTGGCCTTAATTTTTTTTAAGAGTTTAGCTTTAAATTTATTGTTAAATCTTTTTTACATCAATACATCCAAAATTAAATTATTTACACTCAACTCTCTTTTATTCGAAATAAATTTTACAAAATCAATTTATGTACTAAACACATGAAGACACATATTCTAAACAAGATACTAAGTTTACAATCCAAAATTTAGTACTAATGGAGTAATATGTTGTATTGTGTCTGGAAATATCACATTTTCACGATGACAAACACATCCAACTGAAAGTTACACTCGATGTGCATTTAGTTCCTCTCACCATGTCACCAAACATACTTATAGAACCATGTCAATCTAACTGTAACACCTGGCTCAACATTCTTAACTGTTAAATAGCTCAACTTGAAAATGCTTATGTGATCTCACTGCTAGCCTCATCCACGATATTTCTCCAATTTTTTTACTTGGTGTGGAACTAATTTCTCGCAATCAAAAAGGAAAAGTACTTACTACGAAATTTTATGAACCCCAATTTTAAACTTGAAGATACGATGTATTTGAATTGTACATTAATTATATTTCAAAGATGTAGAATACTTATTGTGAAAAAATGTAGTAACTACATCATTTATCTCAAGTGATCAATGAATTTCATGATGAATTGTTCGGGATAAAATAATTATTGATTATACTTTACTATTAAGCTTAGAGCAACTTTAGTCGCGGGTTCCGCCCATCAACCTGTCACTTGTAAAAGAGAGTACATTGCATAAAAAATGATTGGAGTCCGTCGTCAAGTAATGATTATGCCGTCAGAAAAGAACGACACTTTATGGGTCAGTTTAAATATAAAGGTTTGCTTAAGTTAATAAAGTCAATTATAAATAAAATATTAATATATGAGATAAAATTGTGAGATCTAATTTGAATAATTTAGAGTTTCACCATTGAAGTATAAATAATGTACAAAAGATATTAAATTAACCCTATAAATAATGTGCAAAAGATATTAAAAAAAACCTTTAAAAACCTAATACGTGTATTGTGTCTTGTTTGTACTACACCACAACAAAGAGGTATCCATGAATTTTTTTAAATATATCTCATAACATATTTTTGAAATTCTAAGATATGTATATGGAAACCGGTAGAGTTGAGATTCATTTTGCAAACGGAGATGCAGAAACCATATGCAACTTATAAATGGTGCTAGAAATCAAGGAGTTGAAGAGAAACCCAATGCAGATACTAATAGTCTTCATCCTCTCTAAAATTTAAAATAAACGTTTAGAGTTTAAAATAAATTTTTTTCCCCCACAATCTTCATGAAAATGGAATATCTTAAGGGTGTGTTTGGATGGAGGGTTTATGAGAGGAAGGGAGGGGAGGTTTCACTTTTCATTTTTAAATTACGGACTATATAACATGTTTTTCTAAAATAAATTAAGCGTGATTGAAGTATTATATAATTGTTTATCATGTTAAAATGTTAACTTTTTAAAAAATATTTCGTAGTGTCCGTAATTTAAAAATGAAAAATGAACCCTCCCCTCTTATCCTCCTAAACTCTCCATCCAAACGCACCCTAAAGGAAGGTTGAAGAAAAGTAGAAGAGGATGGTAATACAAGGTGTTATTCCATTCTAGGGTTGACCCAGGGATAATCGAAAACCCATGGTTTAGGCTTCTCAATTTTTTTAAAGCCCTTTGCTATTTAATAATGTGAGATTGTTGATACCGACTAAAAACCTTTTTACAACATTTTTTTTCTTCGGTTTCATTGATCAAATATAAATCTATTCTTCTGAATTTCAATGTTTATGATCCAAATCAACAATGTTGAATAACAAATATAACTCAACAATATTAATGAATATATATTTTTAGAGTTCACTCGGAACATTATTGTTTTTTATATAATATACTATAATTTGTTGATTGCTCGTTGGACATACTATACATGCAAATGCATATAATTGTAATATAATTATGTAAAACCATTATCTTAGTAAAAAAAATTATCATATAGGCACACTAAAAGACACCAAGGAGTTAAAATATATGACAAACAATTAATTAATTTACCATGATCACGGTCCACAAGTTAACATACCTGCCTATAGTTTGGTATCATTGGGAGTGAGAATAGATCGGGTCAAACTGAGTTTTGTTTAAATAAGTTAGGTCTGGTTTAAAACATTAAAGCTTGAATACGACCTATTAGCTTATCAAAGATTTTATTTTAAGTTTGATTTGATCTTTTTAAAAATTTGGCCAACCTATTAGCCCTAAAAGTTTAATTTGTGTTACATTTATTTTTAGAGCTTGTACATCCATTTTTACAATGTACTTAATGTAGATAGATGTTAATTAGATACAAATTAAATTAATAAAACACAATTGTAAAATTTATAGATAGATAGAAACACGGGAACAATCATGTCTGATAGCAACAAGGGTCTCAAACTTAATCTAACAACCATACTTAATCTTAGGCATATCATTATATCAATAGCATCTTTAACGGCTCACACAAATCAAATAGTTATATGATTCTTAAATGATAACTTAACAAGCTTCCAAACCGTAAGAAACCGAAAACAAAATCAATAACAAAAAATTATAAAATCTTTGATGTGATAACAAAATCAGCAACCAACAAAAATGCATCAAACTCTTCAAAGTGATCTGCTCATGTACATCCTCTCGACCATAGTTTTAAAACTTGGACCGGACCGGCCGGTTCGACCGGTTGAACCGGAAACCGGACCCCTCACCGGTTCGATAATCTTATTGGATCGGCTGTGTAATTGAACCGTGATGACGTCATCAACTCGGCCATAAACCGGTGAAAACCGGTTGACTCGGCTGAACCGGGAGAATAAGATTTTACCAGTTTTAATTATTAATTAATTTGGATTTAATGCTGATAACGTCTCCATAAAGCTCATTCATTACCGTACACAATTTCCTTTGCAAGCTGTCACATTGAAAATCACTGATTTTATTTTATTATTGTAAAAAATTAGCCTAGGTGGGAGTTGAACCCACAACACACCAAGTAAAGCTCTCCCAGCCACTAAAGCACTACATGTTTTGTAGTCACGGTGCTTTTAAAATATATATAATAGCATATTTATTTGATCACATTGCAATATTTTTTGCTGATAAAAATACCTTACAATATAATATAAACTTGTATAATTTTGCTTAAAAACATAAAATATATAATTTTTTCAAAAATAAAACATAAGCATATATAACTATCAAGCTTAAATAGTTTATTTAAATCTCATAATAATTAATCTATAAAATTATGTTTTTTGAATATTTATTTTTATTCAATTTGTGTCATTATTTTAGTTTTTGAAGAGACTGAGTCACCGATTTAATCTGATTTAATTTGATTAAATATATATCTAAACACCGGATTATCTAATCGAGTCATCCGGTTTAATCCGATTCAGTCATGCGGTTCAACCAGTGACCCAATGGTTCGACCATTGACTCAGTGACCCAGTGCCTCTGCCGAGTCGATGACCGAGCCGAGTTTTAAAACTATGCTCTCGACAACCAACAAAAATGCATCACATCTTTAAGGTGATCTCCTCATGTTCATCCTCCACCTTAAAAAATAAATTTGTCATTAAACTGCATACTTTAAATATGATGTTAGTAAAAATATGACTTAATTACACTTTTGGCTTCCTAAGTTTTCTAAAGTTGTGATTTTGGCCCCCTAAAAAAAAACTCTTTCTAGACCCCTAAGTTTACTTTCTGTTGCAATTTTGGCCCCCCACGCCAATTTTGACCCAGTCAACGGACAAGTGGGCGTCACGTGTGTAATTTTTTATTTTATTTTTAATTTAAAAAATATATATATTTTTGTAATTAAAAAAATATTTTTTTAATTACAAAAATAAAATAAAAAATTTTAATTACAAAAATAAAAAAATATTATTATTATTTTTTGTTTTTTTAATTACAAAAATTAAAAATATTTTTTTTTATTTTTTTAATTACAAAATATAAAAAAATACAAAAATAATTAAAGCATTATACACATGGCGTCCACGTCAGCGTTGGCTGGGTCAAAATTGGCCTAGAGACAAAAATTGCAACAGAAAGTAAACTTAAGGAGTTTGAAAAAAGTTATTTTTTTTAGAGGGTCAAAATCACAACTTTGGGAAACTTAGAGTGTCAAAAGTGTAATTAAACCTAAAAATATTGGAAAGAAATATGAACATATATAAAGTCTAACCTTGGGTTTTTTCTTCAAATTATACTTGTGACAAAGCCAATCCCCACTGCAAATTAGTGCCTCAATAGATTCTTCATTCAACCTAGAACAAAGATGACTCTTGCAAGTTACACACGCACCATATAACTCTTCTAATTAATTTATCACCTTGCTTATGTTTTCTTTCACAAACCTGATATTATAGTCTCCGTTTTCTTTCTCTAGTTTTGCAATTTTAATTCAGTCAAATAAAGTAATGAAAAACTGTTGGCAGAAGTGGAAACCTTAAGCTTCATATTAAGTAAGTTCAAACCAACTAAAGGTGACTATCAAGTTGGACTCAGAGAACATCGTGGATGACAAATAAATGAATTAATTGAATTAAGAGGACCAATTTTTTTAAGGAGTCTCTTAGCATATTTTTCTTTTCTGATCAAATGTAAAAAAAAGTTGTTTGTTATGTAGTTTAGTGGATGAACTCACACACTTTTAAGTTTAGGGAAGTTGAGAATTTGGAGGTTAAAGTCTGATCGCTGAATATTATGATAATCGCAGCTGTCAACTAAGTTATATTTATAGAACCAGACGTAAATCTATTTTTCTGAATTTCACCGTTTCTACTTCAAATCAATAATGTGACATAATAAATATAATTTCACATCATTAATGAATATGACACGTCATATTAAATAAGAGTCAAATTTGGTTGTGGAAAAAAGTCCCAAAACTTATGAAACTCTTTGACTAAAATTCGAATTTTAAAAATGAGAGAACTAAAATATAATTATTTTTTTTGTAAAGGAGAGAACTAAAATATTTTTTTGAAAGAGAGAGAGCTGAAATATTGTTATAGTTAAAATAGAACAGCAAAAAATAAGAGTTTAATTGATGTAGCGACACATTATTCGATACATGTGTAAAATATTTGAATACTAACAATGTATATAAATTAAACTCTTATTTTTTGTCGTTCTATTTTGCACATACCCTTAATGTATAATTATTTTACACATGTTTCTAATGATTTTATTTTAAGGATATACATTACAACATGTCATTGATACATGTGTGAAATATTTATACACTGTCGGTGTATAATAATTAAACTTTTTTTAAACCTATGATAATTTATTAAACTTTCATAGAAAGTACATGTTTATTTAATAAAGACTTTATATATTGAAAAAATAATCAAGGCGCATTAGGGCCCAATTCATAAATACACAAGGACCAAGAATGGAGAATTTCTATCCACGCCGTTTAATGATTAAAAACACACACATGTGAACTAAATAATAGGCCAACATTATTTTTTTGAAGGAAATAATAGGCTAACATGTTACTCCATCTGTTTCAAAATATAAGCAAAAATCATTTTTTAGGTTTATTTATTTGATGATAAATGAACCTAAAAAGTGATTTTTGCTTATATTTTAAAACAGAGGGAGTACGTTTTCTCATTGTGTGATAGAAAGAAATAGTGAAATTCTTCCCCTTGAGTATCAAGTGTCCTCTTCAATTCCAAAATTATCTCCATTTGAATTTTATAATTTGGAGCGTGCTTTAAGATTTTAGATTTTAGACTCCGAACGCATTTGGAGATCATAAAACATGAAAAATAAAAATCCACTTGGATTGGTTTAGGATCGGGAAGTGTACCATTTCTTAAGGTCTTATGTTCGATTTTCTATAGTGTCATAAAACGCCTTTAAAGATCATAAAACAGAAAAAATACATTAATTGACCAATAAATCATAAATAATTATCCTTCAAAAAAATCATAAATAATTATATCAAAATATCACACATATAAGCATATTTAATACCCTACTTGTATATATTTTAACTTATCATTGATGAGGTCTACGGTATCATTCTTGACAATCTCAAGATTATCATCTTCAACTTTCGGTCTTTTACAAAATTTACAACCGTATTCATCTTCATCATTCTCAAAGTGATCAACTATCATATCATTATCTTCAACTATTACATCATTATAGGACTAAGCTCGTTATACCTAAATATTCAATGAAAATACCTAAATTTTCAGTCTGATGCATTTAGTTGACAATGTCCTTTTCATAGTTAGTTTATAGGAGGTATTGGACAACCATCAATAAGATATTTAAGTAGTGAAACTTATGATTGTTACACACAAGCAATGATAACACTAAACACAGATGAAAAACAAAGACAACTATACATGCATAATAATTTCTTTTCACATATCCAAGACACATGGGTCAATTCCTTTCTGTTGATGTATCATGTAAAGGAAATAACAACCTAAACAATAATTATCCAAGACACAAAATATTATTTTTTTAGACAATAATAATAATATTTTAAATAAAGATAAAATAGTTAAAAAGTTATAACTCATTTTATTTTGTCTACTTTCTAAAGAATGAAATGACAAATATGTTATATTTCACAATAAAATTACCTAAACAATAAAATGTAAATATCTTTATTCTGTTTAACTCGTCTCCACTTTACTCTATTTCATTCAATTTCGTTTGTTTAAAAAGAAAATCTAAATATAGCTTAAAAGATCCAACTATATACTATTAGTTTGTTTTTGAGAAAAAAAATTTAGTCAAAAAGAGAAAAGGATTATTATGGTGTGAAACTAATAGTAAGATACTTAAGACAAAAACAATACCCCAAAATCTAGTACTAGTTTCACACTATAATAATTTTTCTTTCTCTCTTTATTGACAATGATCCTTTTCTTTTTTCTTAATATCTCAAATTTTTTAGGTCTTTTAACTTTAAATTGAGCACTATTAGAAATTCCAAACAAGCTTAAATCATTTGGATCTGCCATGATAGTATTCCTAATGGAACACCAAATATCCAATTTTTTATATAGGAAATTAAAAGCCGTCTTTTCCGGTGTTCCAAATCCAAAGTTCAATTCAACTTATTAAAAACCATCACCAACAAGAAAATTTGAAATTCCAATTTTTCAACTTTCAATTTGAAAACAAAAAAGGTTTTCATTTCACATTTAGCTTTTTCTTTTTCATTTTAAATTTAAAATTTATTTTCTCACCTGCCATTCTGCCAAACCACTTTCCTTTCTCTCTCGCTCCTCTACTTGAAAGATAATAATCCAATTATTAATTCAATCACTTATTTAATTCAATAAACGCTGGAAAAGTGATAAGCTTATTTAACAAAGCTTATAGAGTGAAAGTGATTTTGAATCATACTTGTTGATTAAGAGAACAAAAGAAAGAAGCATGGTGTTAAGAAAAGTGGGTAAGTATGAAATTGGAAGAACAATTGGTGAAGGAACATTTGCGAAAGTTAAATTCGCTCAGAATACTGAAACTGGTGAAAGTGTTGCTATGAAGATTCTTGATCGTAGCACAATCATCAAGCATAAAATGGCCGATCAGGTAATTATTATTTTAAAGTTGGTGATGTAGATGGTAGATATAATCTAAGCAAAACATAGTTTGAGTGTGTTTTGGTTTTGTTTCAAGTAGAATATGATTTTACTAGTTCCCTGATAAGCTAGCTTATAACTGATAGCTGATAGAATTTGCAGTGTTTGGTAATATTAGCGGTTGAATTAGGTTATAAGTATGAAATGACATAAATAAGATACATTTAATTAATATTTAATTTTTTTTCAATTAAGACTACAACGGTAAAATTGAGATAAAAAAATGATAAGCTATAAACTACTTGAATTAGCTTATGAAAAAAATGCTATAAGATAGTAAAAATAAGCTATAAGTTCGTCAAAAAGTGATGGTTACTAAACAGGTATTTTTTAGTCAAATGAGCTTATAAGACTTAAGTTATAAGCTCAAATATGTGGCTTGCCAAACAGACCCTTGGTAGAAGCTGCAGTCTACATAGATATTTGATATACCGGGGCGCGCGTTAAAATCCGCCGTTTTCTACTTCTAAGCATTTATTGTGTGATTTTTGATGCTAGACTCTTGAATAAAGAAGGAAAAAAAGATTTTTGCAAGTAAAATCGTGTGTGTTTGGATTGATAGTGAGTTTGACAGGATCACGATTTAACAAAAACTACACTTTGAAGCTTTAATAAAATAACTGTGCCACCGTAATTTCGCTGAACATATTATCAATTGAGATATGCATTAAGTTCATTGTGTTTTTGGCTTCAAACCTAGGGTGATAAAATGTAGGTTTTTTGTTGGATTGGAAGATTTACTTCAAGTTTTAGGCTAAATTATCTTTTAGAGTTAAAACATTCACTCAAATTATTTCAATTTAAACTCAATTATGGTCAAATGAATTTTATTCAGAATCACATTTATTAAATGCTTACTCAAAATCTTAAAATATGGGTTGGATTGACTTATAAGGGGAGGATTGCCCAATCTTTATAAGAACTATTTTTGACATACCTCTTGGTGTTGGTACAGTAACCCAATTCTAAAAGTAAAGAAACAATAAACGTAAACAATGAACACACGATGTTTGCTGACAAAGTTCGACTAATTTTGCCTACGTCTCAGACTGCAGACAGCTACAGTTCCTTTTTATTATCAATGGAAGATTAGAATTTGCAGTTTACAACTTGTATTTAAGACCTGCCCACTTATGTCAGTACCTATGAGCCATACTCAACACTATGCGATGTGAAACTAAACCCATGCTCTCACACCCAATACAACGAAGGTACTGGAGGCAGCAATGACGGCAAACTAAATGCCTCAATTAGGAGGCTAGGGGCGTACTGCAATTAAGGCGGAATTCCCAACACATATAGAGTGTTTTTACTGCTTCATTTCTAGTACTACTCATAGTAAATTAATTTGCCTGTTGCATGTGGTTAGAGGGAGTATCGGTGTGGTTATTAGTACTATTAAGATGAGTTGTTGGTTAGTCTCTTTAATTCTGAGTGATGGTAAATGCTTCATCCCAGTGAGGGAGTGGGTGAGTGGAAATTTTAGGCTAAATTTGCTTTTAGAGTTAAAACATTCACCTATAATTTTTTTCAATTTAAACTCAACTGTGGTCAAATGAAGTTGATTCAAAATCATGTTTTCCAAACACTTATTCAAATATCTTAAAGTTTGGGTTGGTTTGACTTGTAAGACGAGGATTGCCAGAACTATTTAGGTCATATCTCTAGGCAATGTGAAACTAAACCAACACTCTCATACCGAACACAGTGAAAATATTGAAGCTTTCAATTAGGCGGCTAGGGGTAGGGGCGGACCGCAATAAAGGCGAAATTTCTAACATATATTGAGTGTTTTTACTACTTCATTTTCTAGTTACTACTCATAATAAGTTAATTTGACTGTTGCATGTGGTTATATATGCAGTTTCGGTGTGCTTAGTAATACTATTAAGATCAGTTGTGGATGTTGTCTCCTTAATTCTGTGTGATGGTAAATGTTTTGATTGGATTAGCATCCTAGTGAGTGAATGTGTGGAGTTTAAGACGTTACTTTTGGTTTGGGTTTCTTCCTTTTTTAATATACCAGAGGTTTGATGCTTACTATATTTGTGATTGTTAATAGTTTCTATTTTTAGTGATTGATATTCATTCCTTTTTTTTTAATTTAATGCAGATCAAGAGGGAGATTTCTATTATGAAGCTAGTCAGACATCCATATGTTGTTCGCCTGCATGAGGTATGTGAAGTTTTATTGTCTGTAGATCTTGTTTGTTTGTACCTTCGTAAACAGGGCTGTTTGGCTTCTGTTCTGAAATCGATCACTTTTTTTCCAAGCCATGATGAATACGAGTCTAGCGTGAAATAAGGTTAATTAGTAAGTTTCAGAAGTATTTTCAGGTTTAATAAAGTAAAACCAAAATTATAAAATTTTCATGTTCCGTAACTGCGTGGAGAGCAGAGCAATGTTGGAGAAATCATTTTAGAATTTGACTTGGTTTGGAATTTTCCTTTTCTCCCTTATGTATGCTATTATCCTTCAGAGTGTATGTTTTATAGACAAACTACTCCAATGACTCAATATTGATAGTTGTTTCTATCGTGTTTGTTGTCACTGTTTGCAAGTGCTTCATTCTGTTTTAAAATATGGTTTTCTTCAGGTTCTGGCGAGCCGTACTAAGATTTATATCATATTGGAGTTCATCACAGGTGGTGAATTGTTTGATAAAATTGTGAGTAGCTCAAGTCTCAAGATGGATAAATGTTTTTTCATTAAACTTCTGTCATGAGTTTTATCAGTTCTTTTCCTGGTGTTGAATATATAATGAAGATAATAATGGTGCAGGTACACAATGGGCGTCTTAGTGAAACTGAAGCTAGGAGATACTTCCAACAGCTTATTGATGGTGTAGATTATTGCCACAGTAAGGGAGTTTATCATAGAGATTTAAAGGTTTGCATTGATCCAAATCTGAAATTCTTTCTTCATCCATATCATGGTTTCTTTTAACTGTTTTTCTTTTCCCCCTTTTGTAGCCTGAAAACCTTTTGCTTGATTCACTGGGAAATATGAAGATTTCAGACTTCGGTTTGAGTGCATTGCCAGAACAAGTGAGATTGTTAACACATAATTCTTAAACTTGACCTGAATCCATGTAGATCAAATAGTATAAAGGTTTTAATTACAAGACAAATGATTAAATTTGTTAAAATTTTCGTAGGGGGTTAGTATGCTGCGGACAACTTGTGGGACTCCTAATTATGTAGCTCCCGAGGTAATACTTGTGTGTCTTATTTCTCTCTTAATATAATTTTATGTCAACTTCAGCTACTCACTGTGCTAGTATTTGGGCTTCTGCATTTGACATTTATCTGTGATCTCAGGTACTCAGTCACAAAGGTTATAATGGTGCTCCAGCAGATGTTTGGTCTTGTGGAGTTATCCTTTATGTTCTGATGGCTGGATATCTTCCCTTTGATGAGCTTGATCTAACCACGTTATACAGTAAGGCATGGATTTAGACATTGAATATGCATTTTTCTGTATAGTAGATGGGATTGCTGATGTTGAATATTTGTTTTGCAATTGTATAAAATAATGACAGAATAATGTTACTTGCATTATTTAAGAGGTGCTGACTGCATTATTCTGACATTTTCTACATAGTCGAATGATTTGTTATTAAGATGATTTGTTCAAGAGAAAATTCAGATTTATATTAATGATGCTGAATTTTTCTTACTTGCAGATTGACAAAGCCGATTTTTCATGCCCTGCTTGGTTTCCTGTGGGAGCGAAATCTTTGATACAGAGGATTTTGGACCCAAACCCTGAACATGTAAGAATTTTTTTCACAGAACAAGATTTTGTTTATCAATGTCTGAAGTAGTTTGAGACATGGCATTACACTCTCAATCAATTTATAATTAATGATGTCTGAGCTTAGAAGAAGAAAATTAGTTGGGTTCCTGACATTATTCATGTTGCATCACAAGGCATCTAGAAAGTCAAAAGTGTAATGACATGTAGTTGTTAATCTTGGTTATGAATTACATGACTCTTTTATATTAAAAAAAAAACAAAACTGTAGTGAAAAAATTGATTGATCAACCTAACAATATTGTTGGCTTTTCTGCTGTAGCATGGGTCATTTGGATATCAAATCATAGACATGCGTATAAATTTATTTACCTGGTAGAAATACGGACGTTTGATGTCTCTTATCTTATTTAAAAAATATCTTATATTATCTTGATCTTATCTTTTGAGTATCTATTGGATTGGGAATCTACTAATTATCATGATTAGTTTTCATATTTGATTTGGATTAGAAGTTTAGTACCAGTATAAATAAGGGTTGGTGCATAATGTTTTGTATTACAGTATCAAGCCATGATCATTGTTAAAATTATAAGGTTTTAGATGAGGACATAAAAAAGAGAAAGAAACAGATTTTATAATAATTATGGTTTTAATATATTAGTTTAGTCAAAAGACCAAGCATTGTGTGTGTGTGTGTGTCTCTCTCTCTCTCTCTCTCTCTCTCTCCACACACACACACAAAATACTAAGGATTATGATTATGGTTTGTTTGGTTCAGATGAGGGGATGGGAAATAACACTATTTTGTTTGGTTCAAAAACGAAGGGCTAAAATGGAGGGAAAACGCTAACTGTGTGTTTTCACACCCTTATAATATATAATGTGACATTTGATGAAAGATTATTTTACTCAATGCATCTAAAAATTAATAAACCCATCTCCCCTTTCCAGATCTTCAAATATTGAAGGGAAGCCATATTTGAGTTGGAACTGAGTTAGCTCCCTCAGCTCTAGTAAATGACCAAACAGGAAAGCATCAGAGCCTGTTTGTATTGGCTTATTTTTTAGCTTATTAAAAATAGCTTATGCAAATAAATAGCTTTTATGTTAATTTATAAGTTTTCGTTAAAGAAAATTGTATCTTTACCTGTTTTTTCATAAACTACATTGACAAGCTTATAGATAACCCCAAAAAAAAAACTCGATTATTTGCATAAGCTGTCTTGCATAAGCTCAAAATAAACCTTATCCAAACGGGCCCTGAAAATAAGTTTTGACGCCTATTCTATTGTATATCAAACCATAATCAAATAGATGTCTTTATGTCTTCTTTTTTTCTTTATTTACAACCTATATCTTCTTCGTGGTATAAGAATCCAGGTTAAAATACATTTTGTGTCCCTTATCTTAGTATTAAGTTTTAGTTTGGTTCTGTAGCTTTTAAAAATTTCAATTTTGTCCTTTATCAAACTTTTTTTATTTTAGTTTAGTCCCTTAACTTTTAAAAGTTTCAAATGAGTATCTTATCTTGTACATACTTATAACTCCCTTACTTACAAGTTTCAAAATGATCCCTTATTTTGTAAAATTTATACTAATGTGGTGACTTTTTTCCGAAATGGTCCCTCATATTATCAAAGTAATACCAATGTGAGTAACACAATATATGCAAAATGGACTACATTGAAACCAAAAATAATGATAAGGAACCCAATTGAAACTTTTGAAAGTTAGCAACTAAACTGAAACTAAAAAATAAGATAAGAGACCGCCTTATATCGGGCCACTCATAGTTGTTTGGTATTGCAAACTTCACATGCTCGATATCTACATGCTTGGGCACGAGGTGCCTGTCGGGTGAGATCTTACATTGACTAGGGGTATAGCTGAAGTAATCATTACAATACTTGGGCATCCCAACTATAGAACTTACTTTTGGGTTGAGTTAGAATTGGTTCAAATTCTAAGAAGAGAGTTAATTTATTGTTACGGTTCTGAATACACTAATCCCGTTGGGTGAAACCTAAAAGTTGTTTATTTCATCAGTTATGTTTCACCAGTACTTATTCATCATTCTCTATAGAATTGGTTCCACTAAAACTGTTGACAAATATTGTTGAAGGTGAACTATTCATCCTTGCAGTTCAAGGATTTATTCCATTTTCTGTTGTGGAGATTGTTTTAGTTTACATGATTACTATAATGTTTTAATATATACAGTTCATCGGATATAACGTATACTTCATTGCAATATTTGACAAGTGTCTTTCTCATTCTCATCCATGTTTGTTTGTGTGCATGTTGAATTCAGCGTATAACCATTGAGCAGATTCGAAATGACGAGTGGTTTCAAAAAAGCTATGTTCCTGTCCATCTCCTTGAGTATGAGGATGTAAATCTGGATGAGATAAATGCTGCATTTGACAGTGCTGAGGTCTGTTTATTAATTCTGCATTAAATGAAGTTTATAATTTATATAATTTTTTTTTTTTGCATTTATGCAAATTCACCTCAAATTTTCCAAATGTACCCTGTAAGTTTTGATCATTTGAGAATGGATTTGACACATTGTGAATGTTCTGTCCTTCTACCAACCTTAGAAAAAATTGTAGTAGTTCAAGGGTACAAAATAACAATATCAGTGAAAGATATTTAAGTTGTACTATGTCTTAAAAGTAATACAGTTAGTGGCATTCAAATCTCTAGTGTACTTAATGCTTTAAAGATGAATGATGATGAAAGAAATATTAATTGAAAGAGACTGATGAATGCAAAAGCTATCACCACAGTTATCTTAACTTTTTTATGCCCCTCCAGTTCAGGATAAGGCTTTCTGTTTCTTGTGCATTTATATGAAAATTATATCAGTTATGTTGACATGTTGGCTATTTTGTCACTGAAGGATGAGGGGGATAATCCACAGTGTGAGATTGCGGACACGGGTCCTCTGATTCTTAATGCATTCGACATGATAATGTTATCTCAAGGCTTAAATCTTGCAACAATCTTTGATCGTGGACAGGTATTTATTACATAGTTACATCGCTGTTTGTTTGCTATGACTCAGTAATCATATGTGGAAATATTCAAAAAGTTCCCATTTAATATGGCTTGTTTACAACAAAATGTATAATTGCACGCCCATATTCTGTCATTATCTGAAGGACACTATGAAGTACCAAACGCGCTTCATCACTCAAAAGCCAGCGAAAGTAGTTTTATCAAGTATGGAAGTTGTGGCACAATCAATGGGATTTAAGACGCATATTCGTAACTACAAGGTTGGTAGCCTGTAATATATGTTTGCTATATTGCTTTATCACTTTCCTGCTCTCACAACATTCTATCTTTGTTTATTTTATACCATCTATTCACTTTTTTATTTTTTTGAGGGACCATCTATTTACTTATAAGTTATATACTCTAAAAAATCAACCTAAATACATAGCATCTGCTGTTAGTTCTTCTTAGGATTAATATTGTCTTAATTGCATAGTTTTAGTAATCTGAAGTGATCTTTCGTCTATATTTTCAGATGAGAATAGAGGGTATTTCAGCAAAAAAGACATCTCATTTCTCAGTTATACTGGAAGTAAGTTGATATTTCTCTTATAAACTTTAAACAGTCACTGAACATTTTGAATAATAATTTCATTTCCTGATCTCTTTATTCGCTTTGTTTGAAAAGGTATTTGAAGTTGCTCCCACATTTTTCATGGTGGACATTCAGAAAGCAGCTGGAGATGCGAGTGAATATCTCAAGGTCATTTTTTTTAAGAGTTGCTTTTGTGGTTGGTGTTACCTCACCTTTCCTCCAATTAATTAATTTATTAATTGTATTTCTAACAAAAAAATAACTCGTCTATGTTGCAGTTTTACAAGAATTTTTCTAGCAATCTTGAGGATATCATCTGGAAATCCCCTCATGAAACAAGCAAACTGAAGACCTCCAAGACTAGAAGCAAAAGACATTAGTTTCGTTGGCCGTGGTATCTTCTGTTCCCACTGAAAAGAAAAGGCGAAAAAAATCTAGTTGTGAGAAATAGAAAGAGAAAAGAAATCTAGTTGTGGTAGATATATATTGATCTGGAATTGTTACAAAATACACCTAACCCTTGCATATAAAGGTTAAAGCCAGGTTGGCTAACTCACCTCTTTCGTCCAATCCGGGACTTTTTATATATAGAGAGAAGAGCAGATTCGAATTTGAAAGAGAAAAAGGAATCAGGTGTAAACTGTAATGGAAAAGGAATTTGGTGCTTGTAAATTTCATTATGTCAATGTATCCAGTTCTTACAATCAGCAGAGTGTAAGTGTCGATTGAGTATGTACTGATAGCTTTCATGTTATCAGTTAACACTGTTGTATATTGAATTGCATGATTTATGTTAGCTTATGTGTTTTGTTTTCAGTGCTGCATCACTAAAATTAGTAGAAAATGAAAAGAAGAAAAAAAAATACAATTTACTTTAAAATAAATTGCCACTGAACTTCCAATCATAGTTTACACTTGAATTTGTAATACTTTTGATGTGCAAGCCATTTGTACATGATTTATCATATGTTAACGATTTGTATCACTTGGTTAATACACGGTATTTTTTTGTGAAGCTACAATCAAAATTCAAAAGTTAACTTCCTATAACAATTCAAAGCTTGTCGATATATAAGCAACCTGTGTTGTAGATGTAAATGCAGGAATGTGTAAAAAAAATGTATCTGCTTTTGGCCATGTCTTTGATTGGCATCTTTGAGGATATCAGAGAAAACCACTAATATTCCCACACGAGCATTGTCCATTGACAAATTTATGTAGCCTCTTACCATCTTTAACAATGATTTCCCTACTAGTCAGTGTTGAGATGTACTTAACAAAATTATGACTATCCCTGCACATTGAGGTATTCTTAACAACTCTCACTGGAGAAGAATTTGGCAAATTCTCCAACCCAAATGTAATGGCTAGCTTCTCACTGTGATATATGGTAGGTGAGGATGTCTTTTCTTTCTCTTCTTTGTCACTTATTTCCACACTTTCTAACATCTCATATCCAAGATTCCTTGCTTTGATATGTAAATCCTCCAATGATTTACCTATTGAACTTTCTATGTCTGCTTTGTCATTTGTTTGAAATGAATACACTCTGTCTTTGATGCTAATCCAGCTCCAATCTTTTAACTCTCCAACTTTCTCTTCTTTCATTATATTCTCTACCCTAGAAACATCGTCATATCGTCCGGCTGAGACGTACGCATTCAACAGCAATTCATATGTGTCTGTATCTTTTGGTTTGAGACTTAACAACTTTTCTGCAGCATCACAACCCAATTCTAGATTCCCTTGGCTTAGACAACCAGCAATCAAATTTGACCAAATAAACTCGCTAGCCTCATAATCCATTTTATTTATCAAATCGAAAGCTTCCTCTACCCGTCCGAGCCTCACTAACATATCAACCAAACAACCATAATGGTCCATCACAGGTTTAATTTTACATTCCTTTTGCATAATCTCAAAGTAACTGAATGCTTCATTGACCATACCAGCCCTTCCACAAGCTGATAAAACGCCGACAAAAGTGACTGGGCTTGGTCTGATACCTACAAGTTTCATATCCTTGAAAAGATTCAATGCTTGCTTTGACCAACCATGCTGTGAAAAACCAGTAATCATTGTGGTCCATAATATCATCGTTCTAATTGGCATCTCTAGAAAAACTTTGCTTGCTCTCTCAATGCTCCCACATTTGTTATACATATTAATCATAGAAGAACCTACAACAACCTCTGATAAGAACCCGGTTTTGATTGTCTGAGCATGAATCTGTTCACCTTGTTCTAAAGCCATCATTTTACTGCAAACACTCAACACACTTGAAAAGCTAAACGGATCAGGTTTCATGCCAGACCGATTCAACTTCGAGAAAAGGTTGAGTGCTTCAATTCCTTTTTGGTATGCAGAAAGATTATCCTTTGAAAGCTCCATCATTTGTGCATGTCCAGAAATCATAGCATTCCATGTTACCAAATTAACATCATCCATTCCTTTAAACACCCTTTGAGCCCCAACAATACAACCACATTTAAGGTACATAAACAATAAAGAATTCTGAACACGTAGGTTCGATTCATACCCTAATTTAGTACACAAAGCATGAACCTGAATCCCAAGCTCTAAACACTTAACCTCATAGCACTGACCCAAGACACTAGTTAAAGTGTACTCATTAGGTTGAACCTGCACTTCATCTAAAAGCATCTCAACAAAAACTGTCACACCCTTCATAGCTTCACCTTTTTCGCCGCACGCAGAAATAGCTGCAGTCCAAGAAATAACATCCTTTTCTTTGATTCTCCTAAATGCTTTTAGACCAAGTTCCAACCCACCGCCACATTTAGTGTATAAACTACAAAGCGCATTGCCGATGCTTGTGTCAAAATCAACATGGTATTTGATTATGTAAGCATGTAACTGTTCTCCTAACTTCAAAGAATGCAAAGATGTACAAGCATTAAGGGCTATAGCAAGAGTGTAATCTGAAGGGTAACACTCTGAATGTAACAGCATCTCTTCAAACAAATGTATAGCATGTTTTGGCATTGAGTTTTGCACATAACCCTTCATTAAATTTGTCCAAACAATTTCATTTCTTCTATTCGTGTGATCAAATACTTGACGAGCACACTCCATGCTACCGCATTTGGCGTAAACGGTGACTAGAAATGCTGACAAAAAAGGGTCTTCAAGACTACCTGTTTTTACTATGTGACAATGAATAATTTGTGTGGATGAAAAGGAGCAATTTTCCAAGCATTGTTGTAACAAGGGAAGGTATAAATATGAATCCACTTCTTCTTTACTCTCTTTTGCCAATGAAAGTGCTTCTTGAAATTTAAGGTTCCTGTTAGGATTCAAATGTGTGGATATGTGGCTTCTCTGTAATGAAATGCTTTGACCCTGAAAGCATAAGGTGCAGGTTTATATTGAATTGAGTAGAAAAGATTAATGTTATATACTAATTAAACTATAATTATTCCTTTTGAAATAAGCAGTGTAATTTTTAAGGTTGATTGAAAAATTAATTATTAAAATTTTGATATCCTTCTAATTTAATAACGGGTCTTGTTAACGAGTGCCCTCGGGGCACTCTTTAAGCATTCTAATTTAAAAAATTATCCACTAAAAAAAGTCAATTGTTTCAATTTTCAATGCATTGATTACAATAATTATCATAAAAATTTACTATTTAAGGGTGTGTTTGGATGGAGGGTTTAGGAGGGTTCACTTTTCGTTTTTAAATTTCGGACACTATGAAATGTCTTTTAAAAAGTTAACATATTAACATGATAAACGATAATATAATACTTCAATCACACTTGATTTATTTTAGAAAAACAAGTTATATAGACCTTAGTTTAAAAATGAAAACTAAACCCTCCTCTCCTAAACCTTCAATCCAAACACACCCTAAGGATCTTAAAGAGTGTCCCGGGGGCACTCGATAACATTTCCCATAACTAACTTATTTGGACTAATATACTAGTAAAGTTATGTAAATGTTTGAGAGAGCTTATAGCCTTATACAAATAATTAATGATTTGTTTATAAGCCATTTTTGAATAAGTCCTTGTTTGGATAAATAACTTAATTAAAAGCTTATCATATAAATGGTAATGTATAAGCTATTTCTAAAAACTATAAGCTGTTTCAATAAGCTCTCACAAAGAGTCTCACATCACAAGTATTTCTAAATGAAACAGAACATACCTTATCTATTGAAAAAGATGTTGGTGGGTATTTTCTGAATTGTGGGATAAGATTAAGAGATGCAGTGACACCAACTATAGAAGGTAAAGAAACCATGGTATTATGAAGTTGTGAACCAGTTTCTACTCAAATGTAATTTCTCAATTTAGTTCTTTCAGCCGTTTCTATTTCTTATTGAAGTTAGAGAAGATAAGAGCATTGAGCTTTTCAGATCCATTCATTTTTATTTTTTTTCCACTCAACCAGACTCTTGTATTTTGTTTTTTTGGTACAACACGTGAATCTCCTAGAATAAGTGAATAAAGAGTTTAACTGAATTCGTTTTGTGTAGTTAAACTCGACTCGAGAACTTTTATGAGTTTACTTAAAATTAAAATTAAATAAAATTTATTATTTACATGACATATGTAAACTAATATAATATTGTAAATAGTTCAATAGTGCAAAATATGACTAAATTATAAAGGTTTTCAACCACCATAATAAAACATTATGTTTAACTAAACATCAAAATACAAAATAAACTTTCAAAATCATGTCTCTTAAGTCTTAACCATCCAAAAAGGCAAGTTTCACAAGTTCATAAAGTTGTTAATAAAAATATAAAAAAAAAATATAAAAAATTAGAGTTTACCTCCGATTTTACCCGAGTTTACCCAAGTTTGACCGAGTTAACTCGAGTCAAACTCATCAAACATTCCGATTTCATTAGAAATCGAGTTTACCTCCGAGTTGACACGATTTTGGTACCTAAAAACATAAACTCGGTAAACTCGGCGAGTTAACACTCAATTTGTGGAACATTGAACTGAATACTCAAAATTTGAGACACAAACATAAATCAATTTTGTCAAACTTAATTTTAATCAAACTCAATTCTCTCAAATAAAATATATTTAGACACACAAATTTAGATAAGAAAAATTTAATGATGAAACTAAAAAATGATGTGACTAATATCTTAACTTGGGATTGTGACTATGCAATCAATTATAGATTATCTTTTTTAATCTTAATTTTTTCCGTCCACCAAAAAACCACAAACCCTTTCTTTAAAAAAAAACTACAAACAAACCCTCGTAAACCAATTTCAAAATTCACTTATATTCATATCATCAAATAAACATACCCCCTTCAGTCGCTATTATAAACAAAACAAAATAAAATAAAATTAGATTCATTGAATAAATAATGTCTATGATTATTATGGATATACTTATTATTATTATTATTATTATTATTATTATTATTAAATGAACCTTAGAAATTGTTATTTTTTTTCTCGATGCAAAACACACACATATCCACGTTTAAAAGAACCCCTAGTTTCATGATGATAATAATGTCAAAAAAGATAAATTCAGCAAAGACTTTCACAGAAAGTGCGCGAATCCTCTCACGATGCTTTAGGTAGGAACACAAATCTCATCTCATTTGAGAGACAGTGTCAAAGGACACCCCACATCAATTGATAGATTTGAGCATAATGAATTCTCAATTTAGGGTTTTTCATAAAGAAGACAAAATCACATAAGTGCCTTTTTTCTCTCTCTCTCTTTACATTATGAAGAAACTCAAAATAGAGAATGAACAAGAAAGGAAATGAAAGAAGATCATCTTGATAACGAGCAAATGGTACATTGATACATCTTATATAGTTGTAGTTTCATCCTCTGTTGGCAAACGCGGCCGCTCCTGGTGCTATCACGGTGCGGAGCGGCAAAAAATGGACTGCCGTGTCACAACGCCACTGCGCAGCGCGTTTAGAGAATGCGGATTTCGCGGCCGCGAAACCGTGAAGCGGAGCGGGTCGATATCCAGTCAAAGCGTCCGCTTTCTCCATGTTTTGGTGTTTTTGAGGTTGTTTCCGGCTAGTTTCAGGAGAGAGGGACAAAAACGACCGTGTTTTGGTGGTTGTTTCCGCCGTTTTGGTGTTTTGGTGGTTGTTTACGCAAGTTGCAGGAGGGAGGGAGAAGGGGAGGAAGAGAAAAGAGAATATGATGGGATTAAGATAGATCTAACGGTTAAAAATGAGATCTGAATACAAAGTGGGACAACCTGTAACCCACTACGTGCCTATTTGTCGTTTTGCATTCTTATCACAATAATTTTTAGGCTAAATTATCTATTTGGTCCCTTAACTATTTAATTAGTATCGGTTTGGTCCCCTAACTAAAATTTGATTTATTTTTGTCCTTTAAATTCTCTCCATTACATATTTTGGTCATTTCCGTTAGTTTTAATTCAAAAACGTTAGGTTTTCTTCATTTTCTTCTGGAATTTTTCTGGGATTCTTGTTGTTGAATATTGATGGAGATGATAAGAAGATGAAAAAGAGGAGAAGAAGATGAAGAAAACCTAACGTTTTTGAATTAAAACTAACGAAAAAGACCAAAATGTGTAACAACGAGAAGTTAAGGGACCAAAATAAATCAAATTTTAGTTAGGGAACCAAACCGATACTACCTAAGTAGTTAAGGGACCAAAAATGCAATTTAGCCATAATTTTTATTTTTTATTTGTCGTTTTGCATTCTAACGTTTTGCATTCTTATATGATTCTTCATTTAACATTACATTCCTTTTGTATTTACTTTACATTCTTTTTTATTTTCAATAATTATTAATTAATTGCTAATGTGATTTAACTAAAAAAGTCACGTTCTTATAATAATAATAATAATTTGTTTTACTAAATTAATAGTAATAGTAATTTTTTTAAAGGAATAATAAATAATACATAGTATAGTATATTGTTTTTAAATTATGGCATGATATATTATTTTTGTCTTTATAAAAAAAATATAGTATGATATATAGTTTTTAAATTAATAAGTATATACAATTAATTTGTTTCTTAAGTACATTGTTTAAGGTATTTTAACATACAATATGATTTTTTAACATTAAAAGTATTTAAGTATAATAGTATTTAATACTAAAAACAATTAATAATCTTTAATTTTTCATTTATACTAATACTAAATATATTTTTTTTCCATATTTTATTAGTCCTTTATTAATAATATAATTTTTAGTTTTAGTGTCCGCGTCATGAAATAGTGCCCACATACCACGCCGCGTCAATTTTTGAGGTGGCCGCGCCGCTCCGCTTTGACAACAGAGGTTTCATCCATGCAATATCTAGATAGTATCTATCAATCATGAGAGGGAAAGTTTGTTACAAGTTCTCTAAATAAGTATGCTTAGTTGTATAACTAACTATGTTGAGCTGTAAGTTGTTTGCCAACTGTTTTATGTAGTTACTTGTTCTGCAAGCTATCTATGTTATGTTAATTCTTTTCTTCACTTCTACCATTTGATTCTTTATTCCTCAATATCCTCCCACAACTTGAAGCATGGTAAATGTTAAACATGCCTAATTTGAATATAAAAAGTTGAAACTTTGGTGCAACTAATGACTTTGTTAAGAAATCGGCTAAATCATTAGTTGATATAGGTAACATATTTAGGATCCCTTTCTGAATTTCTTTTATAACCAAATGGCAATCAATTTCCAAATTCTTAGTTCTTTCATGGAATACTGGATTGTATGTTATTTGACTGACACTTTGGCTATCGTGATACAACACACGAGGTCTTGTGCATGTGACATTAAAGTCTTTTAGCAAATATAGAATCCATTGTAATTCACATGTTACTGAAGATAGATCTTTTTGTTCTGCTTCTGAAGATGAACGAGATACAATCAGTTGCTTTGTTTGTAGCATGCGATTATATCAATGATGACCCTAATAAAAACGCAATACCTAAAGTTGACTTTCTTGTGTCAACATTACCTTCCCAATTTGCATCAGTATAACCCATAAATTGTAATTTTGAGTTCCTTGGAAATAAAAGACCTAATCCAGGATTTTATTTCAAATATCTCATGATTTTTCAAGCTGCATTGTAATGTACCATAGTGGGAGCATGTAATAATTAATTTGATTGTTGAGTGACTAATGTTATGCCAGACCTAGTAGTATTAAGGTACATAAGCTTTCCTATGAGTCTTATGTAAGAAGTGATGTCTGCTGTCTGCATATAGTTCACTACTATTTTGGTTCAACTTTATTGAAGGATCAAGAGGTGTATTCACTAGTTTAGCTCCTAAAAAGCCAATATATTTTAATAAGTCTGTGAGATTGTAATGCCAATAGTAGAATGAGCTACCTCTTATCACAAGAAGTATTTGAGTAAGCAAAATCTTTGATTTTAAAATTAACACCCAAAAATAGACTTTATCTTGTTGATTTCAATCATGGATGTTCCTACTACTTTGATGTCATCCACAGATACTAAAAGTGATGTGAACTCACTGTCAGGATTTAAGATAAAAAAGTGAATAGTCTGAACTAGATTTTTGATATCATTCTTGCAAAAGCTAAAAAGTTAACTTCTCACATACCATTTTCTGCTAGTTTGTTTTAACCCATAGAGACTGATTAGGCTTTGCATATATATGATAACCCTTCAAGAACATTCATGTAAAAATCTTCATATAACTCACCATGCAGAAAAGAATTATTCACATCCAATTGTTGCAAATGCTAGTTATGAATAGAAAGCCAACGCAAGAGGTGTTCTGACTGTTGTCAACTTTGCAACTAGTGAAAACATATCAATGAAGGCCAGGCCAGGCCTTCAAGTTGATTGTACATTTGCACTCCTTTGCTACCAATCTAGCATTATATCTTTCAATAGTGCCATCGAGCCTGTGTTTGATCTTATAAACTCACTTTCTCCCAATAGGTTTCACATTAGGTGGCAAATCAACAAGTGTCCAAGTACCATTTTTGCTAAGTACCTCAATATATGATAATGTATCAGAATTAGAGCTGTCTGAATGATGATCAATGGTTTGATTATGATTATCATTTACGGTGGTGGAGTAGTAGTTCCAAGTGCAAGGCTTACTGACAGGTTGATAAGGAAAAATTGATTCATGATAAGTAATGTCTCTAAACACAAGAGTTTCCTTATTATTAATCTCATATAAGACAGTTCCTTTTTGTACCTGCCTGGTAGCCTAAAAAAATACACTTTCTTGCTCTAGAAGAAAGTTTAATCTTGTGATTTTGTAAAGTTGAAGCAAAAATTAAACAACCAAAAAATTTTAAATCATTCAAATTTGGTAAGAAAGGGCCAAAATTTTTTAAAGAACCAAAAAAATTTAAATCATTCAAATTACAGAAGTGCCCTATGTATATTCAAAATGTGGTCATGTTTTCTTTCCATTTTAGCATTTTGTTGTGTAGTTTCATTACAACTTTTGTAATGAATAATTCCTTTCGAAGCAAAAACTTGAGGCATGGAAAATTCAGGCCCATTGTTCGACCTAATACACTTAACCTTATAATAGTATCGTGTTTCTATAAAACTTACAAGACTCACAACATGTTGTCTAGTTTCACTTTTAGATTTCATTAGGATTAACCAAGTATATACGCTATAATCATCCACAACGGTTCACGAATTGGAATGAACATGTATATATATTGAATAGAAATGGGACCCCAAATATCAAGACGTATTAATTCATACGATTTTGATGCTCTACTATTGCTTCTTTGATAGGACAATTAGCAAAATGCTAAACATCAAAAGTTACCTTATTGTCAACAACAATAGAAGGAAATTTTGAATGCATAGAAGACATTTTGAAAAAGATAAGTGTCCTAATCTAAAAACCATAAGGAATTGTTTAGTAGGTTCACACTACTGTGGTTATCCGAGTTACAAGACACGTGATACCAGAGTATCTATACAAAAGAGTGGAATTAGTTTGCACAAAGGTTATGTTGTTCCCTATAATCCATTTCTATTAATGAGGTATCAATGACATATTAATGTTGAGTACTGCAATAAATCCAATGCCATCAAATATTTATTTAAATATGTCAACAAAGGTCCTGATCGTTCCAATGTTGAGATAACAAGCGACACTTCACAAAAAAAGGAGCCTATTGATGAAATCAAACGGTTTTATGATTGTAGATATTTGTCTCCATCTGAGGTTGTTTGGAGGATATTTAAATTTGACATTCATCAGAAGTTTCCAGCAGTTATTAGATTGACAATTCATCTGGAGAATCAATTGAGAACGTTGTGAATTATCGTGAAACAATAGACACAATGTTTCTTGTGTGGTTTAAGGCAAATCAGTTATATGAAGAAGGTCAAAATCTGACTTATGCAGAGTTTCCATCAAAATTTGTTTACTTTCCTCAAAAACACATGTGGCAACCAAGAAAACAAGGTTTTAGTGTTGGAAGGTTCAGTTATATTACTTGAGGATTTTGTTGACAATGCAGAAGGGATGCACAAGTTACCAAAGTATTAGAACAGTCAATGGCAAGATATGCAAAACATTCCAAGAAGCATGCATGCGGTGAATTAGGTCATTTAAAGGATGATAAGGAATTTATAGAAGCTTTCATATCAGCTACAGGTGGTCAAATGAGGAATTTGTTTGTGAGATTGCTAAATATGAACACAATGAACCAACCAAGTGAAGTTTGGAATTCTACTTGGAATGGTACCATTGTCTACAACAGAAGGAGGGCATTGAATCTTCCTTGTCATTATTTAATTTAAATTCCCATCTCAACAATTGTTCAATTATTTTTATCTATTTTCAATTATATGCTTTCTTATTTGTATAATGATTTTCTTTTGTAGAACTACAAATTGGCGATGAAGAGTTACAAAATCTTTGCCTCATTGAGATTGATCAATTATTGATGGCAAATGGAAGATCATTAAGTGATTACAAGACCATGCCTGGACCAGAATTTGAACATGTGCTAGAATTTGAAAACAAACTCATAGCAGATGAACTCAGTTATGATAAAGGTGAGTTACGTTCACTACATGCAGAATTGGTACAGAAACTTACCGAAGAGCAACACTTCGTCTATCAAAAAATCATGTCATTTGTTTTATCAGGAGATGGACAATTTTACTTTTTGTATGGACATGGTGGGACTGGAAAATTTTTTTTGTGGAAAACACTATCAGCTGCCATTCGAGCACAAGGAAAAATTGTGCTTAACGTCGCTTCAAGTGGAATCGCATCTTTATTACTCCCTAATGGCAAAACTGCTCATTCCACATTTTGCATCCCATTAGATGTAAATGCGAAGTCTGCTTGCAATTTTACACAGGCTTCCATGCGAGCCAAATTGTTAAGAGCAACCAGCCTATTCATATGGGATGAAGCTCCAATGATGAACCGCTTTTGCTTTGAGGCTTTTGATCGAACAATGAGGGATTTGATGAAAAAGGTAGATAAGGCAAACTCTAAAAAACCATTTGGCGGTAAAGTTGTTGTTTTAGGTGGAGACTTCAGACAAATATTGCCAGTGGTTAGAAAGGGATCCAGAGCAGAAGTTGTTAAGGCAACGGTTTGCTCTTCTAAAATTTGGAGGCATTGCAAAGTCTTGAAATTGACAAAAAACATGAGGTTGAGTAGTGGTATGACAAACCAGTCCCGTAATGAAATAAGAGAATTTGCGGATTGGATTTTGAATATTGGAGATGGTCTACTAGATGCAGATGAAAATGGAGAGGAAGAAATTGAAATACCTGAAGAGTTATGCATATTACATAGTGAAAATGCTTTACTTTCGTTGGTTGATTTAGTTTATCCGAATATAGTTAGAAATGAAGCAAATATGAAGTTCTTTGATGACCAAGCAATTTTTGCTCCAACATTAGAGGTTGTTGAACAAGTTAATGACTTTGTACTATCTTTGCTTCCTGGTGAGTCCAAGGATTATTTAAGTTGTGATACACCGTGCAAATTTCACTTTTGAAGAGTTATGCACACTGGCCGAGGTAAATACAATCCCACTTTTGAAACCGAAATCAAATTTAAAGAAAATTTTGGAACAAAAAGGACATTATGAATAACTATCAGAAGAAAATTTCATATATACTACATGTTTTGCTATAGCTAAGTGTCCAGTTGGTAATCTATCACTTATATGATTGATTTTTTCATAGGAATCAAACCAACTTAGAGAACCACAAATATGATTAGTAGCTCTTGCATCTATGATCCAAGAGCCAAACATGATATTACAACAAAAAGAAGAAAAAATGAAAATACTACATTGCTTGTCAACTGATATATGACCAATTGATTAGAAGCTGCAAGACCTGAATTTTGGTTAATGCTTGAATTTTGAATTAAAGGCATCATCTTATCATATTGATTATGAGTTATGCTAGGTGAAGTTGCTTTGATGTCACAATGTTAAAATGAATATTCATTATATCGATCACTCCCATCAGCTGATACATTGTGAGCAGATGAATTGAAATTTCTATGCATATGAGGAGAACATACATGCTTCCTATATATAGAAAACTTCAATAATACGTCTCGATCTATTGCATTGTGTGCAAAATCTTGCACCAATTTTGAGACTAGAGCCAGAGTATAAAGATTTATTATACTTGTAATTTTCATTTTAAAGTATTAAGTGAGTAAATAAAGTTATGAGCGAAATCGATGATGAAATATTATTGGCAGTTTATCACAGAAGTTACTGTTATCGTAAAATTCATCCACGAGGGAATTATGCGAGGAAATGGTGTGCCTTGGGGAACAAGAAAGGGGGACTGGGGGAGCATGCTGAAATAGGAGATTTTACATAGTGAATAGTCAGTTAGACGGGTGACTCATGGTTTGGATAAGCACTAGTTGCATTCTAAAATTTTTTAGTGAGCTTTCCTAGTAAATTGACCCTCATAACAAAAGTTTCTCATTTCACTCCATTCTCGAAATAAAAGTTCTTAAAGTTTTTCAAGAATATTCATACCTTCTTCAGCAAGTTTCTTCAACTTAAAAGCCAAATCTTTTAAAGGTTTGTAAACAAAACCCATCTTAATTTCTTCTTCTCTTCCTAACCATCTAAAACTTGTCATGAGAAACTGTTTTTTTCTCATGATTATGCTTGGCCGAACCTAGGCTAAGGGAGGGAACCAATTTTTTATTTTTTTTAAAAAAAATCTTGTTCTAAATGATAGATCCATCATTTGATGGATGAATTTCAAGAGAAATTTTTATTCTTTGAACTTTTGAAAAATGGAAAGTTTTATAACTTAGATTTGATTTTTTTTTTTCTCATGAGAATTTTTAGTTGAGCTTGAACTTGAATATTGCCTCACCATGATCTGATCTTGTGAACATTAAAAGGGCAACCCGGTGCACTAAAGCTCCCGCATATGCAGGGTCTGGGAAGGGGTCCCACTATTTGGTGTATTGTACGCGGTCTTACCCTGTTTTTTACACAAGAAGTTGTTTCCAGGACTTGAACCCTGTGACCTTTCAGTCACATGACGACAACTTCACCAGTTGCGCCAAGGTTACCCCTCGATTTTGTGGACATTAAAAATGAAATTTTCATTCAAGAAGATTTTCATTCATGGAAGATTTTATTGCATCAAAAGAGAACAAAGATCTTGTAAATTTCTTGTTCCAAGTGATAGATCTATCTCTTTGATGAATAGATCTAAAAAATAAAAAACACTTTGAAATTTTGTGTGAAATGGAGTTTTAATATGACTTAATTTTACTGGATCTTGCATATTGTATCACCTAACTATAACTATTGAGTTCATCAAAACACAAATTTTCACTCAAAAAAATAAAATTCTTTCCCTTTTACCTCTAAGTGGCCGTGAGGCCTAAGTTGGTTAATGAACGCGTTTTCAAGATTTACTTCATTAAAATCATAGATCTAGGATTTGTGATCATAGATCTATAAAAAGCATCGATTTTTAACAACTTTGAAAAAAATGGAATTTTTATTCATCTTGAAATTTTGAATCACTGTGATGTTGTCTTTCAAGAGCATAAGAATAGTAAGACAAGAAAAAAAAAATATTATTATATTTCTTTTAGATGGAGATTTACAAATTTCTTTGTTACAAGTATAGATCCATGACATGACTCTTTGGTAGTAAATAGGCGAGTAAACAAGAAATATGGATTCTTGTACAAAAAGTGATTTATGTGAAAAGTTTAAGTTTTGGTAAAGTATGAAATTAACTATGTTTTCTTAGCTTAGATGAATTTGTAGTTAATAGATATATTGATTTGCCAAAGAATAATTTTGAAAGAAATAAGTTTAATAACATTGGAAAAAGGGCAGAACCAAACAAGGGTAAAATGATAATTTTCATACTCTTTATGAAAAATCTGAGGTAACCGATGGATTTTTTTTCTTTCCCGAAACCTTCTTAATGGACTTAAAGTTCATGGTATTCAGACACAAATTGAATTTTACAAAAATGATGATTTGTTTGCAATTAATAATATTTGTACTTATGAACATGCTAAGCAAAAAAATAGAGTAATTATATTTGTACTTATGAACATGTTAAGTAAAAAAAAAATTAGAGTAAAATGAGAAATTTACAACTTTATGTCTGTTGAGATTTCTTATTCAAAAAGAAAAAAAAATGTCTGTTGAGATTTAAAATTTTGTCTAGAGAATGAAAGGATTAAGCGTAATAGAACAAAATAGGTAAGATATATGATATAGTTGTAACTGGTATGTTTAAATATTAATTATTTATTTGAAGGAAATAATTTATTAATTATTATTTCTCTATTTAGGAATAAAATCTTCATAATTAATAATGTGCAATATAATAAAAGAATGTTCCTTGATTAAAAAGAATAAAATATTTTAATAAAAATAAGAAGATTGTTAGTAAAAAAAACAAAAAAATTGTCCTCTAAAAAAATTTGTAATATAAAAAAAGATAGATGTCTTCTTAAAAAAAAAAAAAAAAAGACAGATCTATTTTGTATTCTCGTTTGAACCAAATCATTTGTCTCATAGGAACTTGAGATGAAAATTTTAGTTGTTTAAAATGTTTAAGTATTTTGATGTTTAAAGAAAAAGAATCGAAAGACCTTTTTCAAAAAATCTTTTAAAAACAGAGGAAGCTCTAATAAAATTTTCTTAAAAATAACTTGGAGATGATTTCAATCGTTTTCATTAAATTTGGAAATATTCACGAAATATATTTTCGTGTTGGATCCTAGGTTCATTGAAGCATGTAAAGTGTTAAGAAATTAATTGAAATAAGTTCTAAGGGAACTACGTATGGTCTGACCTATTAGCTAGGGTTTGAATTAAAAACTTAAACGGCTAGATCCTATATTTTACTCTTTTTCTTTTTCGAATTTGAGGTAGGATCGTGATCTTTGTAATATTTGCCCATAAAATCAAGAGGTATCGATGGGAACAATCAAAATTGGATTTACTCGTGTAGCATAAATTGTCTTACGTATTAAAACGTCGTTGGGGTAAAGGACTATCTAGCAACACCATATTTACGTAAATGTGCTGGTTGGTTATATGCTTTATTTGTATGCTAGTTTGTGAATAAACATGCTATGTTGAATTGTGTCACTAATGAGGTTATGTTATTTCAATATGATTTGTGTATATGTGGAAATTCTGATTTTAATTACATATTGTGGATTAATATGTAAATTGTTCTATTAGCATAAATGGAGTATCATATACTTATCAAATTTTATAGTAAAGGTGTTGGTTTGTGAGAGATTACACCATTGTTTTGATATGTGAGAGATTGTAACACCAAGGTTGACGAAAGAAGGGGAGTACAGGTACGACAATGAGCGGCTCCCAACAGTTTATAGACGAACTGAATTACACCGGAATGAGAGGGATCCAGAGGCCGTACAGGTATGAGACTGCATGGTTGAAGGAAGACTTATAAGAATTGTTTGGTACTACCTATATCAACAAGATGTATCTTCTTTTTGGTAGTCCATTCCATAAGAACTTCATAGTTAAGCGTGCTTGATTGGAGTAGTCTTTGGATGAGTGACCTACCAGGAAGTTTTCCGGTAAGCGTGCGTGCGAGTGAGGACAAAACACGCTGAAAAGACTCGACTCGTGTTGGTTTGTATGGTCAGTCGACACGCTGAAAAGAATCGTGTTGATTTATAAGGTGCTGAAAAGACTCGTGTTAGATTTATAGGGTCAGTCGACAATGCTTAAAATCGTCTGAGATGTTACACTTTATTTTTTTACCGGTCGATGTTCCTATCCTACTGTTCAATGTTCATAGTAAATTAACATCTGCTTGACTTAGTTTTTTTTTTTCTTTTTTTTTCTTCTATTCATTATTCGTTGTTGCAAAATGCAGTCATTTGTTCTTTAGACAGATAAACATGAACAATACTGGCTTTCGTGTTTCATCTATTTAACATAGTTTTGTGAAAGAAAAAAAAACTTTCATCTTCCTCAAGCATAACGCTATCAAGAACAAATATGCATCATCTGCTCCATTCACTTCAGTGTTTCATTTTTTTTTTTCATGCAGCAAAGATTTTAAACAACAATCGTGTTGAAGATTTTATTAATTGTATAAATTTTATTAAAATTATTTATCATATAGTACCAGTGTATAATAATTTAATTTTTCTTTGTTTCTTCAAAATTTATAATGAACTTATTTCTTGCTGCTTCAAAACAAAAAAAAAAAGAACTTATTTCTTGTAAAGATTTTAATTTATGTTTTAATATTATTAGAAGAGACAAAAGCATTTGAAAATGATTTTATTTCTACCAATATTCCATAAACCAGTACACTTAAAAAACCATTTCAAATCACTTCTTTAACACCAATATTACATGCAGATATATTTCACCGGTAGCAACCCTCTCTCGCCATCACCATCCACCCACCCCACGGCGCAGCCGCCTACAATGGCAAAGGTGATCTGTTAGGTGCATACTGACCACCATTGTAATCAACCTCATTGACAATTGGCACATAGGCGAAATAAACCGGTTCACCAATTGGTCCGGTTACCGGCCTCATTGCTTGGTACAATCCTGAAGATGTTGGAATCAAATAAACCGGTAACAGTTCAGTTGAATACCCCATCGAGTAATAACCATCAGCAGCCACGTTATACATTTGTGGAGTAAAGGATGACTGAACCGAAATCGGTTCAGGAACCTGAACTCCACATGAACAAAATGAACCGGGATGAGCTTCTTGAACCGGATCCTCAGCAGCAGGATCATCAGTAACTAACGGATTCATTTGTTCCGCGTTTTCTTCGGGATAAACTTCAACATCGTCATTTTCTCCTTCAACTTTCACTTGCTGTTCATCAGATTCCATCTTCTGAATTTCCTGAATCTTGGTTTCGATAACAGTCTCCGGCCCACAATTTGTATCCTTTGCCGCGAAATCCGGTAAAGTCTGTGGACATTCCACCTGACTCAACTGGGGATTAGTGGTAGTCAATGACGGAGGAGGTGGAATTGAATCTTCCAGTGGTGGAGGAGGAGGTGGAGATGAATATTCCAGTGGTGGAGGAGGAGGTGGAGATGAATCTTCATACGTCGGAACATGAACGGAATTGAGCAACTGGATGAGATTGTAAGGTACTGAATCATTCTCGTTGTTATTGTTAACACGAACAGGGAAGAGGAAGAGCCTCAGCCTTACAGTCTGCTTCGGAGATACTCGACACATACGATCATACTCGGCCATCATATTTTCGAGATCATCATCGTTGTGAACGGAGATCAAATCCTTAAGATCTTCACCAGGGAGCTGGTACTTGAAGCAAACCTCAACAAACATCGTTGAAGAAAGTTTTTCAATGAGGTCGGAGAATTTGATATTACGATCGACTGTGATAATCTTGGTGGTTCCACCAATGTACCAAAAATGATGAACGTCTTGAAGGCTAGGTCTGATTTCTCCTCCAAAGCTGACCATAAGTTTGACTTTGGAAGTGTAGGAGGGACGATGCTTATAGTTCTCAAGCAATTCATGATAGTTGGGTGAGGAATTGAAGCTTTGGTACTCCATTGATGAGAACTAGGGTTTTGAGAGAGTGAGAGAGGATTTGAAAAACTCAAGTGATAGGAAAATGACGAGAGTGAGGGTTTATTTATGGTTGATGAAAAGATGGGTCCAATTATCTTTTTACTTCTTTTTTTTATTATAAACTTTATTAAATTAATTAATTATTTTCTAGAAGGTTTTTTATGGGAATAAAAATATAAATACTTCCTTAAAACAAAATATAAATATTTAATTAGTTTTTTATTTGGTTTGTTACAATTTTTCCTTTTTCTATTTTTACTATTAGATTTTTAGTTTCAGGGGTGTTTTTTTTTTTTTGTGGTGGCCGAGTTTTGAACCCCGGACCTTGCATATATCATGCAATATCTCTATCAATTGAGTTAAGCTCACAAAGACAACTGAGGGATGATTTTTTACTATTCTTTTTTTGACAAGAAAAAATTTGAAGCATTAAATATAGAATAGTTAATTCCATATCATTTATCTTAATAGTTTTTTTTGGTTACATTTATCTTAATAGTTAAATGCTTCAATTGTAATTGGTATATTTGAATATTAATAGTTTATTATTTATTACTTCTTTATATAGAAATAAAATCTTAATAATTAATGATATGAAATAAATAAAATAAAAGAATGTTAGGAAATTTTTTATTAAAAAGAATAATTTATTTTCATATAAAAAAAGTTTGTAATATAAAAAAGGATAGGTCTACAGTCTAGTTTGTACTCTTGCTTGTTTTATATATATATATATATATATATATATATATATATATATATATATATATATATATATATATAAGTAAGGTTTTTAATGATACATCTCACTTCCATGTTAATTTTCAACATTTTTATTATTTTTTTAATTTTTAAAACAGAAATTTTGTTTTGACATAAATATCTCAAAAAATTTCATATAATACTTTAGTCTTATCCATTAAATATTTTATTTAATTTTTAATTATATTTTTTTCTTCATCTTTTAGTAAAGTTTTATTTTGACATATGTTTTTGCTAAATTTAATTTTTTATCATGATTCAAATTTAAATAATATGATATATTTATTTTCTTTTTTCTTTTTTTGGTTACATTTTTATTTTGTTTTTTCATGTACGCATAATACTCCTGTGTTAATTTTATTTTAAATTTTTCTATATTTAAAATTTATTTTCAACTTAGCATACATATTTCACCAAAAATTATTCAGTTTCTTTTTTAAATATTATTTAATTTAATGTTAATTTATTATGTAGATGTGCTACTAACACTTTTTTCACTTTTTAAAAAAAAAATATTAAAAACCAGATTTTCTTATGTAGTATAAATAGCTCAAAAAACTATATATCTAAAGGGAAATGTTACCTAGTGGTTAGCATTTCCCAAATCTAAATAATCACTATAAACTCTTAGTAGGGATTCACTACTTTCACATATGTATTCGTTAATTGAGAATATTTAAAATATTAATGCATTATATCTACATGTAGGAGTTATATATGCTATATATATCATTTTATGCTCGTGGCAAGTTTTTATCAACATATATCATGCTTATATATATTTGTTTTCATCCTTAATAATTGCTACTTTTACTTTTATTCTAGAAAGGTCTTTTTTTTTGGTTAATCGGATATCTTCTGCATGCACTTGCAAGAGATTAATCTCTCTAACCAAGTAAAACTATATTAGTTGGCAAAGCTCTCCCCAAAAAATTTAACACTATTGTATTCTTAGGATTGAAATCATGACCTAGTAACCTTGTGAAATTCCATCATCACAGCTGCCTCAGCCTTGTGTCAAAGGTGATGATCTTGCAATAATGGTTTCAGAAGATGAATATATGGCGAACGTTGATGCATGCAAGCTGAATTTATATGGGAGGGTTTGCAACCCATTTGACGGTCGTTTCCTTGAAGAGCAAGTTGGGTACGTTCTGGAAGGATTTAGCTAAGTGGGGGGTCACCTCGCTGGGAATAGGTTACTACGAGTTTGCATTCTCCACCCTTGAAGATGTAAACAGGGAAAGGTTAGTTGCTTCGTGGAGTTTAAACCCAGGTATGCTTAAACTGTTTGCTTGGTCAAAAGATTTTAGCCATAAAACTCAATGGAACTTGAATATCTTGCATTCTGACAGTCAAGGTGTTTCATTTTCTTTATCTGATAATGGTAAAACTTTTGCTATTTCTGTTGTTTATGCTTCAACTTCAAACATTACAAGAAAATAGCTATGTAATTCCCTAAACAACCTACAAACACAATTTAAGCTACCCTGGAACTTCATTGGGGACTTCAACACTGTCTTTGGTGCTCATGAACATCAGGGTAGTTTTTCCCCTGCTAGACCACCTATCAAAGATTTCCAAGACTGGACTGATGCATTTGAACTCATTCACCTACCCACTAGAGGAGCTTATTTCACTTCGAGTAATGGCATGAGAGGAAGAGCTCATACTCAAAGAAGACTTGATAGATCTGTTTGCAATCAAGAGTGGCTTGACCTATGTTACTCTACTTCATGTTCAACTTTGATTAAAACCAAATCTGACCACTACCCTTTACTCTTAACTTTTGACCCCAATGAGGTTAGTTTTGCTTCTAGCTTCAAATTTTTGAAAATGTGGCCTCTTCACAATGATTGTAAAGAATTCATAACTTCTAATTTGAAAACTCCAGTAATTGGCTGCCCTATGTATATCCTTACAAAAAAAAACTCAAAAAACTGAAGGATAAACTCAAAGTTTGGAACAAAGAAGTGTTTGGTAATGTTCATGAGTTTGTGAAGCATGCTGAGAACAACTTATCCCATCCAAAACCAAATCCACATTGATGGCCCATTTGATAACCTTTTGAACCTTGTAAAGAATAGTCAATGTGATCTGAACAGTGCCCTGGAAAAGCAAGAATGTTATTGGCAAGAAAAAGCAAGAACTAATTGGCATCTAAATGGTAATAGGAACACTGCTTATTTCCACATACTTTCTAAGATAAAAAACAAAACAAAAGTGATATCAAGTTTGAGAGATGGAGAAATTGTCATCACCAAACCTCATCAAATTTCTAATCATATAGTTAATTATTATAAGAATTTATTTTGTACTAACCCTTTTTTGCAGGATCAGCCAGTTGCAGAGGAAGTCATCCCTAATATGATTGGGGACAACAACAACCAAATGCTCACAGTTTTGCCTAATCATGAAGAAATCAAATCAGTAGTGTTCAACCTCAACAAGGATGGAGCCCCTGGACCTGATGGGTTTGGGGCTTTCTTTTTTCAAACATACTGGGAAATTATTCACAAGGAACTCATTGAAGCAGTCATGCAATTTTTTTGTCTCAGGTTAGATCCTTCCAAACGACAATGTTAATGTAATATCCCACTCGACGATTATTGGAATATTACCAGTCAAACGTGTCGGAGGACGAATATTCATGGAAAGCAAGTACGATGGAGAATGTTTATTACGTGATGTCAGTTAAACACGAGTTGAGTTACCAGTGTCATAGAAAGAACGATCGAGACCAAGGGCATTTCAGTATTTTCACGCAAAGAGTATAAAAGCATGGTTGGGCAAGAATTATTCATTTTGCATTGCTCTTTCTCTCTATAAACTTCACAAGAAGAGAATTCTCTCCTCCTTCTCTCTAAGAAGTGGCGTCCTCCCCTCAATCTTCTTCCCTCAAGTCTTCCAAATTCATACAATTGGTAATCAAAGCATGGATGATAGTGAGTTAACAAGTAAGGAAAAACTAAGAGAATGGATTGAAGCTTGGCTTGGTTGATGGGTCAAGGATCATGGATGAATCAAGGTCAAGAGTTAGGATTTAAATTGGGAGAAGATAGGAATCAATGCTATGAGCTATGCATGTTGCTGTGAATCACCAGGTGAGTTCTATAGTTAGAATTCTGACCCTTGGGTTTATGTCTAGAGTGTGTGAGTTTTAACAATTGTTAGAATTATGTCATGATCTTAGTACCCTTTAATGCTATTGATTGTTGGAATTGAGTAGGGTGTTTCCATGCAATTGTTTAAAAATGTTTTTATGGTACTCTGGATGTATTGGATATGTTAGAACTTGATTTTTGAGGTTTTTCAGTCAAAAACATGAATTCTGCAAGTCTGGGATGATGAATGCTCGCTTAAGCGAGATTCTGCAGGTCGGGGCTGATGAAGGCTCGCTCAAGCGAGATTATGGCAGAAGCCAACTAATGCAATTCGCTTGCATCTCGCTCTAGCGAGATTCCACAACACAACCTTTTTTTTGAAAACTTTGTGATTCTGAGTCCCGTACTTGAAGATTCTTTTACAGCTTTAAACCCCTCAATGTCAAGTGATTGATGTACATTGCATCTTGAGAATTTTTAAGAAAGGACTTCATGAGTAAACTCTAACAATTCCAATGACGGATAACATGAGAGCACGATATTATTCGTGATATATGTTCGGGTAGAATTATGTCTAGGTAATGGGTGAAACCTAGAGCCTCGGCTTAGGTAGCCGAGATTAAGTAAGATAGCACACCTTAAAGCGTGATAAGAATATGTGTTTATGAACAAGAATGACTATACAAGTACTTTACCGTTAATCGGGTAGATCACGGACTCGTGGTAAGTATGCAAGCAAGTTTAGGTTTAACCTTCCATGTATGTACAAATCATGAAACGTTGAATTACCATTATACGAGTAGGCCACAGACTCATGGTATTCAACTATATAAGTTAAGTATAAGTTATCATGTATGAACAAGACTTTTAACAAGATGTAGGTGTCGTGTCTCTTGCTATCCACGCCAGGGGGATACGATTGGTTCACGCCAGGGGGACGGGACACGCTTCGCAAGGTAGGCCCGCACGACACTAAGGGAGTCTGATGTACCTTAGCTAGGCCTTCATCGGTAATGTATGGGAATATATTTCGAGGTTACTCCACTCGGGATTATTCCGTAAAATGAACCAAGATAACTATGTTGTTCAACGATAACCCCTAACATAATGAATGAACATGATTATGATATGAATTATGCTTATGATATGAGTATGATTATGGCATGATATGTTTATGGCATAGTATACGACAGGTATAGCTTATGTATCAAGTTAAGGTTAAGATGTTATATCGTAGATGATTTAGGAACTCCCAAATCGTCCGATGAGAGATCATGTCATGAATGGCTTATGCTTAGGTCTCAATGCGCTAAGCGTATCTTGACATAGCGGTCTTAGGTTCCCTTGACCGCCATGACTTGTATGATGTGAATCAATACCTTTAAGTTATAGCATGAATAACTTTATGACGACCCTAGTATGAACGATCGTCTAAGTATGCAAGTCCCCACACACGTATAATCAACCGACAGGTTGTATTGTAGACACGTGGTGACCGTATGACTTCCCCGAGGTTACTTATAGCCTAGGATTAGGTAGAACTCACTAAGACATTATGTCTCATTCCAATCCTTATTTGTTTCAGATCAGCAGATTGGTTAGCAAAAGTGAGCAAGCTTAAGCCGAATGGATAATCAACAAGTGTTTGTTCGTACCCGCTGCAGGACGTCATGGGCTTTGAGGATGTGTTTTCTATGTTCTTGGACGAGTAGTATTATATGTAAATTGTATGAACGCATATTGTTGTATAAAATATTCATTCGAAGCATTTTTATTTTGTAAATTTTAATGTATCTGGTACTAAAGTTAATGCACATACTAAACTTTCTAGATACGTTTAGTATAGGCGTTACAGTTAATACTTTAATTTTGAATCCAAAACACCCTAATGCAGATAGTGTGGAACAATACAGACCAATTGCAACGGCCAATTTCAAATTCAAGGTGATTTCGAAAATCATTGCTGACAGGCTTGCTACTATTGTTCCTACAATCATTTCCAACAATAAAAAAGGTTTCATCAAAGGAAGAAATATCAAAGATTGCTTATGTATTGCTTTAGAAGCAATCAATATCTTAGCCAAGAAAGCTTGGGTGGGAATCTGGTTCTAAAGATTGATATCACAAAGGATTTTGACACCCTTGATTGGAGTTTCTTATTAAAGTTCTCAGTTGTTTTGGCTTTAATAACACTTTCTGCATCTGAATAGCTTCCATTTTATCCTAAACCACACTATCAATATCAGTAAATGGTTCTCAACAAGGATATTTCAAATGCACTAGGGGTGTAAGACAGTGTGACCCCCTATCTTCACTGCTTTTTTGTTTAGCAGAAAAAGTATTGAGTAGGGGGATATCCAAACTTGTGGAAGAAGGCAAAGTAAATTTAATCTTTGGAGCTAGAAACACTCAAATACCTTCACATTGTCTCTATGCAGATGATATCATGATATACTACAAAGGTAATTTTGATAATCTTTCAGAACTACAACATCTCTTTACTAGATATGCTAATAGTGCAGGCTAAGTCGTTAGTGCTAGGAAATCTACAATCTATGTTGGTGGAAAAACATCATCGTTATCTGTACAAATCATACAATAGTAAAAAAATGTTTTAGCAATCAACTTAAACAAAACAGCAACAACAACAACATGTTGAAGAGAAACAGTTAAGACTCACCCAAGGGATCACAAGCACTGGTGCCATGAAATAGAAGTTAAGAGAATACTTATTTGAACATTAGAATGATATTTAGCTCACACAAAATTTGCTATACATACTAAATCAAATTAAGTGAACAAAACCGGTTCAAACATATTTAAAAAGGTTGAAAAATTTATAATTAATCCACATTGTGAAGGATACCGACTAAGCTTGGATCGACTAAAATAGACACTGGCATTTTTTTAAGTGTGGGATAGCTAAAATTTCTTCGAATTGTCGGATAGGTTTAACCATAAATTTAACGATAAATTGGGGATCTCATCCCTAATAAGGGTTCCTAAAACAAGCTTTTGGTGGTTTGCTTCAAGAACAAAATCACATGTTCACTTTTTGTATCTTCTACTGTCTCCCCAAGTGCAACCTGAAGCCAACAAGTTACAATTTACATTTTATTCAACACATTGTATTTCACAAAAATATAAAGAGTGAAAATAAATAAATTGGATTTTTGAATGGAAATAACGGTAACATGAGAAATGTGTATTTATGTCTCCATTGTGTTAAGTTTTAAAGATTGATCCACCTTAACCTCAACGCCAGTATTTCAAACCAATGTATAAACGAAATAAATTTCTTTTAAACAAAAGCGTTCTAAAAAGTTTGGTTGTGATATTCGAAAAGAGAAAATAGCAATAGTATAATTTACCCCAAAATTCATTTGACGATCTCGTCAGAAAGCTAGGGAGAGAGCTAAAAGCTGGATGTGGGAGATTCATGATGAAGAGAAGCGTTGTTTCATCAATGACGAAGAGAAAAACTTAAAAAAGCAAAAATGAAACGACGAGGAATGGGGTTTAAGGGTTTATTTGCAGCGCTACCTTAACAACAAGCATCTGATTTTTTCTTGGTTCACCAATGGAATATTATCATCATTATCTGTCCAAATCATACAAAAATATAAAATTGTTTCAACAACAAACATAAGCAAAACAACAAAGACATGTTGAAGAGAAGCAAATAAGAGCAGATATCTACCATTTTCTTGGTCCACCAATGGATGATCATAATCATTATCTGTCCAAATCATACAAAAGTCAAAAAATGTTTCAGCAACAAGCTTAAACAAAACAACAAAGACATGTTGAAGAGAAGCGGTTAAGAGGAGGTATCTACCGTTTTCTTGGTCCACCAATGGAAGATCATCATCATCATCATCTCTCCAAATAATACAAAAGTGCAAAAATTGTTTCACCAACAAACTTAAAAAAACAACAAAGACATGTTGGAGAGCAGCAATTAAGAATAGGTATCTGCCATTTTCTTCGTCCACCAATTGAAGATCATCATCATTATTTTTCCAAATCATACAAAAGTCAAAAAAAAATGTTTTCTCAACAACCTTAAACAAAACAAAAAAAAACATTTTGAAGATAAGCAGTTAAGAGGATGTAGCTACCATTTTCTTGGTCCACTAATGGAAGATCATCATCATTATCTGTCCAAATCATAAAAAAGTCAAAAAATGTTTCAGCAACAAGCTTAAACAAAACAACAAAGACATGTTGAAGAGAAGCGGTTAAGAGGAGGTATCTACCGTTTTCTTGGTCCACCAATGGAAGATCATCATCATCATCATCTTTCCAAATAATACAAAAGTGCAAAAATTGTTTCACCAACAAACTTAAAAAAACAACAAAGACATGTTGGAGAGCAGCAATTAAGAATAGGTATCTACCATTTTCTTCGTCCACTAATTGAAGATCATCATCATTATTTTTCCAAATCATACAAAAGTCAAAAAAAATGTTTTCTCAACAACCTTAAACAAAAGAACAAAAACATTTTGAAGATAAGCAGTTAAGAGGACGTAGCTACCATTTTCTTGGTCCACTAATGGAAGATCGTCATCATTATCTGTCCAAATCATAAAAAAGTCAAAAAATGTTTCAGCAACAAGCTTAAACAAAACAACAAACACATGTGTTATCGCGATTTTCGGGTGTCAAGTCATTAATTAGGCTTGAACCTTTCAATCATTGATATCTCTATTTTTTTGGGGAAGGGTAAAATTGATATCGCTACGGGAAGGTATTAGGCACCCGCAGCGACTATAGTACTCTATAGGAGCCGTTTTTCTAGGTTTACGTCTACGCTTTACTTTTAATGCTATTTATTGAAAAAGATTGTTTTTAAGAATGGGGGAAAGAAGTGTTTGGATTTTATTTTTATTGGACTTGGAGAGGTTTTGACCTCTTGCCTACATACCCTTTTAAGGGATCAAACTCCATGTAGTTCTCTCTCAAAAAGATTTTGTGAGTTTTGATTGATTTTAGTTTTTTTTGGAAATAGTTTTGAAGATGAGGAAGAGGCCGTAAAGGCTTGAGAAAGGAAAATTGGTGAGGTTGGTCAATTATTAAAGAAAATAGTCTAAGTAGGAATTATTTTTCATTTTGAATTTTGATTAAAAAAGAAACAAGAAAATACAATGGAGTATTGACTCCAAGGTTTATTGGAAGAAAATTGTTTTCAAGTGATGAATTTGTTAGCACTTTTTGGAAAATGGCTTTTCTAAGTTTCGCGCTTCCTAAACATACACCTAACGGTAAATCATACAACGTGTGTGCGTGTCGGTGCTTGTGTCGGTGTACATCATTATAGTGTCCATTGTCCTTTACATTGGCCCTAGTTTACATTCTATGGTCTTGCAAGAAATTGAAATAAAAGAAACTACCTAAAAAAGATAAAAGATTGAATAAAACCTAAACTTAAAAGAGGTAGATGAAATGGAATGCCCAATGTGCATGAAACATAAAATGGTTAGTAAAGCAAGGTGAAAGGATAGTAAAAATGTTAAACAAAGTAAAACAATAACGAAGTATGAAAGAAGGGGAAGAAAAATGCATGCAAATTAATATTACGTACAAAGCAAGAAACTAACAAGTAAACTTTGCAAAATTGGAAGCTAACATATAAACTTGCAAGACAAAAACACTAACCAATTATACTAACAAGATTGTGAGCTATCATGTAAACTAACAAAGTAGCAAGCCAAAAGTTAAGCTAACAAGATTAGAAATTAACAATTAATATTGCAAAGATGGCAACCTAAAAGAAATTAAACTAACATCATTGGAAATTGACAATTATCATTGCAAAATTGTAAATGGAAGTTAAACTAGTAAAATTGTGAATAAACACCGAACTATCAAGATTGAGAATATTGCAAAATTGTGAACGAGAATCAAACTAACAAGATTGAAAACTTTGCAAAGTTGTAAACAAGAATCAAACTAACAAGATTGAAAACATTGCAAAATTGTAAACAAGAATCAAACTAACAAGATTGACAATGTTGCAAAATTTGTGAACAAAGATCAAACTTTAACAAAAATTGAAAATATTACAAAATTGTAAACAAGATTGAATGAATTAGCATGAAATCAGAGGGGATCATATCACGAAATCAAATGCCAACCATCAATATCAAGTGACAAGTATTTGGATCAAGAATCATGTAAGAAACTTCACACAAAATATACGAATCAATGGAAAAATTAACACATATTATTTTCATCAATTTTAAACATGTAAAAATATCACAAAACAGTCAAAAACATATCAAGAACACATAGTAATTTTTTTGGAATTTTTGTGAGAAAATTAAAGTGCACAGGGGTCCAATTAGCAAGAACAGGGGTGAACATAGCAAAAAATCAAGAAAACTGAAAAGAAACCAAAAAGCCCAGCGTTACCCGGCCCAAACCCACGCAGGCTGATGGATCCGGATCTCCAGAACGCATCAGAGGCGTTGGATTGATCCAGATCCATCAAGACCTAGATCTAACGGTCTACAGCGTGGGGCGCTGGATCGGGTCAGAACCCACCCGGTCCAACGCTTTATATAAAAAGTTTTGGCCCGGTTTTCTTTCATTTTTTCAGAAACGTTCTCTCTCTTCCTCTCTTCTTCTCCGTTCTTCTCTCTTCCTCTATGATGAAACCCTAACCCTAAATCGTTCAAATCAACCCAGAAATTCATGAATCATGGCTCAAACGTTTCGTTCTGTTGTTCTAAGCATGAATCTACCACTGAAAATCACATGCATCAACTGAATCGATGTAGATCTTGGATCTTGTTTGCGGATTTCAAACGGTTTTGGTTCTATTTGTTGGTTCAAATCTTTTTCTAAGTGAGTTTGTTTACGGATTCGTTGGTTTACAACGGTTGATACTCGTTGTAAACCTCGGAATCTTTACGGTTTTCAAGGATTTTTAGGGTTTCAAAACTTTTTGAACCAAACTCGTTTGAACTTCTACGGATCTACGTGGATTCAGATTCGTTGATGTTCTTGAGTATGAAGAGGTAAGTTTTAGTTCTCACCTATGTTTTATTCGGAGATTTGGATTAGAATCTTCATAACTCTTTGAACTTGATTCTGTTTTGCTGATTCTGGCTTGAAATCCGAAAATAAATCGGTGTTTCTTCTTCTTCTTCTTCTTCTTCACCGGTTCAAAGCCTTTGAGATTCTTTCCCTTTTCTTCTCAAACTTCGCGCCTCTGTGATCGTGTTGCATTTGTTGCTTTCTGCGATGAATCCAATGCTTGAATTGCAGAGGCACTGGCTCAATGATGAAGATTCACCATCGAATCTCTGAGAGCTGTGATGGATTCCATGGATTTGGCTTGAATTTGCTTCTGGAAATAGCTAGGGTTTGCGAAATTGTTCTTCAATTTTATGAGTTTTTGTGATTTTTGATCTAACTGAATGGAGAGAGAAAAATATGAATTTGTTAGTGATGTGGCATTGTATCTGTGGCTCCTTTTTCTGACTGGTACAGCGCGTGGCCTTATATAGGCTGCCATGTGGGCTCTGAACCAGAGAAAATGTGACACTTGGCTTTGTATTGCTTGCGTGGCACTTTGGACCAAACTGTAAAAAAAACACTTAAGGACTAAAATGCAATTGAAAAGAATTAAGGACTGAACTGCAATTAAAAAGAAAATGGAATTGGACTGTTTTGAAATTAAAAATTTGGGCGCATTTGCAATTAAAACAAAATTTGGACTCACTTGCAAAAAGTAAAATAAAATGGGTAAAAAATGTAATTTTGAAAACAACGTAAAGTGAAACGGTTAAAAGACGACAAAATGGACTAAAATGAACAAACTACCAAAATGAGGTATTTTAAAATACCTCTCTGCCAAAAAATTATTTGATGTGAAAAGACCAAAATGCCCTTTAAGGACTAAAACGACTTAAACTGACTCAGACTAAATCAGATGCAATGCTGAGATGATTTCTTGAACAGAATTTGATTAATGATTCATGCAGACAAGTTGAAAAGACTCAGAGACAAATTGTAGGGACTAAAATGGGTTCCACTGCAGGAAATAACCAAAATACCCTTTTCATATGATTTTATGCGAAAAAATTGGAATAAAATGCAGGAAAATATGCAATGATTTTAGAAACCCTTTTTAATGACTTGTAATGCAAGAAAACACTTTGAATGGTTTTATATGCAAGAAATATGGAGACAGAAACAGTACAATATGCGTTTGATGCACAGTAGAAAATTGTAGAGTAAACACAGTGAATTTGAAAAGTATCAGAGGTAAACAGTAAAAGAAAGAAGTTTGAAGGAGTAGTTTTTAGGTCCAAAATGAGGGTATAACAACATGTTGAAGAGAAGTGGTTAAGAGAAGGTATCTACCATTTTCTTGGTCCACCAATGGAAGATGAATCATCATCTATCCAAATCATAAAAAATTTAAAAAATGTTTCAGCAAAAAACTTAAACAAAACAACAAAGACATGTTGAAGAGAAACAGTTAAGAGTAGGTATCTACCATTTTCTTCGTCCACATATTGAAGATCATCATCATTAACTTTCCAAATTGTATAAAAGTTAATAAAAATGTTTTTTCAATAACCTCAAACAAAACAACAAAAACATTTTGAAGATAAGCGGTTAAGATGAGGTATCTACCATTTTTTTGGTCCATTAATGGAAGATCATCATCATTATCTCTCCAAATCATACAAATGTCAAAAAAATATTTCAACAAAACAACAACGACATGTTGAAGAGAAGTGTTTAAGAACAAGTATATACCATTTTCTTGGTCCACCAATGGAAGATCATCAGCACTATATGTCCAAATCATACAAAAGTCAAAAAATGTTTCAGCAACAAAATTAAACAAAACAACAAAGACATGCTGAAAAGAAGCGGTTAAGAGCAGATATCTACCATTTTCTTGGTCCATCAATAGAAGATCATCATCATCATCTGTTCAAATCATACAAAAGTCAAAAAAATGTTTCAGCAACAAACTTAAACAGAACAACATGTCGAAGAGAAGCGGTTAAGAGCAGGTATCTACCATTTTCTTGGTCCACTAATGGAAGACCATCATCATTATATGTCCAAATCATACAAAAATCAAAAAATGTTTCAGCAATCAACTTAAGCAAAACAACAACGACATGCTGAAGGGAAACAGTTTAGACTCACCATAATGATCGTGAGCATTGGTGCCATGAAACAAAAGTTAAGAGAATACGTATTTGGGCATTAGAATGATATTTAGCTCACACAAAATTAGCTATACATACTAAATCAAATAAAGTGAACAAAACGGATTCAAACAAATTTATAATTAATCCACATTATGAATGATATTGACTAATCTTGGGTCCACTAAAAAAACATTGCATTTTTTAAGTGTAGGATTGCTCAAATTTTTCGAATTGTCGGATAGGTTTAACCATACATTTAACGATAAACTAGGGATCTCATCATTAACGAGGGTTCCTAAAACAAGCTTTTGGTGTTAGCATTCAAAAACAAAACTATAGGTTCACTTTTTGTGTCTTGTATTTCCTCCCCAAGTGCAACCTGAAGCCAACAAGTTACAACTTACATTTTATTCAAGACATTGCAGTTGCACAAAAAATATAAAGGGTTAAATGGCCTTTACCCCCCTGCCATTTGCAGCGCTTTTGGTATACCCCCCTGTAAAAATAAAACTTGTAGATTCCCACTTGTAATATAAAGATTCTTTGGTTTACCCCCCCCCCCCCCCCCCAAGGCCATTAGTCAACATCTGACTGGACAAAACTGATGATGTGGCATGCTGACATGGTAATTTTTTTAATTTTCATTTTTTTTTTAATTTCCACATAGTTAATATCTCTTTTTATTTAAATTATTTTTGCCTATTATTGCGTAAATCCTTCTTCTTCTCCATTCTCCATCTTCTTCCCTCCATCAAACACATCTCCTCCTTCTCCCCTCCATCGAAATTTCGTTCTTCTTGTCCATCTCTTCCTCCGTTCTCCATCGCAGCCTTGTTGGTTCCTTGATTCCAGAATCTGTTTCAACCCATCCTTTCCTCTCCTCTTTAATTGAAGGAATTAGGGTTTCTAATGGGTAGAAGCAAAAATTCATCAATTAGAAACAATGTTGGAAACAGGCCACCAATATGTGGGTGTGAGAAGGTTATGAGGTTGAGGATTTCAAACACAGACGAAAATCCCAAGAGAAAGTTTTGGAAATGTCGATTTGTAAGTGTTGATTTTATGGAAATGTCAATTTTTTGTTGTTTTTTTTTTCGAATTTAACATACCAGCCCTTTTTAACAGTTGTTGAACTCACAAACGTAAATATGTTGCAGGCTGAATATGCTTGTGATTTGTTCATTTGGGATGATGAACTTGATGAAGGTACTATGATGAACTCACAAAAATCTGGAAAGTACTATGATGCAGGTAGCTCTTCTGGTTGCAACAACTGTGTAATGACAATGGAGTTTTTAAGAGAATTTGGCAACGATTTTGGGAAAGAGTTTGGGAAAGAGTTTGGAGAAGAATATGGAAAACAAATTGAAAAAGGAAATGGAAAAGAAATAAATTCAAAGAAGCATGAGAAACTGAAGATGAAGTGTGAAGCTGAGAAGAAGAAGAATTTTGGCCTCATTGTTGCGCTAGTTGTGTCTTGGATTTTTTTCTCGTTTGTTTTCAAGTTAATGTAATTGTTTTTCGAAGTCATTGTAATGTTTTCATTAAGTAAGAAGTATGTGTAGGAGTTTCAGGGTTTGCTACTTATGACTATTGTAACTCCCTCCTTAAGTATTGAATGAAAAATGTTTGAAGTTATCTTTGCATCATTCTATTTGGTCAAATTCTGAAGTAAATCTGAGACTTATAACATAATCAATAAACAAAAGCACTTAAAGTGCATGTGTCAATACATTAATCAAAAGCACATACAGTGCATATGTCTTAAAATTAAACAAAAGCACTTAAAGTGCATATGTCTTTAACTAAACAAAACCAAAAAGGAGTTAAGAGTGCATATGTCTTAGCAGGAACAAAACATAAAGTCAGAACTTAAGATTACAGATGTCATTACATAAAAGTTATGCACTTGAATTACATGCCTTTTCTCATAATCAGTTTTGGTAGGCCTCTTAACACAGTCAGACATGTGCCATCCTTTATCAGACCATTATCCTCCTGAGTCAATGTGCCTTCTTTAGATTCATCAATGACCATAGGTTGATCAATATTTGAACCTTCACCTTTGCATGACTTGGTCTTCAGTTTCATCAGTCTGCTACTCTTCCTACCAGTTTTAGGCTTGAATGGTTTCTTTAAACCCAATGTTTTCTTCAAAGTGTTCACATTCTTCTCATGCTTCTCAAGCTTCACAGTCCTGACATCTTTTTCTACTGCTTCCATCATTTGATCAGTTATAGCTGCTAGTACATGATCAGGGAGGTCATCAAATACATCTGGCCCAATTTGTGGTTCCCTTTGTGATGCAGGAAGGGAATCATAAAACTCTGACACAATTTTTTCTGGTAAACTATTAGAGGCTACATATGTGTGTACTTGTTGTATTTTGAATGGAGATACATCATCAGGTCTTTGCACAATTTTTGCACACAGCCTTGTTGGTTCAGGAGCAGGTGGGGGGTCTTGCACAGTTGCAGGGAACCTTGGAGGTTCAGGAGCAGCTGAGGGTTCTTGCACACTTGCAGAGAACCTTGTTGGTTCAGGAGCAGCTGGGGGGTCTTGCACAGTTGCAAAGAACCTTGGAGGTTCAGGAGCAGCTGGGGGTTCTGGCCTTCTTGCATATTTGAACCTTCTTGCCTTATTGCCTTCTTTCACAGTTGTAGACTTCTTTGGTGGTTCAGGAGCAGGTACTTGCTGCACAGTTGCAGGAGCAGGTACTTGCTGCACAGTTTCATGCTCTTGTACACTAGTACCTTCTTGCACAGTTGTAGACTTTGCAGTGACTTTTTTCCTTGGTGTTTTCCTCTACAACAGAAACAAACTTATAAGGAAACATAATAAGAGAACACAAGGAATTCAAATGTGAAATAAACTTATAACCAAACCTTTCTTTTTGCAGCCTCTGGGTTCTGAGTAGTTGCTTTACATCTCCTTTGATTGTGTCCAAATTGATCACACTTTGTACATCTATATGCCACCCCTTGCCTTCTCATCCTTGCTCCATTTTCATCAAACTCTCTGATCCTAAGCTTTCTAGGCCTACCAGGTCCATTCTTATATGTTGGAGGCAGAAGTTCAGGAGCATCTACCTCAGGCCACATATCCATCCCATTGATAGGACTAATTGCAAAACTATAACACTCAGCATACTTAGTCCTAGAATAATAATCATCAACATACAGTTCAGGTCTTTGTTTCCTATAACATAGTGCAGCAACAACATGTCTACATGGTATTCCCACTAACTCCTAAAAGTTACAACTGTAGCTCCTTTTTGCAATGTCAACAATAAATTGTTGATGGTTATATGTATGTGTAACTTGGAATGCTTCACCTAAACCAGACCAAGTTGGTGTCCAGTGAGCAGCTAAGGTTATCTCTTTATCTAGTCTTTTTCTAGGCATAGGCATGATATTATGCTGCCACTTTTGAAGTTTAGTGGCAGATGCTGCCATCCTTCTCATCAGATAATTTCTAATCCATTCATCCATAGTTATAATAGGTTTATCTCTAGCAGTTAATATTGTGGCATTAAAGGATTCAGAAATATTGTTCATCAGTACATCACATTTAGTGTAAAAGGTAAAAGCATGCTTACACCATTTTTTTGGCTCTACAGCCATTAGCCATTTCCAAGCTTCAATATCTATCTTCTTCAGTTCATTCATCTTTTCCAACCATCCTTGATAGTAAGTGGCCTTTGCAGCTCCCATCATTAAATCTCTTATCTGACTGCCTCCTCCAAACCTCTTCTTGAAATTTGCATACAAATGTCTCAGGAACACTCTATGGTCAATACTGTCAAACATCTCTTCAAAAACTGAAACCAAGCCCTGCACAGTGAATATAAAAAGCATTAATATACATGTATATAAAGCAACAAACTAAGATCTGAATAGATTTGAATAGATCTGCACCATTTCAATAATATATACAAGTTACCTTTTGTTGATCTGATATAAAAACATATCTCTTATCTTGACCTATATCTTCCATCAACAGCTGCATGAACCAACTCCAACTTTCCTTGCACTCAGTTTCAACTACCCCAAAAGCAAGTGGGAAATATTGGTCATTTGGGTCTCTCCCTACAGCAATCAACAATTGGCCTCCATATCTTGTTTTCAAGTGGCAACCATCAACTCCAACAAAGGGTCTGCAAGCAATTGTGAACCCTTTCTTACACCCCTCAAAACAGAAATAAAAGGAACCAAACCTTGGTTGAATAGTTGCAGATGGACCGTCAACATTTATCTTGACACTATTACCCTTGCACGCTCTCTTCAACTCAGCTGCATACCTCCATATCTTAAAATACTGCTTATCTGCATCACCCTCAATTATTTTCTTTGCAATCTTCCTTGCTCTCCATGCTCTGTCCATGGTAATACCCACACCATATGTAAGAGACATTTCATCAAATACCTCCTTTACAGTCATGCTTTTGGAAACTTGCATTTTTGGCACAACTTTCGTAGCAACCCATCTTGAATTGGCACTTTTATTGTCCAACACCTTACCACATGTGTGGTCCCCACAATATGTCTTTATTTGATATGTCCTCCTGTCACCCACTACTGAACATAAAGCCTTATAGCCACATTCCTCCCTACACAAAACCCTTACCCTGTAACCTTCATTTTTTGGCATCTTTATTTGGTAACCATTTAATACGTTCCACTCAATAATTGCTTCTTTAAAATCAGCAAGGGATTTAAATTCCATACCCAACTTGAACTTGAAATCTTTGTTTAATTGTTCCTTCCTAAACTGCTCATACTTTATTAAGCCATCATCTGAGTCATCAGGGTCTGAGCTACCCAACTCCTCACTAAGGTAATCTCCATCTATTTCTTCTTCTACACCATTCTTTGCTTTCCCATTACCATCCACCAAAACAAGAGATTTTGGTGCAACCACATTCAGCCTAACACTAGTAATCTTCTTCTTAGGTGACTTTTTTTTCTTAGGTGTTTTGGACCCACACTTCTTCATTCTTAATGGTTTGTTGTTAACTGTGACTATGTTAGTACCATTAACAGGTGCTTCAACTTCAACCACCTCAAATCCATCTTCAAGAGCAGTGGTTCTTTCATCCTCACTGTCATCAAACCTAACAGCTTTGCCACCATCATCATCACTACTAAACATTTCTACTTCCTCATTATACCCTGCATCCAAATCTAAACATCTAGGTTGATCTGCTTTGACAGTTATATCCAATGCATTGTGCTCAACATAAATATGTCCATGTACTTTATTACCAATTGAATAACCAGAAATTTCCTCAGCAATATGATCCTCATTAACTTGAAAAAACTCATCAAAAATATCAGGATGTTGACCCCAAACCCTAAACTTCTTCTTCTCATATCCCCAACTAGCCACAGTATTCTCAATATCATTCACACCCCAATTGTTACCTTCAAGACCAGACACAATAGTTTGTACACCACCTCTATAAAACACACGTTTATCCCTAACAAACTCCCCACCATGATGGAAAACAACGTCAAACAACAAAGCCATTATTTGTGGTCAAAAAAACCATTTTTTAATCAATTACAGCTTGACATGTGTCAGCCAACCATTGGTTCAAAGCAGGTTGATAGAATCAACACAAACAAAATTAAAGTTTCAATAAAAAAAGCCTCAAAAACAAAATTTTGCACATGGAAAAGTACAGTAATGGAATCTAACATCACATTTTTGGGACCACAACATACATTTTTCCCTATCTTTATCATCTACAAATAGTTCAATCAACAATACACACACGAATGCATAAAGAGAAAGAGAGAATCAGTAAACTTACCACAAGCTTCGTCTTCAACCTTCTTCGTACCCAGATTCGTACAAACCCTAACTCGAGTCGAAAACCAAATTCGTACAAACCCTTTCTTTGTTTTCAACTTCCCAGAATCAGAGAAAGCCTTTCGAATCGCAGATGCCTTACTTTGATTCGCAGAACCCTTGCTTCGATTCACAGAACCCTTGCTTCAATTCGCAACCCAGACAACTTCTTCTTCTTCGTATGCCTATTCTTCTCCTCTGAAATTAGGTTTGGAGAAATGATAGGGGGTATGCCAATAAACCCAATAATAGGCAAAAATAATTTAAATAAAAAGAGATATTAACTATGTGGAAATTAAAAAAAAATGAAAATTAAAAAAATTACCATGTCAGCATGCCACATCATCAGTTTTGTCCAGTCAGATGCTGACTAATGGCCTTGGGGGGGTAAACCAAAGAATCTTTATATTACAAGTGGGAATCTACAAGTTTTATTTTTACAGGGGGGTATACCAAAAGCGCTGCAAATGGCAGGGGGGTAAAGGCCATTTAACCCAAATATAAAAAAGTAAAAAAATAATAAGATTTTTGGGTGGAAATAACAGAAACCTAAGAAATGTGTATGTATTCCTCCCTTGTCTCAAGTTTTAAACACGGATTCACCTTAACCTCAACTTATGTATTTCAAACTAATGTATAAACGAAAGAAATTTAAACAAAAGCATTCTAACAAGTTAGGTTTCAATATTGGATAAGAGAAATAACAATAGTACAATTTACCCCAAAATTCCTTAAGTGGTCTCGCCAAAAACCAAGGGAGAGATCTAGAATCTTGATGGGAGAGATTCACAATGAAGAGAAGCACTGCTTCAACAACGATGAAGAGAAACACACTAAAAAACAAAAATGAAACTTCGTGGAATAAGGTTTAAGGGTTTTTATTTGTCGCGCTGCCTTAGTTTATTTATGTAATAATTAGTTTATTTATGTAATAATGTAATAATAATCATAATCTCTTCTTTTATTGGAATAAAAATTAAGTTTTTCTTTTTTTGGAAATAAAATTCACATTCATTAATTCATAATCTCAATCGGGTGTTCACGGTGTGGTTTGGTTCGATTTTGAGACTAAAAGTCATCTGAACTGCAAGATAAATAAGTATGAGGTTTGATTTGGTTCGGTTGGCTTTTAAAATAAAATCCGAAATAAACTAACGCAGTTTGAATTAGATCGGTTGGTGCGGTTTTTTAGACAATTTTTTTTTCAACATTAAAATCAAATTTAAAAGTCAAAACACAACATATTTTTAGCCATGTTTTAAATTTCATCTAACATTACAATTTTATTTTCATCGAACAATGTTCCCAACTACGTAGACCAAATTAAAATGTGGACAAAAAGTAATTCTATTTTGTAAGAAATACAAAAGACTAAAATTTTAATCATTCTCTAAGAGTTCAAGTAACACTTAAATACATTTTTGATAGAAAAAGCAAAGAAGAAACTTAACAAGAGTTAAAATAATGTCATTTTATTAAAGTTTCCGTTGAATTTCTATGAATATTGGTCTAGATGATATATATTTAATTAGTGTTTTTCTTATATTGCGGTTTGGATCGGTTGGTAAAATCAAAACCGCAAACCGAACCAAAGCATGTGGTTGAGTAAAAAAAAGGTCTGAATACATCCGAACCAAATGCGGTTTTTTGCGGTTTCAGTTTGGATTGATTCGATTTTGAACACCCCTAATCTCAATAACATAGTGGGAATTTCTTTTCACGTCATCTTTGCCTCTTGCCCGTCCTCCATTTTCTAATCTAAAATGTATTTTACTATGTTCGGATTATAAAATTTGAAAACCACCAGACTACATCTAACACCATAAAATGTAATGTAACAGAGGTATATCTATGATGATTTGAGATTCATAAAATGCAAGATTTAGCAAATAAAAATAAAGTTAATCATATCAAAAAATCATTGTATTATATCAAAATATAATTATATGTATAATGTGTTTTGTTCCCTACTCGTATATGGTATCATATTCGACACTCCTAAAACTATCATCTTCAACTTTAACATCTTCAACCTTCTTAGCATTTCCATCCTTCTCAAAGTTTTCAATCATCATCTTTAACTATCACATTACCCTCATTGCAACCAAGTTTATTTTAAATAGCCATCATATGCAAATATCTAGGCTCTTAAGCAGCTGCATCACCTTGACAATGGTGATCTCATAGTTGAGACATGAGAGGAATCATACAACCGTCCTTCAAAAATACATGTAAGAAAACAAAGACTCAACAAACAATTTTATCATCATAAAATGGTTGTTATTCACATGAGTAAACCACATTAATCATCTACTTTCTAATTGTGCGTCATGTAAAGGTAAACAAAATTGAGTTTCCTTTTCTAGTAAGTAGAACAACCACATATTTATATTTCAGTGTAATAATAAAACTCATGTATAGCACAATCATTCATCTATCTGCAAGTGTCAGACCGATTTTAACGAAAGTCAGAGCATGTTTGATATTTTTGAATCGTTCCTCTAGCCTAAGCAAGCAAAGATAACACTGGAGGTTGTTGTTTATCTCTTGTGTAAGATCAAGATGGATAGTATGATTAGCCTTAAAAGACAAACCAAGCAGATCAGAAATAACACGGAACCCACAATGACCGTCACATTTGATTTATGTTGGGTTTTATATTGTGTTGGTTACATTTTGTTAAAATAAGTAGTTCTAGCAAGATGTTGGACCAGATGTCCTAGACATGTAAGTACGACATCTTGTCTCAAGGTGTTATGCTTTGTTCGCATTCTTAGATGATTTAGTTTTTACGTGAGATCTCTGAAGATTTGATTGACGATATGAATCACGTAACTTGTGCTCCAAGAGGCGTGTGGTTATAGAAGCTTCTTTTGTCGGTTTGTGCATTACCGTATTTTAGTATTTAATGTCCTGGAAATTTTAGGAAACATTATATATGCTTCTAGAAGATTGTAGCTGAAAACACTATTAGATCAATTGTATTGTTTAGCCCGATTGATTATCAAGCCCATGCATTCTCTGCTATATAAAGGAAGACTCAAACCTGCGACAAGACGACTGAAGCCGTCATTGAGAAAATAGTCTTATTAGGGTTTTTGGTTTGTCCTTGTTATTATTGAGCCACTCTTTATGTCATCTTGATACACAAAGTTGGACTATTTTATTCAAGTTGTATGTTGTGGTTTGTTAACCACTCCAAAGCTTTTAAGCAAAAGTAGGTTTTGTGTATTGGAGTTGTTCTCCTATTTGATTGAAATATTGGGTTGTGTGGTTGAGAGAAAGTGAGATGGGATCTCATATCTTGGGGGAGTCTTAGATAGAAATATCACGGGTAGTGATAAGGTGAGAAGGCAATGAACTGGAGGTTATTCAGATAGGACTTTGAACTAATACTATTATAGTTGATTTCCTTCAGATGTAGGTGACATTGCACCGAACTGTGTTAACAAATATCTTGTGTTCTTTCTTCCTTACACTTTACTTTATTGTTGATTATTGTTTATTGTATTACTTTCTTGCAACTAAGTGTCTATGACATCTCATAGGACATTCCTGGTGTCCCGGACATCTTATACGACATTTGTCTACTACATGCCAAAATTTCAATATCCTCCACATTTTCAATAAATTGGTACATGAGCAAAGGGATTTGATCCTTGTGTGGGATGTCATGTTTAATTGGATGAGGGTTAAAAGAACTATTACTAGCACTAGCACTTTTTCTACTTGGATCATGATGACTTCAATTATGAAACTGGTGTATTTGGATGCAAATAATTGACATGCTACAAGAAAGAAAATGATCGCTTAGTTAACTGTTCGAAACGATCCTCTTGAGTATAATATTTTATATTTACCCTTCTTTGGTGCATCTTTTGTATTAATCTTTTTTGGAGGTGGACACATGTAGGTTATTTCCCGTAATACAAACTAATGAAATTGCTCTTTTATACATACCTTCGTATTGTAATCAGTAGTGTTAAATCGAGTATGCATTGTATCATCATGCATTATGATCATGGAAAAACAAGAATTTTCATTCTATTTGGCTACTATATCATTTCAGATTCTATAATGGAACTTTTTTACATGATTGGGAATTCAAAATCCAAACACCCCTTGGTACCACATAGAAGTTGAACTTTGACATACAAACGAGGGGTGAGGATCAAAATACCCCAACAACATAACACAATTTAGAATTACATACAAATAGCTAGAAAGAAGGAAATCAGACCATATGCAAATCTCATTCTAAAAGAATATATATTTGGTTAATTATGCTTAACAACATTGTCATTGTCAAACCACGATCTCTTACACTGATTGTGAACTTCATCCAAACAAATTGGTGTATTATGCAACGTCTTCTTAGCAATTGCACCTGCACACAACAATCTGTGTGTTGTTCTAATTAAGCAACCACATCTAAATTTGTCCACTACAACTCATTACTTGATCCACCCCGTCCGCAATGAAACGCAATATGTTTCTTGATATGTTTCAAACCAACTATAGATGGAATTTGGATGGGCCAATAAAATATATTTTACATCACCGAAATCAACAATCAATCTATAGTTATACACAAATTTATCTTCAACCAAGCGTTTCATGAGATGTTGTGTTTCTGATCTTGGACCATTTATATATTTTTTTATACATGCTAGCATGCAGACAGACACTGTCCATTTTTTCTACCGTCCTAAGGTGTGTAACTCATAAACAATATGTTTTTGTTTATTGTTAGTTTCCTTTTTTCTTTTTATATAGCTTGGATAAAATTATTAGGATTAACAGAAATATCATACATGTATTTGATATAAAAAATTGAACTTGATCAAAAAGAAAAGACAATGCATGTTCACTTTGGATAAGTTGTAGTAATTCACAATTTAATTTTGATTAATCAACATTAAATATAATCTCGTTTTCCTATTTCTTTTCATCAATTGAAAGTCCACCAATTTCTTTTCATCAATTGAAAGTCCATACTGTGATTAACCAACACTTTTAATATGTTGTAATAATCTTAAGGCTATTACTATTTCTATCATATGGCTTTCTCACGCGCCCTATATTTTTACTTCCAAAAATACCCTTTGTTTGGACTCTATAATCCAAACAGCATTTTGGATTATAGAATCTGAACTGGATAAAAAAAAATGTTGAAAGACAAGGCACCCAGCTTATGTTTGTGAATATCTTGGTAAAGATACACTTCATAAAATATAATCTTAAACTTCTCAAAATGTTCCAGCTTATATAATACAAAAAGTGTCAAACACCCCATAAGAGATAAATTGTGGCGTACAAAAACACACATTTCAGATTATACAATCCAAACTGTGAAAAAACCATTTGGATTGTATAATTCAGATGTTATCAGCACAGAAACAGGTTCACCTTTTTTTTGGCCGATGCATACATATGGTAAGAAATTGACTTAAACATTCATACATGAAAATAATTTAATGGAAACAGTAAGAAACAACACAAATTGTACAAATTAAACACAAATTATCCATAGTTTACATCAAAATATTCAAACACAAACACAATATTAAAAACATAATTTGTTCAAATGTTACAACAACAACATAAAAATTAACGGGTAGCCTTAGGACCCCTGCCACCCCTACCTTGCCTACGACAATAAACCCGCCTTCCATGCACCTCTTGCGGAATTTTTTCCAAACTATCCGCACCACTGCTCATGACAGATAAGACATGGTCTCTGACATGGCCCAACCTTCCAATCAGTTCTAGATACTCATGCTCTCCCTCCTTCTTAGCAACAATCTCATTAAGGGCCTCCTGCTCAGCTGTTCTCAAGAAATGAACATCCTCATCCAAAGCTATGATGTGTGGATGTAAAATGGTATAAACCAATCTTATGTAACCATGTGCCTCCTCAATACCATTCGCAACATGATGCCCCAAGTCCCGATCTCTCGACGTATAATAAAGATAGTGCACATAGTGGCAACTGATCTCTGCTAAGGTCGTATAGGGCCTTGCACTCTTATGTGGCAGTATGGAGATGGTCTGGACATAACCGAACGAGCACAACACCTACTCCGGCAGATATCGCACTCTACGAGGTCTGTATTTGAGTCATCTAGAGTAAAGAGTGATCAGCTTAAACGGACATATCCGACGGCGATCATGGTATGAGTTCATGTAAACACCCTCCAGATCCAGCCCATCAAGATACACTCTTGCAAGATATGGTAAACGTGACCCTTCAGCGGTATATACATCATGGCATGTGGATGTTGAGCATCCATGTATCCACCCCATTCATCCCTACCATTGATCCCCCTTAAGTGTTGAAATACGCAAGCTTGCAACAAAGTCAACAATATATAAGTATACAAAAAATCAACATACAGGTTAATAAACAAGCAACCCATTATTATTTATTTACACTTGCAACAAAGTTAAGTATTTTGACAGGTGTCTAGTCTTATAATGGCTTCCCTTATTAAGCTCCATGTACAAGTGTGCACGGGAAGCTACTCCCCATGCAAAATTAGATACAAGTTCCAGGTATTTAAAGTAATTCAAGTTTGTAATGTCCACATAGTTTGCGCTATTGTCCGTGAAGAGCGTGATACCCATAAATTAGAGCAAATAGAAGCAAAGTAACTAGTCTCGCTTCTCTTGCATCCCAGGTATGTCACAACCCTCCTCAGCCGCAGATGCCTCCCAAAGATTGTCCTTGAAAATCCCCTTCAACTAGCTAAAATAGGCATGTGCACCATTCGTCTTTTCCACCTGCTCCAAAGTCATGTGCACATCAACCCTAACAGTTGAACCATCATATCAACTGCCTCAGTCCTGGTAACTAGACCATTGTGGTTCAGGAACGTGCCCTCAATAGGGATATGCAGTAAACATGACACTTCATCAAGTGTCACTATCATCTCCCCCATGATCTGAAGATGGAAACTATATGTGTCCTCATGCCATCTCTCAACAAAGGCATAATGCAGCATGTTGTCAACAATATCATAGTTGGTATCATATAGTCATCGAAGATCGGTGGCTCTAAGGCCATCTCTAAACCATTGTGCTTGTTTTCATCATAATGTAAAGTCACCAGCTTTTTCCCGTTGTTTATGCACTTTAAACTACCATGCCACTACAAAAATTAAAAACAAAAAATTAATATCAGCTTAACAAAAATCAAATTAATACATGCAAAAAGTTAACATCAGTTTACAATAATTAAAAAAAAAACTCCATCAATTTACATTAAAAACACAACACAATACATAAAAGGTGAAGAGTCTTACCACTCCATCAGATGTTCTCCTGGCCACGTGAACATGATACATGGTTAGATAGACAAGTCATGTGGGCCACCAGGAGATTCATCCAGCTGCTCTGGCTCTGCCTCAACCTCCACGTGCCCATCATCACCCTCCACCTGCAACTCGTCCTCCATCTGATGTTGCTCATGTTGGGGCTGTAATGTGGACCAAAACCGTTCACCTGTGATGTTCCCTCACCATCAGCACGACGTCTTCTACCCCCACCAGCACGGTTAACCAATGAACTGTTTTTAAAATATTGGTTCGGTTCAATAACCAATGTAATGATTCAGTTAATTTTAGTTTGGTTCGGTTCGGTCCAATTTTTGGATATTTTTGTCCACCCCTACAAGTGGCAAATGGAGATGGAATATGGGACTAAAACGTAACTTTTATTAATTCGAGAACCAAAATAAAACTTCAAAAAATTCCTTAAAAAAAACTTCAAAATTAATTAAAAAGGACTAAATGTCTAATTTAGCATAAGAAAAACTACATCTCTCCCTTTTATCAAGAATAAAAAATGTGATGCTTACCGATGGCATTGATACATCTTATATTTCCTTATAATTGATAAACACTTCTATTGAAGAATATGGTGATGTTGTTGGGTTGTGTTTAACAATATTAAATTTTGTGTATGAATTATTATATCATAATAATCAACTCTTAAATAGGTGAAACACCAACTATTATGAATGCTTTAACTTATTATAGGGTCCATTTAATGGTGAAATAAGGGATTACCCGATTTGATTCGGTTAATAGATTGTAATTTATATATGTTGTTGCAACCATAGCCATATATTGATATTTTTTGTCTTCGTAGATCTAGGGCATGTTTGTATTGACTGATTTGATCTTAAGCATTTTCATAAGTTTGAGGCTGAATTGGATTGTATATACCACCTAAGAATTCACACATCTTGGAGATGTTCTAATTTGCTTATTTGATCTTTCTAATCTTAACTATTGTCAAAAGTTTTGTAAGATTGTTTGGAAAAACTTATGATAACAGCTAATAACATTGTTCATAAGTTGTTTCAACTTATTTTTACAAGTTTTTGAAGATAGCTTACGAAAACAATTTGTAATTTATACAAAAACAAGTTAACCTTCTTTTATCTTTTGTTATAGAAATAGCTTATACATAAACACTTATCATGAATGAATTTGGTCCAAATTTGTGTTGTTAATCCCAAACCTTAACCTCCGAAAGACGTTCCACATTTCATCTTTTCATTTACTAAGATGTCATTTAAGCTTTAGCGTGTTAGGTTTAATTCTTCAAAGACTGTTCAATTCATTTTTGCTATAACACTACAGCATTGATCAACAAAAGCAATTTTCAACTCCAAATAATTAATATCTGTTCTCAAGTTTGAAAGAAACTGCTAAACCCTATAAATGGTTTATTATCATATCGTTGATCCCTTTTCCCTTGCACTTGACCATTCATAATTCACAAATTCTTCCAAGACCAGAGTACGAATATTTTCAGCAACATTGTTATTCCATAAACTTCCTCCAAAAGAAACTAACTCCGTACATCATCTTCAATTCTTATACTTCATTGTCTCTATCTCAAAACCAATTGTGGGAAATTGCTTAGCATAACCTTCTACTTCACGGCGGAGATCAGCGATTTGAGATTGAACTTGTGAATCTGACGCCATAGCTTCCACAAAATCCTTCAGCTTTGTGCCTGAATTCAATTTAGTCAACAAGAGTGAGTCAAGATAACTTGTTATACTTTCAGAACTACAAATATTATGACATAAATAACAAACTACGATGCAAGAATGTAAAATCAACCTTTAGAATTTTCCTTAATTTGTAAGGCTATTTTGACAGCCGCATCAAAGTATTCAGCTACTTTTTTAAAATCATCCTCAACAAAACCCCTAGATGTAAGAGCAGGGGTTCCTGTATCACGAAAACATAACCGTGATAAACATGTAATTACAGATCCACCAATATATGCATATAAAAAGGTTACTGATAGACTGTACCCATTCTGATCCCTCCAGGAACCATTGCAGACACGTCTCCTGGAACAGTGTTTTTATTAGCAGCTATATGAACTGATTCTAGCACCTTCTCAACCCTTGAGCCATCAATGCCCTGTCAAATGGAACAGCATAAGACGGTGTGTTCCTTTGATGCATTGCAAAATGAAAATAATACACAACAAATTAAACCCAATATCAATGTTAACATATTTACAATCTAGAGTTAATCTAAATAATGTAAACATCCAATAAAATAACTTGGCCATTTAACAAACAGATTGTTGATTAATTTGAAGGTTCTGGAAAAACTAAAAAGGTTAGACAAGTCTTTAAGGCCTGAAATTTTTCAAGTTTGGTTGGCAAAGTAGGATTTCAATTTACTGTATAAACGTCCCTCATAATTATTTTCTTTAAAAACAACCTAGTTGTGCAACTATAAGTCACATTGTTCCCTATTTCATCTTAAACTATTAAAAATATGAGGCTTTATATGTGCAATAGCTGATTTTAGATTCTCAGCACTCCATGTAAATGCAAGCTCAGCATATATGGTTGTTCATGTCTGTAAGTTTTATCGAAATGTTTCAACAAAATGGCAGAAAATCAAAGTTATTTCAGATGAAAATATTACCAAGAAATTTTAAGACAGGAATTGTAACATCTACCTTGTTTCTTAAGTTTACCAACACCAAATGGTTCTCAGTTCCACCAGATACAAGGTCATAGCCTTTCTCTAACAAGCTCTGCAGTTCGATTAACATATCAAAGTCAGCAATAACAGTAAAAATTGTCAGGCTAACCAATCATTAGAAGATACACCTAATAACTAGTTGGCAATTGTTCTATATAGCACTGCTGTTCAACGTAGAAAACACGTTCAGTTTACCTGTGCAAATGTCGACGAGTTACTAAGAACTTGTTTCTGGTAATTCTTGAATTCTGGTGTCATAGCCTACATGAACAAAAATGAAGAAAAAACTGATATTGCATCAGCCAGACAACAAAATATGCACAAAAGGATCACTTTTCCTTTTACACTGAAGTATATATTTGCTAAAAAAAACTTAAATGACTGTAGTTTCTTCAACTAGTCTAATAAAGAACCTGCTTCAGTGCAACTGCTAAGCCTGTAATAGTGTGATTGTGAGGACCACCTTGAAGTCCAGGAAAAACAGCCTGATTTATTTTGTCTTCATAGTCATACAGCACCTGTCAGGATGAAATTGAGCCAATGAAATTTCTGTTCGAGTGAACTAACTTAAATTTAGAATTTGGACTACACTGAACCTAACTCAACCCCAAAAGCTACTTTGCCCATATACCCAATTGATGGATTTTAAAATACACCCTACACCCTGAAGAGTCAAGACTGGACATATGGATCATAAATGTTCCAAGACTCAACAAATGTTGATTGCACACAATATCATGATTGACGTCGGCTATGAAATTGTGTAATAAATCAAGAATGAATTGGGGTTAGTTCAACTCCAAAAGATGGCTCAAATGACGATGATTGCTCGAGTATACATCAGATGTGGGTCTAGACAAACCCAAAATAATGTGAAATTGCTTTTAGAAAGTATTAACCTAATATCTCAATAAATATTGATAAACATTATGTATAAATATAGCAAATAGAGAACTTGTGTTTTGGGGATAAAATACATTTCAGTGAATATATTACATTTTAAGTAAAACCCAAGAAACATAAGGCACGGCCACGTACGTATGTGTTACCTTACCATCACAAAAATGAATACTTCTCTTTTATTACCAAAACCGTCTTGAGTTAGTGTATTTATCACTTAAACACATCTAAAGCTTGTTTATCTATCTACTTATCACTTAAATCTTACTTTAACTATCGGAATGCTAACTTTTATTTAAGTGAAAATTTAGGCTTCACTTCAAATAAAACTGCACAAGCATTAAGTAACAACAGAAACAACTTCAGGGAAGTTGGTAAAGCCCTATGCTTGTTCTTTTTTCATTGTTTTTTGTGGGGGATGGGGGTATTTTACCCTATTTTTAATTCATTTTTCCTTAAATTTTAGTAAAATTAAATTTAGCATTTAAATCTTACTTCCTGCCCTTTCTTGTTTATCTCTTTCACACCCTTCCTGAAGAATATCATAGCCCCACGTGGCCCACGAAGTGACTTATGTGTTGTGGTTGTTACCACATCTGCATAATCAAAAGGAGAAGGAATAACACCTGCAGCAACTAATCCACTGATGTGTGCCATATCAGCCAACATAACTGCCTTCTGTTTATCACAGACCTAAAATAATTCATGTGTGAAAGATACAATATCAGAACTCCATTGTTATGTACATAAAATATCCAAGTTTCTATAATCAGATATAACTTACCTTGCGAATACGCGCATAATCATAAAGACGGGCATAAGCACTAGCACCGGCAACTATTAATTTTGGCCTAAAAAGTGCAGCACTTTTCTCCATCTGCAGATATTAGATAAGTCAAACTATAAAAGACAAGTTTAAACCCATGACATGAATGAAAGATTATACAAAACTTAGAAGTGTGGCAATAAGCTACTAGTCTGGAAGAAAGAAAATTGAACCTAGGCATGATGAAATGATTAAATTTACACAAAATTGTTAAGGGTGTGTTAAATCGTAACACTAATAGTAAGATTATACAAAATTCATAAATCTCAAATATATGCACATAAATCCATATATGTGCATGTGCATATAAAAGAGCATAAGTATGATATAAAAACCTTACATTACACTTGAAATACTTGTGTAAATTTAAATTCATAAGCATAGCTCACATAATAGCATAGTTGCATAACACTTACGCAATTAAAACTTACAATACTTACATTATTAAAACACTAACACTCACATAACAGCAGCATAACACTTGAAATACTTGTGGAATTAAAACGTTAAATCAAACTCATAGGTCTCGAACAAAAAACTAAAGTTGCCTTTTGTAGTTTCACCGCCACGACCATAATCGTAGAATCGTTTCAAAGAGAAGTAGATTATACAGGATTCAACCAAAATAAGATTTTGAGTATACTCATAATTGCTGAGGGCAAGTATAATTGCAAAATCGTAATATTTTAAGATTAAAATCGAGATTTTAACTACCATGGCAATCGGTACTAAGGTGACAAAATATTTTGAACCTGGGAACAAAATGATTAAATTTATCTCAATAAGCATGTATTGGCATAAGATTAAATAATGATAAATCATGTGAAGAACACATTTGATCGTTTTTTCTGGTGCTATATTCCTCAAAATTGAACAAAATAAACTCATGAAAAAAACTAGTTAAATATGAAATCTATCTGGAACTTGTATTGCTAAAAAAAAAAAATTGAATCTCCCTCCTAGAATTAGGGAAAACACCTCTTGGTTGCACCAAAAAAGGAGACAGACCTACGGACAGGTTTCGCTAAGCTCTTTTCCCAAAGTACCCAAAACCTTTTTTTAGTTTTTGTTTGATTCTCCACTCTCTTCTCTTAATCCATAATCCCTTCCCACAACCCAATTCTCCCCTCTGTTACCACCTGTCATATAACCAGTTTTTCATGAACCAACTATCCTAAAAGTTTTTGCTATCACGTGACGATATCTCTCTTCTCTTAATCCATAATTCCTTCCCACAACCCAATCCTCCCCTCTGTTGCCACCTGTCATATAACCAATTTTTCATGAACCAACTATCCTAAAAGTTTTTTCTATCATGTGACGATACATGAATGAGTTTATATTGGCATCATCTCTGATGCTCTCATCCTCATCCAAGTGCTCTTTGGACTTGAAACAGGGAAATTGAACAAGCTACCCTACCTAGTGTGCTGAAATTCAAGAGGAACAGGGACGACAAGGATCAAACACTAGATCACTTGTACACAGAAGCTCTGATACATGTCCCCCATCAGCTTATACTATTAAATGATGAACCATGGATGATTGTGCATCACATCTCTAAAGAAGGTTGTTTTGTAGCAAAACAGCCACAGCGAGCTGATGACAAACCTTTCCTCCATGCCTACTCGAGTTTCTCAATCATCTGTAACCATTCCCTTCTCCCTACCATATGCCTTAACTATGGGAGCAGCTTGGTCAATATCCTCATCTTAAAAATTAATAATTGCTACGACATTTTATAGTCCAAGGATTTAAACACCATAATCTCTGCCAATGCAATCTATAAGCATGCATGGAAGGAGAAAATACTGAGCTCATTAGCAAAGATAAAGGTGACGGCAACTGAAATAAAAACAATACCAACTACTTAGAATTAGAAGAATCTCTTTGATTAAAAACGACATGTCCACAACACAGAAATACAATGGTACCTGCCTACCTGGTCATAGTCAATATAACCAGTGCTCTCGTCCAACCTGTATGGCATTGTTTCAAAGAATATAGATACAGCTGATATCTTCTTGGTGTCAGTCTGCACAATACAAAAGTATAAATAAAAGTTTGTACACAGAAATTTGATACGCATTGTTCTAGTAATTTCAATAAATGCAAATTTGTGTTTCATTAGAATTTCCAAAATTGCATTATTTGGCATGTAAGAGTTGAATTTTGCTCCAGAAAATGACTTGGTAATAAAAGTTATAAATCAACAATTTAACAGCAAAATGGAAAGTGGATATCAAGCATCAGATGTGAATATTAAGCCATTTTAACATGAAACATGGAGAGAAAAAAAAACCTCTGCATTGGCTTAGCCTACCCAGACAATAAAAATCCCAAAACTAAGTACTAACACAAATGTAGAATGAATAAGAGATTGTGCTAGTAGATGGCATTGCAAGGAAAGATTGTGAGTGAGGTAAAATCAGGGGTCTGTCAGTGAGACCGGAGTTAGGAGTCATCTCATTTGCAATTTATATACAATATATATGATTTTCAATTTTATGAGATGTGGATACTTCAGTAAATGTCTTGGCTCTATTGGTATGTTATTAGATTGCTTCTGGTCCTTTTTAAATCTATGAAAGAGAAGAACTAATTTAATCACAATTCACAAGTCTATTGGGCTGGTTTATGATTTGAGATATTTGAATTTCCTTCTCCCTCGTAATTTATGGAAAAGGCTTGTTTTCATAGCTTCCCTGTAAGATTTTGATTATAGCTGTTCATACTTCCTACTTAAGACATTTTTTAACTGACCTCTTTTCCTTTTTGTTTTTTGGCTAAAATTCTTTCCTTTTTGATGAATTATTTTCTTACTTAAATAATGAAAACAAAAAAAGGACAATATTCCAATCACGTGTGAGTGCCTACTTTACTTCAACATTCACTCATCATGTCCTAGTGGCTAGCGCAGACTTTCTATGGTCGGCAACTCATGGCAACATGTACAATGACCACAGCTGATAATCAAAAGCAGAACTTAACCTGATATCCATGTGATAGATGCCCACCATGGGGGAGATCAAGTGCCATAATTCTCTCATGAGGTTTCAACAAAGCCGTGTAAACTTGGAAGTTAGAAGGAGATCCAGATAATGACTGCACATTGACTGTCAAAAGCAGAGTATGTAATAATGTAAGACTCTTCGAAAAACATAGGATCAAAATATTGTTCACCTAGACTGGAGAGGAAAATAAATGACCTAATGTAAGAATAGCACAAGTTCACCACATGAATAACAAGTAAATTACCCAGCAGAGCAACAAGGATGTTAAAATATTATGCATCAAAAGGAGGAGAAAATTATTCTAGTTATATAAGCAAAATTAGTACCGCAGAGAAAGACTATGTTTGATATTTATTTTTATTCCAGAAAAATTGTCTGTATGTTAAGTACATGAAGTACTTAATCAAAGATAAATTGAGACAACCCTCCAGTAAATCAATTCTTCACAAGGATTATCACTTGATAAACAAATTACTAACAACAGATATAATATTGCAAAGGGAAAACTGACGATTACAGCACGGTAAACAGTATGATGAAACCATCATAGCATGATCATATTGAGGGAAAACAAAAAACAGTGGTCATGAAAAATATAAAATTCTCCACAACCATTACAAAAGGGAGGAAAAAAACATCTAACCTAAAAATAAAGCAAAATGACAAAACAAAAGCATTTACTATTTCTTTATGAATAAAGAAAAGAATAAGCAGCTTTAAAATATAAATTGCTGATTTTGGTGTTTCAGATGTTCACGATATAAGTGTTCAACAGGCTAAATTAGTTTGCAACTAGTTCCATTAGTAGTAAAATAATTACTTTCAGTTGACCAGAAACTGAGGTACTGAACCCTATAAATTATTAAAGAGCAATCATATTTGCTATGTATAAAGAGAGAAAGAATAAAAGAGAATAAAAGGAAATAAATAAAACATCAATGAACTTTGCTGAATATTTACTGCAACAAAGACAACTGTTTTACAACAAAAGAAACAAAAGTCACTCAAAATGTTCATCTGAACACAGGAAATGATTACTATATCAGGAAATTCATTTGTTAGTATTTATTTTAAGGTTTAGGTGATAAAACAGAGACATTATTTGGTTCTGCTCTTGTTGAATGCATTCTTTTAACAGAACCCCAAGATCTACCATTTCTTTAGTCCTATTTTGTTCTGTTTTCAAAATGCATAGACCATTGAATAGAACTACAAGTAATGTAGTGTCTAATTCCACCATATATGTCAAATGCACTCTTAGCAACTGAAACAAATACACTCTAATGTAAACACTTTTAATCTAGCACTGACACCTCTGATCGAAGGCATATCCAGTGTCCGACATCGTCGCTATATTGGCACAAGTGATTACATTCAATTAATTCACTTTCTCAAATTATCACCGGTGTCGACACTTGTTAAACTAAAGAAACTTCAATTGCAGCATTGATGTTTTTCTACTTATGTACCTCCCCATTGTGTTGGATCCAACCCAAAAGCTTCCAATGCACGCTTCTGACACAAAGTCTCAGCCATGTCAATGTACCTTATCAAATTACAAATGCAAAACACACATGAAATCAATCCATAACAAACTTCTGAACCTGAAACAAAACAATCATAACCAGATCCACAACTCAACATACTCATTTCCACCATAGTATCTAGCACCAGGATAACCTTCACTGTATTTATTCGTCATAACTGATCCAACCGCTTGCATCACCGACAACGACGTAAAATTTTCTGAAGGTATAAGCTCTAGTCCCTGCACATTAAAAACAAAAATAAGTTAATCACTGTTTGGTTCTTCCAAAACAAAAACAAAAAACACTGTATATGTAAATTTGGATCTATCTACCTTCCATTGACGAGCTTTTTCGAGTTCGATTATATCTTCGATCTCAGGATCCACTACAGCAAGAGGATCGTTGAGTTGTTTAATCCACTGCAATTTTCAAAATTCTCGATCAAATTCAAAATAGATGCGAAAATGAAACATATATAAAGTGCTTATTTACATCACGTTGAGTTTAACACAATCATGAAATGAAAGGAGTTAGTTGAATGTTAAAAAAGTGCAGTGCTTACATCGGGGTGAGATTTGTGAGTGTGTTGAGCGGAGAGAGAAGATGACTGCAACCAAACAGGACGTAAGAAGGTAGAAAATGAAAATGCGGATTTAATCGATTATGAGAAGAAGTTTTACATACCAAGCGATAGAGAGAAGTTGGTTTGTTGATGGTGGAAGTGAGTCTTCGAAGTGCCATGGCCATTGTGATTTGTGTTTGGTGAATTGGTTTGGAGGTGGGTATATTATATGGGTTGGCGGTAGTGGAAGGTGAGTGTGGTTGGTGGTGATTTTGATTTTGTATTGTAGGACTAGGACTAGGATTGTATTTTAGGCTTAATTACATTTTTGGTTTGTTAAGTTTTTTAAAGTTGTGATTTTAGCTCCCTAAAAATATAACTCTTTTTAGGTTTTTAAATTTACTTTCTGTTGTAATTTTGGCTCTCACGTTAATTTTAACTCGGTCAACGGATAAGTGGGTGCCACGTGTGTAAATTTTTTAATTTTATTTTTTAATTTAAAAAAATATTTTTGTAATTCAATATTTTTTTAATTACCAAAATAAAAAAGTTTTTTTTAATTACAAAAATAAAAAATAATAATTTTAAATTTTTTTATTTACAAAAAATAATTTTTTTTATTACAAATAAAAAAATAATTACAATATTTATTTGTTTTTTATTACAAAAATAAAAAATATATTTATATTTTTTTTAATTACAAAATAAAAAATACAAAAACAATTAAAACATTATACATTTGACGTCCATGTCAGCGTTGACTGAGTCAAAATTGGACTAATTGGCCAAAATTACAAGAGAAAGTAAACTAAGAAGGCCGGAAAAGAGTTGTTATTTTAAAGAGTCAAAATCACAACTTTAAAAACTTAAGAGACCAAAAGTATAATTAAACCTATGTAATCAATGTTGAAAAGTGTGAAGGACGTGACATCAACCAGTGTGGTCTTGGCTTAGACTCCCTACTACAAGTCTACAACTCCAATTTAGATTTGGTTCCTCTGTTAATTTAGAGGTACTGGTTATTTAGACAACTAATTTTAGAATACTTTAACTAATTTTAGAATACTTTATAGAACAAACTCATATACAATCAGAGGCGGATGTACATATAGGGAGGCCATGTGCGGTTAAAGCCCCACATGTTTTTTTTTTTTTTTATAATAGAAATAACATAAAGTGTTTTATGTTTGAGTCCCGCAAAATTATTTGTAATTTTTTATGTGAAGAAATTATTGAGAATGACTGAAATTTATTTAAATAATTTTATGGAAGTGGTGTTACGCCATCAACTTAAGAATTAAGTTACAAATGTTCGATTTGTCCTAAAATTTGTTAAATTGAAAGTGTTTTCAGATCTTTGTGCAAAACTTGTGAAAGCAAATAAGTGCAACACATTTGCTATGGTTTATAAACTTTTGAAGTTGGCTTTACTCATGTCGATAGCAACTGCAAGTGTTGAACATGTTTTTTCAGCTATGAAAGTTGTGAAGAGTAACCTATGTAACAAAATGAGTGATCAGTGGCTAAATGACTGTATTGTAACTTATATAGAAAGATATGTTTTTTTAATAATAAGCAATGATGTTATTTTAGCTCATTTTCAACAAATGGATATGAGACGATTTTCATTGTAATGTATTGTATCAAACAATGTTATTTCATATAGTTTGCATTATTGTTTCTTTGAAATTTTAATCCCACATGCACCAAAAGTTTGGATCCGCCCCTGTAATAATACACACAAAGAAATATAAATATTGTTATCAAAATCAAACTAATAGAAATAGAGAGTAAAAAACAATAAAAGTATAAAAGTGAAAGTGTCCTAAAATCTGCAATTCATTTGGGTCTTATAAGTTTTGAAGGATTAGTCTCTGCAGTTGCGCGCGCAAAAGATATCTGATTTTTCGCTAAAGAAAATATTGTTTCTCAAAAATTTAAGGGAAATATGGAGATTCTTACTCATTTTACACCCATGAATGATAAAAAGAAGGTGATGTCATAAATGTGATAAGTTTGTGAAATGGTAGGAAACTAAAGATATATACTCTTGGTAAATAACTTGTTGAATATCCGTTGAAAAGTTAATCGACGTACAAAACAAGCACCTAAAGAGTGTGTTTGATGTGTTAAAAGCAAGTAGGAAACATACAAGCACAACATAAGGCATGACAAATTTTTGTGATATTGAGCAATTTGTTTATCTTATACGATGTTTGGTGAACAACATATTATTTTGGTATTTTATTCAACTTATATTTTAGACAATTTTATTAATTTTTGCCGTGTTTCTTACCCCTAGTTTATCATGTCCGTAGAACAATTTTACAATCAAGCACATTATAATTTTTTTAGCCTTTTGACTATAACCCTCCTCCTTAATTTTCTCTCATCAAATTCTTCACTTGTCTCAATCTCACACTAATCAAATGAAACAACCTGCTGCAAAATCATCATTAAGGAGGTTATGTCCAAACATAGATAAAGAAGATGGAATGGAAACTGTTCTTGAAATACCTATACCTGAAGAAATGTTTTCGAACATGGGAATTATAATTGAAGTTCTCACATGTCCCTTATTTTATAACAGATCATACACATTTTCAATCTAATGGTTAGGACACACAAATTGTGTGCTACGAATCTACGATTGTCATAGAAAAAATACTACTCCTTAATATAACCGTATTTTAAACTCATATCACCATATAAACAAGTCATATAACTGCATTTTCTTCAATATGATGTGGGGTGGTTATTTGTTGACATCTTTTTGTTGAATATATAGAAGCAAGTTTTCTCCCTAAATGGAATTGTGATCTTAATTACTTTCCAACATTTGTTCTGAAGGCATTTTCAAGTTGCAATATAACAAGTGCATAAATTGTTTTCCTCATTTCCATGTTATTTATGAGGCATTACCGTGTTTCATTCCAAGGGAATTGTGTATAGAGAGACATACAAAGAGTACTTCACATAGTGGTATTAATGTTCTACTTTCCTTAAAATAGGATATTGACTATTAGTAATTGAGGTCTTGATTTTTTTTTTCTTTCTATTTTTTACTCGGCAAAAGTTCAAAAGTTGTAAAACTTGGTGAAACCTGGGATGATTTATACAACAAAACTCATAGTAAAAGGGGGTAATCAACAATATGTTAAAGATTTTTAGTTTTTTTGGATCATTTTCATATGTATTTTGATGAGCAAGTTTACCTTTTATTGTATTTTGTGAGCTTAAAATGAACAAATTTGTTGAATACAAACATAAAATCAAAGAACTAATCGTCATTGTGAGCTTAACTCAGTTGATATGGACAATGTATAATATATGCAAGGTCCGGGGTTCGAACCCCGACCACCTCCAAAAAAAAAAATGCTTGAGATATTGCAACTAAAAAAAATCAATGGAGTGAATTTATTCCTCACCTATTATACATGTTTAAAAAACAAATAAATTTGAGATATTGTAATTTAAAATTGAGTGGATTCAATCTAAGAGAGTTCAATCTCCATCAACTATATATGTGCGGGGTCGAAGTTCGAATATTACACACCCTATTTATATTCACCCAAAGACGTTAACTTATTACCACCAAGCTACTTAATAACTAAAACAAAAAATTTATAATTGAATTGATGTTTGTTCATGGGTCTTGAAATAATTTTTGTTTTCAATAAAAGCTTACTATTTTTAGTATCTTTAACACGTGCGATATTATACATGTTAGACAAAATCATTAAAATTTACCATAAATTATTCATTTAATTTAGGTTTAATTATTATTTATATACGTTCGTTCATTAATTTTGTAATTATTCCCTCAAATTTTTTTTTTTTGTAATTCTATCATTGTTTTATATTGTTTTTTTCTTTATGAATCATTATGTTGTATTGTTGTTAGCAAACAATTATACATCAATGTTATAAAAATATATGACATTGCTACATCAAGAGATAAAGAAGACCATAAATAATAAGATTTAGTCATACCTTTTGTAACTAGTTATTCTTTAAAAAAGATAAGTACTTCAATTTCCATTACATTAAAATATTGAATACATAAGTTAAGTTTTTTTTTAATAATAAATACATGCAAAATCAAAATATCATAATTTTTAGAAATTGAAGGATCAAAAAATAGGATTTAATTTTTACAACTGCATAACAACTCTCTTCCATTTCTCTATACCATTGTAAAAAAAATTCAATGGATAAAATTTATTCCTCACTACTGAAGGGCGAATTTTTTTAATAATAAATACACGTGAAATCAAAATATTCCTTAAAAAAATGTAAAATCAAAATATCATACTTTTTAAGAAAAAAAAGTTCAACAGATTTAATTAAAAATAGGATTTAATTTGTACACATCGAAAATGTAGTTATTTATTTTTTAACAAGCATCTAATCAAATCACTTTTAATGTCATTTTATAAGTCAATTCTTAAACATCTCTACATATAAGCATCCATGATCCAATAATGGTTTGGTTAAGGTTGGCTAGATAGCTCCAAAAATTGTTGTGCAAACTATGATGGATTAGGGCTAGCATAAACACATGTACAAGTAGAGGAAGTGTTACCAAGGATAATGGTGAATATGATAAAGTATTGGTTGGAATCAATGATGTTTATAGTAGTTGTGGCAGGAGCGTGATGAATGAGCCAAATTCATATTGAATGCCCATTAGCCTCCACAATATGGGCAGGGGAGTAATTATTGTTTGTCCAAAAGGTGGGCAGTAGCAAAAGGTACATGAGTTTTAAGGATGACAAGAAAAGTAGAGTGATACTTTAGGATCATGTCTTTTAATTGTCTTCTAGCATTGCTATTGTTAGCCTCCCTAATATAACAAGAGAAGGCAGAAATATCAAAGCGAGCTTCCATAACAAATAACATACAATAAAAAGAAAAAAAATTGGGGCTAAGTGATCATGTTTTCCTCCATTGAGTTTATGTGATAATTTTTTTAAAATTTAAATTTACACTAAAATAATTAAATATAAAAAATATGATATGATATGATATTAAATGATCGGATGTTTGGTATATATTCAATAAAACTTTAAGGTATTTTAGTGTCCACAATTTTATTTTGGACAAAATGAAGGAGCATTTGATGCATCTATGTTTCATGGACACAACTTTTTTCTACGTATCTTTTTTTTTTTTGTGAATAACTTTTTTGATGAATAACTTTATTTTAAATGCATATTTATTCAACTGAATCAACCACTTTGTACGTGATTAACCATCTATCCATTTTATTCATTCATTGTAAGAAAAAAATACATGTTTGAATATTATTACTCTAATTTCTATCAAAAGTATAGTTCAAATTAATGATACTTGGATAATTACAACTCCAATCTGCATGAATAATTTTCAAAGCAAGAATCAATTGTTACAATTTCAAGGATCCTACTCTTTCAAAACAAAAAAGTTCAAGCATCCCCAGACATGCATATGCACAAGTTTTTAAATAGCAATTAATTAAAATTTCGTCAAGATTCTTAATATCACATAAAGTTGCAGTCAAATATGAATGCAATTGCAAAGACATAAAAAAATAAATATTATAGGTAGGAGACGAGGACAAAAACCTTTATCATAGCTACAATTACAGTCAGTTTATTAAAAATTTAAAACCTTGTGCATAACAAACCAACACAAATTTATCGTTCGAAATACACTTACCAATATACAAAAATAAAGATCAAAATTGCATATTACATGAATATTTAATTTTGATAATTCACTTAATTTGTAATTATACAGTCTCCTCTCATGAGATGGCACTATTATCTACTTACATACCTTAATCATGTTCACTTGAGAGATTTAATTGAACATGAAGGTGCTGCATATCTAGCTGAGAATCTACGACACGATTCTTCGTCGTCCTCCATCAAACCCTCATCAAAGTTCTGAGCATAGCTTAGAGGATCATAACCAAAACCACCAGTTGATTTGTTGCAAGTGTTTTTTCTCTTTGTCCAAGGAAGCTTCAATTTGAGACATCCCCAACATGAAACAATAAAACTTCTAGGAGGTGATGAATTTTTCTCCATTAGTTTGAGAAAGCTTCATGGAAATTAAACTTCAATAGAATGCCTTTGATTTTTGAATGTGTGGTAGAGAATATCTATATTATGAAATTTTTTAGTCAAAAGATGAAAAGCTTTTGGGGTTGAAAAAGATTGTATGAAAATAAAGAATCTATGTTTGTCGTTTTGAATGGATCAGTTGTATGGAAAAAGAATCTCATACTGCAATGATACAGTAAAAATTTCATTAAATGGGTAAAGCATGGCGGGCTCACAACAGTTTGCATGGAATCAGGAAGTACAAAAAAACTAGCTGACCAGAATCAGAACTCTTTCCGTATTCAATCATAGGTTAATAATTGAGGACATTAATTTAATGTTTAGACTAGTTAACCTAGACATTTATGAAATGGATAACCAAATGAGGGCTGAGTTTGGCAAAAGAGGTTGGTTATAGACCCAAAAAAAAAAAATCATATTTAGAATTTAATTTAGGAGAGACGGCCTTTAAATGTTTTTGTTAACAAACCAAAATGATATATATTATCACCTAAAAAATTTATGTCTAACATAAGGTGTGTATAAATCAGATCCAAAGTTGCAGAGTTTTAGTCTAAAAAGACGGAGTGCAAGAGAATACAAAAATTAAACAATGTTTAGACAAACAAGAGGGATAAGCCATCACCACAAAAAAAAAAAAAGAGCATAATTTTGTCTATTAACTAAAGAGCGGTGTTTTCCTTGTTCTTAAAAAAATGTCGAAAGAGTCCTCCTAAAAAAAATTAAAATGTGGAAGGCTCCTCGAACAAGTGCACATGTTATGTGGATTCATTAAAAAAATGATTATAATTAGTGTTAGTATTAAAATTGTGAGAGATTAAGTGTTAACTATACATTTTTTAACTTAAGCTTTTGAATGCACTCTCACATACAGATTGAGATTTAAATGAAACCCCCTAAATCACGTGCATCTCACATAATAATAGGACTCGTCCAAATTTCAACATGTAGATGAAAGTGTACAAAAAAAACGTGTGTTCTTTTTTTTAGCATTTTTTAAGTATAACGAGGGTTGGGTATATAAAACTCCATAGGTTATTTTGGAAGAGAATATATTTGCAGGAGACAGAACTTGTACTATTAATCTTGGTGGCCAAACATTAATGTAACGTATATGAAACTATATTGTTTATATGAGCATATATATTGGCATCTTTCTCAGTCTTGGGGACAATTGAGCGTTTCATATCACAATAATCTGTGGCCCAGTTATACTCAACTACGATTTGTCATTTGTCAATGTTTCTAAATTTGGAGAATTATATGTGAGCATCCATAAAATCATAGACATCTCAAGCGATGTGATAGATATAATAGGTTAATGATTTAATAAGAAGTGAAAGATAGAGCGAAAATAAAATGTAGAATATGTGTCGGAGAGTAAGGAGTATACAAATATAACAACCCTTCTATCCTTCCATGTTTTTCGTTAAACATTACATTGAGGAAAATGCTACATATGGCAAATAAGTGGGACACAATTTTTGCACGAGTATTGTGCATTTCATCATAACCTCCATCCATGCATTGGTAACCAAAAAAAAAAAAAACCTCCATGCATTCCACAAAGCGTCATGTATTCCTATAAAAGGAAATTTTGAATTGTCAAATATTGTTCCCGAACGACTTTTGAATTTCCTTTTGAAATAATATCGTTGTTATGTTGAAGGTGACAACTAGAGTACTCATGAAAGAATGATAGGTAGTTTACCTCAACCAATAAACATTCATCTTTTTAGATGATATTCATGAACTATTTTGACCCCACCAATAAATTACTCATTTTCATTGGTTGACACCATTTTTCAAAAGTAATATAGAAAAAACCTATGTTAAAAATTCGTTAACCCTTATAAAAAGACACATACAATGTTGTGTTTTTCGTGATACACATACCCCGTGACATGAATCATAGCCCACACATATAACCCTTTTCTTATTTGTAGTCCCCTATTCAATATTTTGTTGAGTTGACAATTTTCGCTAACATTTTTTTTAGCGAAGGCAATTTTTGCTAACATGAGAGCATTGTCATTTGTCCAATGTAGAATTTAGTTAAATTTAAAAATAAAAAAATAAACAAAAATTTGATTGAGCCCCACGCCCTTCAGGTTCTCTCTCAAAAATCTCAATTTTAGAATCAATTTGGTGTATATACGACCAACTTATATGACCAAAGGATGATGAGTTCTTTTTTGTGTGTGGATTATATTTCTCAAAGAACAGGGCAAGTATTTAGACTGGAGCGTGGTGCTCAATAAAATATTTGTTTTACTTCAATTTAACTAAATTTCACATTGGACAAGTGACAACGATGACATATCAGCAAAAATTGCTAACTTTAAGGTACTTAAAAATTTACCAAAATTGAATGAGGATTGATGGACTACAAAATCAAAAAGGGGCAAAATATGGGAGTTATAATCAATCACACAAAGCAATCTATGGGCTAAAATCGCACAATTAGAAACTAGGGAGACGAAAAGTACAATTAAGTAATTAATATAAGTAATTTATCTATAAATTACATACATGAAAGAATTTAATTGTTTTTTATTGGTGCACACTAGCCACTTGTCCTTACTGTACTGATTGCAACATGGAAAAGCAATATGGTTGATTCTTGGCCGTACATTTTCACTTGCATGATACAAAGCAAATGTTAGAACACAGAGTGATGGGTTGTAAGGTAAAGACATTCCTATAGAACAGGAGGTAGAAAACACATGACATTCTGTCACTACAATTATTCAGCTCCCTAGAAAAATTCAAAGCCACCAAGACAAGGTGTTTCATAATATCATCCCAAGAATATCTTACATGAGTAGATTTGAAACCTATCTCACTAAATGTCAAACATAGTTGGAGGACAAGAATAGACCAATATATTTTTTTTAACAAGAGGAATAGACCAATATTAAAGCTCTAGAATAGAAAGTTTACTTTATACTAACTAATTATGTTGGGATAAAAGCGAAGATCATACTTAAAAAATTGACAACCATCTGCTCTCCTTCAAAATAAAAAGAAAAATGATATTTGTACAACCATTTTATGACAACTTCTATAACAATTTTTCCTCTCATACTCACATTATGTTTTGACTTTCTCTCTCTATTGTTTTGATTTTTGTATAAATACTTACTTTTCTTTGTAAATTCATGTTTGTCTCATAAGTTGTCATACAAATGATTGTTCAAATAACACACTTCAAATAAAAATCTATAATCTCTCAAAATTTCCATTTCACTTGTGGTCCTTCGTTTTTTTTTTTTTGTACAAGGGTCCTTCGATTTTAATTTATGTTTTTTGAAAAATTCTAGTTTCTTTTGGGAGGAATTTTTACATTATTCCACACAATTTTATTAAAAATACAAATGCTACACATGAATTGACTTAAAAATATGGAGTAAAAGTGATTGAAAATTTTATAAAGACTAAAAGTCAAAGAAATTATTTAGAAAACCTAAAATAAAATGTTGATATATTAAAACTTTTTTTTATAAACCAATCATCAATTTCAAGTATAATTAGTTGGATGCCCTAATATCTGTCGATGAATTATTATTTTCTATTTGTTAGTGATGTTAAGTACATGTAAGGATAATAGGTGTTAGTGATGTTGTGTAGCTTTTTCTGTTTTGTATTAAAAACATGACAAAAATCAGAAATTTCATGAAACCTTCTTTATTAGAGCATTCATCCAATTTCGTGCGTTAATTTGTCGCACCAAATAGCATTGCTCTTCTCAAATTGAAGAACACAAGAACATATCGAGATATGTTCATCTTCCTTTCAAATTTGTTTTATTCGAGAAGATTTACTACGAAAAGTGTGTTCTTTTAAACAAAATGTTTTTGTGGGCAAGTGATTTTATAGCGTTTGTGTTGATTCTATTAAAATATTATGATTATAATTAGAGGTCCATTGGTATGTTGGTTCCTCTCAAAACGAATATGGAAGGAAGATGAACATATTTGGATTTGTTCTTGTGTTCTTCGATTTGAAATTTTTTTCTTCAATTTAAGAATTTGGGAATAAAAGAAGAGAAATGCTTCTTAGTACGGAATGAAAAACTAACGGAAGAAAATGCATTACGTGGCAGCCAATTTTTTGGTATCATACTGCCTTTATTCCATACAATCCGGAATTATAATTCTCCTAGCGTGAAACACCTATGAGTTTCGTCTTTTTTCGTACACAAAGCTCCGTACTATATAGCATAGCTGATAAAAGAATATATTAGGGTTTCTAATTTTCTTCCCTAATTTCTTTTATTTCAATATTAATTTCTAATTAAACTTTATGATATTTTAATATATAATTGTTAATTAAAATGACATGGAAATGAGGTGTCAAATGATGTATGTAAATTTGTTAAAAAAAATGATGTATGGAGATAATGACATGTAGGACCCTCATCATTAATTAGCATGTCACATCATCTATAGATGAGGGGACCAAATTTTTTGTTGACTTTGAAACTATGGAGATCAAAATGTTGGTTTTAAAAAAATTAACAATTTTGAAAATAAGGGGATCAAAATTGCATTTAAAAAAAAAAAATCAATTAAACCTTCAAATGTAACCATCTATATAGGACACAAATATGATGTGATCACAAAGATGCATGAACATAAGGTAAATATTGTCTTTAACATAAATTAAAATTAAGTAATATGAGATGAAACACTCAAATAGATAAAGTTAATTTGAGTACAATCTCTTTCTTAGAAATCCAACTAATTTTTGTATCATGAACCTACAAATTAACATGAAAAGCATAAGACATGAGGATACTTCCAACGAATGAAAAGTTTGAAGGAAGTCCTACTGCATTCTCGTTCCTTATATCCACGGGCGGATCTCGATAGAGACCCCAGGGGCCATGGCATCTCCCAATATTGGTATATATATGATATTAGGCATAAATATATCACAAATTTTCCTTGGTTGCAATGGAAGGGGTGCCATACTTGCATTGATATTGCGCAAGTTTGAGTCTTGCTTTGTCCAGTTTTTTATATTTCAACTGTAATTTTAATATTTTATTTAAAAAAAAGGCCTTGTGAGGGAATCGAACCAACTCCCCCAAGACCATAATCAATGTAGACCAACCACTAGACTATTGATTACTCTTTAATTGTTTTGTGAAACTTTTTAATTTATATTATATACAATTTTGGTACCCCCAACAAATTTACTCAAGATCCGCCACGGTTTATATCAGGAATTCTCCCTTGATAAAGAATGGTATATATACTACCAACAGATGAATCTTATACATCTCTTCTTTTCTTGCAATAGAAAATTCTCCCAAAGAAGATTATGTTTGAAATTAAGGGAGTTTGTTATTATTATTGTCAAAACAAAAACATAAAAATACAATTCCACGCATCAAGATAGACAAGTAATAAAAAAAAAAATCAATTATCTGCAAATCATAATCTAACACGAGAACAATGAATTTTCTCTTGGAAGAATCATTTACTTTAGATGAATTCGAAGTTTGTCCAAACTCCATGAATTTCCATTATTTAGTTTCAGTAGATGATTAAGGACAAATGCAAAAATCAATTACAGACATTGATTTTTTTTTTCTCTTTCTTCTAAATTAATCTGATAAAAATATACATGTGGACACACTTTGCTATTTTGTCTACCAACTCCAACACTTTCATAAATACTCGTTTTGTTTTCTATTTTTAAATTTAAATTTAATGTCATGGAAAAGGATTTAACGAAGTGAGATAAGTTGAATTATGTTAGCAACATACTGCTCTCAATACACATTTTTTAATTTGTTAAAATTTAAATAGATTTCACGAATTTATGTGGGGTCTATGTAATTCAGTGGTAACCATTTAAATTTCAATCACTCCAATTCAATTAAAAGGTGTGTATGAGAAGAACGTATCAATAACACTTTTTAATTCAAGTGTGCATTGTCATATTATTTGGTCACTTGTCACATTAGTGTGTGTTTGGTTTTAAGAAAGTAGATTGTGAACGGAGGTGGATTAATAAAATTGGGTAGAAAAGAGGTGTAGTTAGTGACCCAAGTAGTGTGTTAATGATTTAAGCAGAGGGCGGTGAAGTTACAACAAGAATAGTCACCAAAATAGAGGTGTGGATATTAACCCCGTTAGAAAGATTAAGTGAGAAACAAACTCTTGGTGGTTATAAATAGAGGAGAAGATTAGAGAATTAGGGTTACAACAAAATAGAGAAAAAGATAGCGAGGGAAAAAGAAGAAAACTAGGGTTAATAGGAATGGAGGCATAAAGAGACGGCCAAGGAGAGATTCAACAGTAGGAATTCATCAATTTGCAGAACATCGAGGTAAGGGGGAGAATCTTTGCACTTTAGGGCATCTTAATCTATGATGGGAGGGTTGTCTTAAATTTTAACATGTTGTTGCTATTATGATGTGAATTTTGATGAGAGAATGATGATGAACGAATTGAAAGATGAAGTTGAAAGATGATAATTAAGGAAAACTAGTTTAGGTTTTTTAATTGAGTTTTTAGTCTTAAAACGAGTGGATAATCTGGTAGATTAACGAAGGATTAGTGTTTGAAAGATAGGATAATCATGGAGTGAATATTAGGGTTGAGTTTGGCGAGTTTAAGGTCGAAAACGTAGTTAGGAAAGGTCCCCTAAGGCGAAATCGTAGAAAATCTACGATTTCTGTAACCAAAAACAAATATAAAAACTGGGACTTTTCTGTTCAGAATTAGGTTTTGATGTCTTCATGAAAATTTTAGCTATGAATGTTATCTTTAGTTGGGCGTTGGTTTGACCTCGTTCTAAAATCTAGAACTCAAGATATGATCAAAATACTACACAGGGATCATGAGGGTCGTGCTCTTTTTCGAGGCTTAGGAAAACTAACTTTTCGACTCTTTTCTGTTCTGAACAAGGTTTTGATGTAAACATAAAAATTGTAGATATGGATGTTCGATTTCATATAGCTTTGGAGTGACTCCAATAGGACGTCAAAAATTTGAGTTATGATCAAACTACTACACATAGGTCAACACGGTTGTGCACTCTTCCTAGGTTTAGGAAAACTAACCTTTGCACCCCTCTCTGTACCGAATTGGATTTAGGTTCCTTCACGGAAGTTATAGATATGAGTGTTATATTTTCTTTAGATTTGGTTTGACCTCATTCAGACATTCCTAAGTTGAGTTATGATTAAAATGTCGCACGTGGGTGTTTGCACATTCATCTTTTTAAATTTTAGTGATGTTAAGTTAATGGTTGTATTTGATGTATTATATCAATTTGAATGAATAACGTATTTTTTGTTGTAAAAAAAATTGTGATGTTACACACGCTTATATAAAAATGCGCTTTTCGTTTGTTACTCATAGGTCCATTCTCTCTTAGAATTTGGACAGTCTTACTCAACTCTTATAAAACTTACTTCTAAGGTCAGAACTACTCACCACTTGTAAACAATGGTTGAAACAATTAAGACGACCTACATGACCATGCTTAAACTTAAATTTTTTTTGACAGACCTAACATATATCTTGCATATTTCCACATCTAGTTATAAATATAGATTTTTTTGAGACACTTAACACACCCGTTCATTTTCAAGATCGAACATTTAAAGTTTGACTTGAGTGATTTGATAGCAAGTGATCAAACAAATCTTGAATATATTTTGATATAAGAAGAATGATAGCAACACACCTTCTAACACACACTTTCTAACACACACTTTCTAACACACTCTCTTTGATTGGTTTGGTGGGTCCCATATGAATTTTAACCAATCAAAGAGAGTGTGGTGAAAAGTGTATGTTAGAAGGTATGTTGTTAACATTTCTCTTGATATAATCTTAAAATTTGTGTTGACCATAATTCAACTTTTATAAAATCAACTTTTAAAACAATGATTTATCCATTGCTCATAAGCACGTATTCGCGATATATCTTATCAAAATGAACAGTTAGTATTAAAAATGTCAAAACAAACATCTTTCTTACTAAAGCTTGTCTGGTCAAGCAAATGTTCACCCTAATTTTAACCTAATCTTTTCCCTCCATCCTTCAAGCAATTAATTTTCGTGAGTGGTTTTCCTACTCAGCATGCTAGGTTCAATTTTTAAATTTCCCTCCCACAGCCTTTGGAGTCTGCCGATGCATGAATGTAATGCAATTAATAACCACTATCTTCATTGCTATGTTTCCAATGCTCAAATTTTCAATGCTTTCTCTTCCCCATGCTCAGATTTTCATATGTTATTTATATAGGAGTTCTGTTAACAATTTGCTTTGCCTTTTCCAAACCTTATTACCTCTTAATCTGGTTATTTGGTAAGATAAATCATGGCAGATAGACCTTTTTTATTTGAGGATAGTTGGTTTATCTTTAGTTGCTGACCTTTTTCTTAATGTGTTACTAATTTGAATGTCTAAAAGAGATTATTGATTCGTTGGAGGTACAAATTGCTTTGAATTGGAATAGTGAATTTAGGACTATTCTCCAACGACAACATGGTAGTTGGCAGGAATTACATTGATGTTGTCCCTCCCTACTATTGCAGATTCAAGTTTGTATCGTCTTCAATATTCATCCAAATTCCCTCTTCTACAAATTAAATAGAGTGATTATATAACTCATAACTCTGGCATTGAGAAGAGCATATATAACTCCATTTTGCATATTAGTTTTAGTCCTTTTTTTTTAATTAATATTAGTTTTATTCCTTGATCTCTAAGTTCTTTTTATATTTCACGTTATTTTTCCCCCCAATATAATGCAATTGGCTCACCAAAAAACTATATGTTATAGCACAAGAATTCTACTGGTATTGATATTTTTTTTCATTGACAGATTCATATTGTAGCATTTCAGAAAGAGAAAGAAATATGATATTCATAGCATGGTTCTCAATGGAAGGAAGATAGTAACAATGACCAAAATATAGAAAGTTTAAGCCACTCCACATTATTATTGTTGAGATTATGAAATGAGAAATTCTTTGTATATATCTTTAAACTTATATATAAATCATTATTTTTTTGGATTTTACCTTAGGTTCATAAGCAAATCGCATAGCATATTATCTCTTTTGTTCCAAAAGTGAAGTGTGGATTTCATTTGTTCTTTTAGTATATTAGTTCTCATATGATAATCTTTGTTTATGTTTTGTTATAAAGTCAATTACAAATGTGTATATATGAAAATCAATCACCCTCGGTAGTAGTTCTAAGCTATTAATTGAATAACTTCCTTTAAACCTCAATGCGGAAACTCAACAAATGGTTTAGTCATCATCCAAAAAAGTACAAGGTTACCACCTATGAATGGTTATTTGTTACCCAAGCAAACAAATAAGTTTAATAAATTATGTTTTTGGATATGCAAAAAGTAAAGTAGACGTATTGGTAAAATTCAAATGTTAAGATTTTTATTGCAACATTTATCTCTATTAATTTCTTTTGTAATTTTTAATAGTATTAAACTATTTTGTAATTTATATTTTTTTTAACATTGCACCAATCAAGTTTAAAACTTGCTAATGTGTGGAACTTACTGTGTTGGACTACATCTTTTTGATTCGGTTTTAAGCCAACACAATTGTACACGACATTTTTGAGCTATGCTATGAATTATGACTACTTCTATTTACTTTATTCCACAATCGGATGAAATTTAAATTCAAAGATAATGGTATAAAAAAAAAATATGAATGTTTATCATACTATGTTTAATAGAACTATACAATATCACTCATTGATGTCTATTGCGGTTGGTAGGACCCGTGCGTCGTCCGGGTCAAAAGTCTAGTTGGAATAAATGGTAAACCTTTTGCACGGCTCAATGATTATTTGTGTGAATGAAACACAATTCCCAAAATATTTATTATGAAAGCGAATATATGTTATTTTTGGATTGAACATCTTATCAATTTGATTCTTCTTCCCAAGGTATCATGAACAATTATGGGCACCATATAATATGCTTCCATTTATTAATTATTGCAATTCCGATCCTTCTTAAATAATTGGGTTGTAACTTGTTCTGTTTACCAGCAACTCATGTTGTAAATCTGGAGTGTAAAGGAGACGTTGGTTTCATGGTTTATACAATAGGGACATTTGTGTAATTATAACGTTTACTTCTAGGATTCTAAATCTTAAACCAAACATATTTTACCTATTCCTTAGAATTATTTAAAAAAAAAAATTAACGAAACACTTTTTTTTTTCTCTATATTTTTCTGGGAATAAAATTTTCAGTTTCATATTCCGGGAAAATTAATACCTAGGAATACATTTTGTAACCATCAAACAAACGCTTCCATAGTCATTTTAGTTTTTAATGTGTAACGAGTAGTCACAATTTATCGAAATTTTAAAATAGTCATTGATTATACACTTATCAGTCAAAATAATCATTGACGTCCAAATTGTCCTTCAATAGTGATATTAACTCTTTTCATATACTCATCTGTTTCAAAGTACATGTCTCAATTTTAAAATGTGTATCATTCACATAACTTACTTTGACCATATTTTGTTACTAATATATGAATACAAATGTTAGTACATAAAATATTATTTGATTTGTCTCGATGAATATTTTTAAAATATCAACATTTTATACATTTTTATTATTATTATTATATATATATAAAAAATTAAAAATATTAATGATCAAAGTTATGTACCGATAAATATGCAATGATTGATTGTGACATGTATTTTGGATGGAGGAAATATAAATAATATGACATAAAGTAAATTTTTTTTTAGGAAAATATGACATAAAGTAAATATTTATTGATATTGATATAAAAAAGAACTAAATTTTAACCAAGACAGTTTATTTTGAAGAGTAAATTACACTCCCCTCCCCTCAAAGATGCTTGAAATACACTCCCCTCCCCTCTTATGTTAAAATATACAATTCCCTCCCTTGAAAAATAAAATTTACACTCCCCTCCCTTATAAGATGCTTGAATTACAACCCCCTCCCTTGATAATTAAATATACATTACACTTTAATCTATTTTAACATAAATAAATATTTTTATGATATATATTAATTTTAAACCACCCTTTAAGAAAAATTAATTCATTTCTTTATAATTTAAATGTTAATGATAATTAAATTTAAATATTTTGCTATTGATTTTATAATTTAGAGTTTAAAATTAACTTTTAAATAACCATGGTTTATTGTCGTTAGAAATTTTTCACATATTTTAATTTTATTTTGGCTTGTTTCATATTTTATAATAGGGTTTAAAACTACATGTTAATGAAATTGTGAATAAAAAATAGCAAAAAAATATGTATTCAATTTTTTATTATGTTAAAATAGACCTGCAATACTGTTATTTTCGAAGTGTATTAGATTATTATTCTTTTGCTAGATTATTAAAAATAAAAAAATATATATTGAGGGAGTAAAGTGTAGATTTTAACATAAGAGGGGAGAGGAATGTAATTCAAGCTTTTCTTAGGGGAGGGAAATGTATTTTTCTCTAATATGTTTTGAATAAGAGGAAAGGAAATGTATATTTTAACATAAAAAGAGAGGGGAATATAATTCAAGCATGGCGAGTGTAATTTACTCTATTTTAAAATTTCGATAATTATCGTGCTCACGACAAATAATATTAGTTATGAGAACTGACGATGCAAATCCGCCATGGCCCCACACCTAATAATTTAAATCAATTCTTATAACTGTTGCTTCAGATATTTTCATTTCGCTCTCTTTCTCTCTCCTTCTTCTACCGCTTTCTCATTCTTCTCTCTCTCTCTCACTTCGCTCACGGAAACTTCAGCGATCAATGGCGGATTCCGTTTTCCATCTTCCGAATTCGTTTGAACGCTGAGAAACTGCAAGAAAATAAAGGTAAAAACCAAACGAAAACAAGAAATTAATGCTGATTCCATTGCACCATAACCAAAGACATATAGAGAACGTTATAGTAGAATTGTTTTAGTTTTGGATTTGGTATCGTAATGATATTCGTAAACTTAGCAGTTTATTTTATTGTTATATCTTCTAGGTTACTTTTGTGATGGTTTTTCAACGGAGACTTGCGTTTGGATCTCAGGTAACTAAGAAAAAGAAACTTCAAGTGCATGTATATACTAGTTTTAATTTATATTTTTATTAATGAAATTTTTTATAGTGTTTTAAATTTAATCTAGTATAATATAATGCACTTTGTTAGGAGGAAAAGAAGTTGTCTAGCATGATGTACTTTGTTAGGAGGAAATTGTAGTTTTGGTTATGCTGTTGCTGGATTTGGATTCAGTGCAGTCGATAATCGCTATGATCAGACCGTTCAAATTTTAAAGCAGTTTAAATTTTTGTTTAATATAAAATTTTGAGGTTAAAATTCTGACGGCCTCGAACTTGCTGACTGTGTGGAATCACTCACCCATAGTAGTTAATAGCGGATAGCGGTGCGTAGCGGCCGACCCCAAAAATGCTATAGCGGGATAGTGCATAGTGCAATGACCGCTATTTCATAGAGAACATAATAGAGTTTTATATGAACAAAACAGAGGATTGTTTGTACAAACTACAAACAAAAACAGAGAGAGCAAAATGGAGTTCGGAATCAATAATAACAAAGAAAACTAGAACAAAAAAGTAACAGGACAACAGAGTTTGAGATTGTTAAACAAAAAAATAACAGGATAACAGAGCAAACACGACAAAGTAGAGGAAGATTTACAGTAGAGGTGAAGAAGTTTCACAGAACAGCAGAGAGAAGATGCTGAGAGAAAATGCTTTTCGCGTTTTGTATATAAACGCCGTTTTGCGTAAGAATGAAAGAAGGAGGAGAAAACCTGAACTTTTTAGGGTTTGATGAAAATGTCAAAAATACCCTTGTTTTTTATTTTTAAACCAAGGACAATTTTGTATTTTCTCTTAAAATGAAATAGCGGTTCTAAACCGCAAAACCGCTACGAAGCGGTGCGCCGCTATAGCGCCGCTATCTCACACCGCAACGCTATGGCTTGTTGCATAGCGCTCCGGCACCGCACCGCACCGCGCGGCTGATATAGCGCCGCTATTGGCCGCTATTGACTACTATGCACTCACCTGCACATATGAAGCATATCAAGTGTGTCCGGATGTTGGGTAAGTATCGTGTCCGCACAGACACGACACCAACACATATGAGTACATTGAATCATGTCATTTTCTCAAATTATTATCGATGTCGACATGTCCATGTCGTGTCCATGTTTGAGTCTGTGCTTCATAGCTGCACACAAGTCGTTACCGATTGATATGTACTTATTCCCCAACAACGGCAATTGTTGGTTGGACAAAACACTTGAACTTGTTTGATATGTAACCAAATTTTGCTTTCATTAAACAATGACTTTGATATATACATGATTTATAGTCATAGTTTTAGGAATCTGAGAAAAAATGAAATTAAGGATACCTATAGGAATTAAATCAAATATGTTAAAACATATACATCTCCTAATTATAGTAGATATTTTCCTTGGATAGGAGATATGTTCAAACGCATACCCTGAAGATAGAGATACAAATCATTTGTACCAAACCTGTTACAAATGAACTAATTGTCCTCGAAGAGGCCAAAGAAACGGTAAGAATATCTACAAGATGTTAATTGGAACGGACAAATTCAATAGAAATTTTCTGGAAGTGATGATCATCTATATGATTGGTCCATTCATGAAAAATTAGACTTGATGTAATGTGTAGGGCAGATTGATTATCACAATGATCTTCAACACTACCGAACTTTAACCATGAAGTAATCTTATAAGTTCACGAGTGATTGTTGCCATAAGTGGAAACTCGACCTTTGTATTGGGTCAAACAACCACATTTTGCTTCATACTTTGTTAGGATACAAGATTCTCACTAACAAAGATATTATATCCTAAAGTAGGCTGCCTATTTGATAGGTGAACTCGTGTGCATCTGCATCATGAATACCCCACAACTTGAGTATACACGTTGCCTTGATTTCGTTGATCTGAAGCATTCTCAATGATAAGCACATGGGAATTGCATGAATTGACTCACTACACTACCTGTACAAGAAGTTTTCCCAAGATTCTGATAAAAAAGTGATTGAATAGATGATTTTTGAGTTCGGATACTCACTCATCATTATTCATGTAATAACTATATTATTCACACAAACCATCAAATAAATATATATGCCAATTTGAGCATGTCAGAAATTTGATTGAGATCTTTTCCATCTTTCGTGAATGTCTGTTAGAGTTGTAGGTATTGTTGTGGTTTTTTTGTTGACTGTTGTTATAATTATTAGTTATATATATTCTTTCACTTTATTATCATTGCTATAGTTTCCTTAGATAGTTTACATGTGTCTGAATTTCCCTCTTTCAAGAGATTCTCTCTGGTATGTATTGTCGCGTTGTATGTGGAAGGCAATTATTTAGTATTGTTTTTGTCTCATCCAAGTTGGATTCAATTGTTCTCTTGTTGTCCACTCATATACCATCAATCCTCTTTTATTGACCATTGATATGTTGTTTAGTGAATGATAGAGATTAATCTTGTCAATTTTTGTATTTTATTTTTATTATAATGTTACAGTTATGAGGGGAAAACTGATGGTCTCACATTTGGTGTGATATGACCTGAAAAGGTGTTTGTAAGTAGGATGCATATCTCACCTTGCAAGTATGGTTGAGTCAGGTCGAATGCATATTTTAAGATGGTATTAGAGCCAATCCTAGATCCATTAACTAGGTCACCCATTATGGGGCCACTCAGGTCACACTCTAGATGTCTAATCTTGGGCATGAACACTCTACGCTGAAAGTCCCACATTGGATATGAATGTGATATGACGTGAAAAATTGTTTATAACTGGGAGACATCCCTCAACTTACATATTGGTTTTTGTAAGAAAGTTTAGGCGTTTTTTCATTTATATTTATGTGGGTAAAAGTTGGTGTTAGAGAGGGATTAAGTTGAGCTTTCAATTGTACAAGTTTTTATAAATGCCTTGACATGTCCATTTGAAAAAATATGCACATACTTTGAATCTCTATTCTCTAGGACTGTTAATTTCAGCTTATCCAATGTACAATTTACACACAACTTATTTGCGCGGCTGAGAGTGCATTTTAATTTTATTAAACCCTATATACATATCTTGAAATTGCACATGATGTACGACAATGTAAAATATTTCTCCTATGCCTGCAAGGTTTTTAGGAGTTCAAACAGAACCTATTACCAGTCAGATAATGTAGGACAATTTAGAATAGTTTGCATAATGCAAGAGGCAAGAGCTCTTTTCTTGAATCGAAGCTTGTAGAATGAACGGGCTCATCTACCTTGTTCTGAAATTCAATTTTAATCTAGAAGAACGGGGAAGCAAGGATTTAATTTTATACTCAGGGAATTTAGGCTCTTATTACCAGGTCAAGTACCAGCTCTGAGTCGGATAGAACCGGTCCAAAACAGACATTTCGTATGAAAGGTCTAACAGATTCTTTAGTTGTTTGGTGAAGACTAATCAATGGTTTTACATCAAACATAACATTAGGAATAGAATTGAGATAGCAATGATTGCTTCTCTTAGATTGAACATCTTGCAAACTGAGGGAAACTAGTATGGCTGTACTTTACATTAATAGTTTCATGTTGTGGCTGTGGAGGCCTTGTTTTCATCATAGAAGGCGCATAACTTTGCTTTGCTTACGATTACAAATACTGCTTGCTAATATTCTTTCATCTTATTTAAATTAATCTACCATAGTAATGCTCATTTATTTGGCTGTAGATATAATGACAGTTTTGGTTCAATATATTGAGTTGCATATAGTTTTGTTTCCTTTTAATATTGATATGTCCCCGGTTTCATTCTCATAAAACCTTGGTGTATTTAGCATCACAGATTATGTACTGTATCACTATTCTATTTTTAACTGTTGGTGTGCTCTGGGCTTTTATTTTCATTTTGATTGCCCTTTTTAATTGTAAATGATAGTATTAAGTTGAAAAGTCCAAAATGGTGGACAACGTTAAGCATTAATTTTCTAATATTAAGCGAAAGTTAGGTCACAATTTTTTGTGTATGTAAATTTATGTTAAAGCTCATTACTTGTCATAGATTGGTGTTTAAATTCATTTTGCTGGATGGAATCTTTATATCCCCTATGCGTTGATTCTGTTCAATATGTTATTACCAACGCTGTAGATGCTTTAATCTTGCAGTTTTCACCCAATTGAAGGCCAATAATAATTTACACAACGAGTAAAATGGTAACACATCCGTTTAATTTGGAGAATTTCTTTGTAGAGTCTCAGCTACACACAAGATGCTTCATTGTTTATCACATACATGCTAATGTTTTTTTTTTTGTTCATACTTTCAAATTAAAAATATTTCGAAGTAAATGGTTTGTGGCCTATATGCCACATTCATATATGAAATTAAAATCAGAGTCCATTTTTCTTGTTTGCAGGTGAGACACACTGATTTCCAAGGAATGCATCAATGCAATTGTAGCCTGCTGAAGCAATCAAAACATTCTGATGTCAATAGTTTTTGATCATGATTAATGGTATACTAGCTAAATGATCAAAATCATACCCTAGTTTTGTAGTTCCTGAAGGGGCCTTGTAGTGTTGTTGCTGTGGCTGGCTGAGCTGGAGATTCACAGGTACATTTGGATCATATCCTATGCCTACACCATTTGTGAGACTCAAAACTCTGTTTGTTCCATTCTTATCTTTTGTTCCATAGACCTGAGTTAGTGAAAATCTCTTTTGGAGTTCAGAATATAGCAAGGTTGCCTCATTAAAAAATTTGATAATTTAGTTTGAGATTATTTTAGTTTCTATAGCCATACAAACCAATACCTTCTTTTTCAATTTCATATTTTCTTGACAATTTAGGTTTACCTTACGATACAGTTCGACATTTTCTTGGTGTATGATGTCTCCCTGCAGAATATAAAAGCATATTTTATTTAACGAATTGCTAAGTTTCTTAATTTCTCCATTTGAGGACTGACCTTTCGATTTAGTTCTTGTATTTCATCCATAAAAAGTTGCTCCTGCATAAGTCAATTGTATGTCAACTATGGTATCTTTAGATGCAAACTTGATAACTGTATTTTTGATAGAGAATGCAAACCTTTTTCATACGAACACCACGAAGGCTGATTTCCAATTGGTTCTCCAAACCCTGTAATTCTTTGACTGTCAAACCTGATAACTCTTCGCCCATTATTTGCCTGTAAAATCATGCTAATAATGAAATGTTTGGATGGGAACCTTAAATGATAGTTCATTATCAAGTGTAGGCAATGAATGTATGATTCAAAAATATTTTTAGCTGTATTATTATTAGCAAAAATTTGAAAGTTTTTTTTCTTTTTTTTCTTCTCAGTTTTAAGTATTTGTAATGAAAAACTTACGTGCACTTCCATTGTCTTTTCAGGGTTGTTACTCGGAGAGGTAAGATACATCTAAAACATTCCTAAAGCATTATCAGTATTCTTTGGAACTAAAATCTTACTCCTTGAGATTTTCCTTCTTAACTCTTAAGCAATGGAGTAAACCTCAATGATTGTCTGACTCTGAACATTATTGAATTATTTGAATTTGTAGAAGTATTGACTACACTGTATTACTGTGTGGCCAAAAAGTTCTATTGCAGATCTTTCCAATGGTTCCTTTATAACCATACAAAATCTGAACCAACTAGGTCGTGCATCATTCTAACCATCTTCACCTGTGTTATGTTATCTTTCTAGCAGGTTTCATTTCGTCTGCTTATCTTATAAGTCAGTTGCTTTTTCAACAACTGTTTATTGAACACACATTTATATTTTGCTTTCTTGAAGGGTTTGTTTGTAACATGGGAGTGTTGTAATACCTTAAATATTTAATACATTAGATATAGGTCTGATAAAAGTTTGAACGATGAGGACTCCTCCTTAAAGGCTAAAGGCAATTAGAATATTGGTCAATTGTAGTCATGATTGTAGTTATACATGCTCAATAGCTTTATAGTTACTCCTTTGATTAGCACCTCTACTTAATGCACTCATAACATAACCTAAACACATTTTATCTCCCAAAATACACTTTGTTTCTGTTGTAATATTATAACAGTTTCAACGAGAACAAAGTTGCAAACTGATAGTCAGCGCATTTAAATCATATTATTTTCTTTGTTTCCAACTAATTGTTATCTTCACCCGTATGATGCATGGTAGCCAGATTAACATCTTATAATTCGGGCATATAAAACTTGGCTGTAAAATAAGAGGTCATTCATACCCTATATAAGTACATTTTTGGCCATATCGCATCCTATTAAGATTTCATTAAGATACTCACGTTAAACAAGGATACTTGAACTGGTGGAGCTTTTGTAGACTCAGCTTTCAAACTCGAGTTTATCAAATATAAAAAATATTATCGGAAAAATTTACGGTTTCCAAATAGAATATACTATATAGTACCATTTCCTTAAAAAAAAGAAAAAAAAAGAATATAATACCATTAACACAGTGATAATTCAACATTTCAGTTCAATAATAAATATAATAAATCAAAGTAGCAAATCACAATAATGAAGTGAATTAGTACTAGTTGCGACACTAACTACTTTTGAGCGATAGATGCATTCGAATTTTTGGCCATTACCCTAAATATCTGTCCCATGTTTCCATTGGACATATTTCTAGGGGCATTCTTCCTAGTAGACTTCTATAAGCGGCAACTGTGTTGATTGAGGACCTTGACACAATATTATCAGTCTCTATACAATAAAAAACAATTCCAAATTGATTTACAAAGTTCCATTTGTATTATTGAACAATTGGAGTGTAACATAGTAGTTTGATAAATTTGTGTTTCTAAGTGTTGAGGTCTATTGTCTAAAAGTTCAAATTAATACGTACTCTTTTCTTTTTCTTCTTTTTGAGTTAGTCGGTGAAACTGGTTTTGAAACCAGTTGGATAGTTGCACATTTCCAATTAGAGTGTGACATAGTAGTTTGTGTTCTTAAATGTGGAGGCACATGGTCGAAAAGTTCGAGCCAGATTTGAATCCTCTTATTTTATTTTTCTCTCCATCTCTTTCCTAGCGATCTATCTCTCTTAATCCCACTCTCTCTTCATTATAAAATGATTTTATAATGAGAGAGTGAGAGTAAGATTAAGAGAGAGATCGAGAGTTAGGAGAGAAATGGAGAGATAAATGAAAGGAGAGCATCCAATTTGGTTCAAGTCAATGGACTCAAACTCTCCACCACTTATAAACAACATAACTTTTCCTTGCTCTCATCTATGTATGACTTCTCAATCTCCAACAGTTTTAGAAGGGTAAAACAAGTAGAGGTTTATGCAACAATTCACTATATTTTAGAGAATGACTCGTGAATCCTAAGTAAGAATCAATTTCAGCTTAACAATAGTCTAATGTTCTTTGACAGACCTACCAATTAAATATTGCAGTAACCTCTCTCTATTTCATTTTAGTACTTTGCTACGGGAAGCTGGTCTTATATTTCCACAGTTGAAGGTTTTAATGCTATTGTATCCCATGTCTTTCTACGCCTAAATACTTTGTTCCATGCTCCCTAATTTTGCAATAATCTGATGTTTTTTTTGACAGGTCTAGCAATTAATTATGCAGTAACCTTTCTTTGTTCTCATTACGACTATTGATTTTTGTTATGTCTTCAATTCTTGCTTGTTATGTCTTTTTGAAAACAGGGAAAGTTGCATTACCTCCTCAATATGAGCTGAAAGTCGCCTCACTTATAAGTTACTACATTCGTGTCATTAATCATTCTAGTTGTGAGTACCTTGCTTCTCAAATTTTCCTTTAAGACAATATCATATTGAGTATTCTCCTATTTTTTCTTGCTTAAATCTACTCATGCATCATATAGATTATGTCTTAGAATTGAGTTTTCAAGTTTTCCTTAGCTCTCCCTCTCACCCTTGCTATTACATAACCTACCTCTCTAACTAATGCTAACTAAAGCACTCACTCTAACTCCCTGAACTAACAAACCTATTAGAATTTACAGTAGTTTGATGTAAAAAACGTTGCTCTAGAGATAAATAACTGCATAATATAGGATTTCCCTTGGAGTTACTGCTAGAGGAAATAACAAAGTGTACTTGTGTTTGGATTTGGAGGCTTACAAAAACAACGCTTTCTCTTCAGATTTTCTTTAAACCAAGGTGGTAAACTAACATGTTTACTTTTTTATTTTTTGAAGCACCAACAGGTTTGCTCATGTAGTTGTATAAACCACCTCAAACATATGTTAAACAAACTCACAGTTTTTCTATTTTCCAAAACAAAGGTTTTACTTTTGGAGACATCAATTAGCATAAAGATCATGCTTAAACCAGCTCCAAGATATGTTAAATTTATCAAGAGTCAATAATCTCAAATTAAAAATTTTACAACCTTATCTTGTGTTTATCTAAAACAGCATAGGAAATGAGTAGCAAAGTGTTTACTTTTGATTGCATACAAATTACTTAACTCCGTTATATTGAATCAATGTTAAATTGAGTAAGTTGGCAAATTAATGTACCAAACGAGGCCTTGCTGTCGTGTAGTATAAAACCGAAAACATTGAGATACCAAATGATCTAGGCCTTCCCATCATATACTAATACCAGGACATGCTTGGCCAAACCATATTACAAATACCAGATACCAAACCAAAATACCCAACCAGATAAAACCAAAATACTGCACCTGATACCAAACTAGATTAACCAAAACAGATTAATATATATACCGACATCAATATCTAATTAACTAACGAGTAGACTGTAGTCTCTTTCAAAAACATTAACACGAATTAACAATCAAAGAAGCCAGTTATTTCTTGATCTAATCCACTAATATATAAAATTCCAAAATAGGAATGTTAACGGGGTGGGGAGACCCGTCTCTGCCATCCCCATTCTCATTCCCCACCTTGGAGAGTTTTTAACCCTTGTCCCCGTCTCTGCGGGGATCCATCAACACTAAAAATAAGATCAAATTTCTATTATTTTCAATGAACTACTCAGGGACAGGGTCCTTGTGGGGCAGGGGTTGTGATAACCATCCCCGTTTCTGCTTGTGGGGAAAATCTTCCCACCCAAGGGGTCTAAATGGGACAATCTCCACGGGGATCCTCTCACTTGCGGATACAAATTAATGTTCTTACTCTAAAACCATGTTATTTCTAGTTGTTAACAATACTTTCTCTCATGCCCCATCCATGTGTGTAGCAGTAGTATGATAGTTAGCCTACTTATAATTAATATATACATTTTTTTTTACATTATAAATCAACCAAATTCATTCCCCTCAAAGCAAGAGATTGTATCTTGTTTCTTGACCCCTAAAGAAAACCTACATGGATAACATATATACTTATGTAAGTTGGTGAGGACACAGTTGAGAAGCATTTCCTTAACGATCGTAGGAGTTTGAAGTACTCAATGGCTATTCATATCTTGAGGAAATATGTTCTCGATTTTAGCATAAAGATCGTAGGAGAATGGCAAGCACAAGCATAAGTCCATTAGTTTCCCATTAGCGGAATGATAGGATGGGAAATAATGAAGTCCATGATTGGTAATTCTAGTATTAATATAAGGAAAATAATATACTTGGTGTACACCAAATTTAATCTAGTATATGCTGTATTATTGAATGAATCAGATCCATCATCATCTCAGAATCACACTTGGAAAAGAACGTAAGGGTGAAAATTTGAGTATGGAGGTGTAACCAAATGCTTATTGTGCTGGTTGAGTTATAAATCCACAATTTGACCATGGAGACGTAAACAAATGCTTATTATACAGGTTGAGGTGTAAATACAAAGTGTAAAGACATGAGTTAAAATAATGCAGTTGCCTGGTCAGGTGTAGAGGCAAAATTTTGAGCTATATCATAAGACTTGAGTTATTGTGGAATGAAATTATATTGGATGATTGAATGATTGAGTATGAAGATCCTCCTAAGTGTTTTATGGCAATATACTAGCATGAACATTGCTCATAATGTAATGAAGTAACTAAACATGTTGAAATAGACCAATACTTCACTTAATGAGTAGCTGAATAGTGGAGTGTTAACCTTAGCATATGTTGCCACTAGCTGAAATATGTAATAATAGTGGAGTATAACCAAATGCTTTCAGCATCTTAGTAGCAAAAGGGAATGATGTATGTTCATTAACGTAGGTAACACATTTTGGGGCAGAACTTCCACATATTCTCGATGTATGTACGGATATGCTGTTTTCCCCTTTTCTAGTATGGTGTTTTATGTTTTTGACCGAAGTAGGGTGCTTTCTGTTGTAAAAAAGTAGGGTGTTTTCTCTTTTATTTATTTCATAACAGAATTACAGTATTGATTGTAAACCATCGATGTTGCAGCTGAGTACGATTTTATATACCCAGAATCTGTTTTTACCGTTATTCAGGATATTATTATTCATCTCTTCAATTGCTATTATATTTATAGTAGTGCCTGGGAAAGTGTTAATTGTAGCCAAGAAACTGGTTTAATTATGGCATCTGTAGGTTCATAGTACAGATTTAATTTACAGCTAGACGAAATCTGCGACTGACCAATGTATGTACCAACCGGAATATGCTCGAGTCTAAAGTAAAAACTACTCTAAATGTTTTTCTAATATGGTTTTCTACTCATTTTTAAAACAAACACATGCGAAGTTTTGAGGTGCCAACATAGTTATAGTCCTTTTGCTCTATCTATAGTGATGTCTCTACACTCTTTTTTGTTGTTTTGATTAAAATAAAATATGTTGAAGGGTGTACCGGTGACTTTCTTGTAAATTATGCAATTGTTGCCTTAACATTGCTGCCTCCCTTTGCCAAAACTGGAAAATGAATTAAACAACATACATTCTGGTTAGATATTAGAGGTAGTCAGGTAGATACATTCTGATCAGATGTTATAGGTTAATTAATCATCAAATATGAATACTTCTATCATAATAAACATTGAACATAACTCATGGTTTTTTGGGTGAATACTTCTATCATAGTAAAAATTGAATATGTGTTATATGAAAGTCTTCAAACATATTTCATTTAATTATACTCTATGAGTAATATTTATTTCTCCTAGGAGTGGCTTTTTTTTTTTTTGAAGAAGCTAAATTAGCCCACCAAAATTTTTTCCTCGGAGTGTTTAACCGACATCATGGTTTGTGTTTAGGCCTAACAAAGATCTTTTAACTGTATATGACCGTACCAACCACAAGCTGCAAAGTCCTACTAAGTACATGTTTGAAATCATCGAGCTTCAACAAAATTACAATCTTGCTGTGATTTTGTCAAACTTATTGTGATTCCAAACATGAATTTAAGTTCCTGCAGCTTTTGTTGTATCATATGCTGTAGTTACTATAGACCACAGTTTCATATAAGGTGTTCATAGATTATTAGATAATCTTTCTTAGAAGAAGATAATCTTATACATTATAGCCTTTTTTGAGAAGATGCGTCCAAATTTACTACCATCTAACGAAAAGAAAATTATAATGTTTTTACTTTAACTTGAAAAGAGTCTTTGAATACTCAATAATCAGGAAAAGAACATAAGAACTAAATAAAATAAGAGAATGCAAGTGTTATAAATCCTATATACTCGAGCCACCTCCTTTATTCGCACCCCAATAAGACGTGACATATGTTTAAAGTATTATAGGGTGAGTGTAATATGATCGTCTAGAAAGTGGTCTAATGATGGACATTTACCGGTTAAAGTAAAAATTGAATTTTATAATAATAAAAAATTGAGAACAAACATGATATTTTATTAGAATTTATTAAAAATAGAGGGTTCACCTTTATACTTGGTCCATATTAGACATTATCTGCAATTATATGATCAATTCACTTACAAATATTGGTAGTATATATAATACACTTATAAATACCTTAATTTCAGAGGCTGAACTTCCAAGTTGATTATGTTCTTCTTTTGATTTGTTGTACCGATCAATTACTGATCTCATGCTGGAAAAAGTCATTGAAAATTGTATTGCGTAAGATGTTTGAGCTGTTGACTTGTATATAAACTCAATTCAATCAAGGAATTTTATCCAAAAAAAAAGTCCAATCAAAGAATTTTAGGATCAGACTACAGATAGAAAATATTTATATCCAAATCCAATAATAATCTAAAACTTGTGATACAAGTAGCAAGCTGGCAAGTAGGAGTATCTCTTATAGGATTAAGAGATTTGAAGATGCTTTAATTGACAAATATAGTTCGATATCATAATCTTTATAGGAGCAATTCGAAATCATTATCATGTAATGCCAAAATTTATTTGCACTGTAATTTCGTCTAACAACACAGCCATCATGAAGAAAGTTTGACACCACCTCCCTTATATTAGAACATTTCTAGTCTCAATGAAGAGTAAATGATAGCCCATAATTAAGTTGAAAAAAAAAAGTGACTAAATATTCCCCCTACATACCAAGGGTGCGGTTATCATGCATAAGAAAATCTTTATGCACCCTGCATAAATTCCAGCTCATTAACCGGTAGCCCAACATAATTGCTTCCTACACCCCCAAACGAAACAAAACGAAACAACACTACAACCGCGAAAATCATCATTTTAGTTCAATGGTGATTTCAGAGTGTTGATTTGGTTCAATGACAGTCACAAATGTCCTTATTATAGTATGTTTTGTATACAATTATGCCAAAACCATTTTGTTGTGGAAATGGTTTCTGTGAGTTGTACTCCAAAACCATTAGATGTACTTAATGGTTTCCAACAGGTGAAAAAAACTAAGGACCGAGAGTCATTGCCATCATTCAGTTTTGGACTGACACAATTGGAGGAGGAGGAAAGAAATGGTATCTGTGAGTTGTACCCCAAAACCATTAGATGTACTTAATGGTTTCCAGCAGGTGAAAAAAACTAAGGACCAAGAGCCATTGCCATCATTCAGTTTTGGATTGACACAATTGGAGGAGGAGGAAAGAAATGGTTTCTGTGAGTTGTACTCCTAAACCATTAGATGTACTTAATGGTTTCCAGCAGTTTTGGAGGAGGAAAGGAAATCCGTGCAACCTCGCCGGTGAAATCACGTTGCAATCACGTCGTCGTGAAGCTGGCCGAATAAATCACGTCAGAGCGGCGAACAAGGGGTGAGAATTAGGTCGGAGCGAGCGAGCAAAGCTTCAGAGGCGTGTGTGCGATCAGATTGTGAGAGTGTGAAGGAAATCTGATGGTTGTGAAGTGTTTATGCAGGGTGCATAAGGAAATGACTTATACATAATAACTTTTGCCCATACCAGGGGCGTTCGCAGATACAAATCAACCCGCGACTTTAGTCATTCAACTCGTATTCTAACTTAATCCAATCAGGTTCATGTCCCACCCGAACCAACCATTGATAATCGGGTTAGTTTGGTTTTAATGTTAAATGTAAGGGTAGGACAAATAAAAAGTTAAAAAAAAAAACATAATAACAGAAATGATGAATCTTTTGGGAAGGTGTTTGAAGAGGAGCTTTTGAGTTTGATCTTGCCGGCCTGCCAACTGACATGTTACGATCGGCAGGCCGACAAGATCGAGCTCATAAGGACCTCTTCTTCGGAGTTAGATCTGCAACATAATAAAGAGGAGCTTTGTGACTATATATTTTTGGCAGCATGCAGAAGATCTTCACCATGCTGTCAAATATAGAGCTATCTATTTGCGACAACATGAGAAGATCTTCAGCACACTGACAAAATTTTTCATTGTTTCTTTGGTGTGTTTATTTGTATTTTTGACAGCATGTTGAAGATCTTCATCACGCAGTCAAATAGAGAGGTATCTATTTGTGACCGCGTGAGAAAGATCCTCAGCCTAATGACAAAAATTTACATGGTTTCTTTGGTGAGTTTGTGTGTTCTTGGTGGATATGAAGCTGAAAACCGGAGACCACTTATTTATAGGAGTCCCTGGATGTTGTGGACCACATAAAATCTTGGTGCAATGTGGGTCACACAAAAGAATCCTATGATGAGGCTGTCCGGATTATAAAATCCGAACCACCATTCATCCTACAGAAAGTACCAAGTTTCGTGTAGTTTCAACCAGAATCGTATATTTTCGGATTATACAATCCGGAATCCTTGTGTAATCCAGATACTATAATCCGGACTATATCAAAATCTTTTGGCAGGTGGTCTACACCACACATAACACGTTTGTCAGATGTTTTGGTCTTTGTACCACACATAAACTCTTGGTCTTTGACTGCATTAAGTGTAGTTTGACTGCATTAAGTGTAGATACATTCTATTCAACCACTCCCTCCCTATAAATAGTCTTCCAAACCACACCATTCTCTCCCACCTTCTCCTCCTCTTCCTTCTACAACCATGGTTTTCCATCGTTGGCCTTTCAAAGAAAGAGGCCTATTTGGAAATTTTCAGGGATTGTATGAACGGTCAATGGGGGCTCATGGGCATTGGTTTCTTCTTCCCGCCCTCCTCTTTCCTCCTCCCCTGTCTCCCCTGAAACAGTGAAGTTACTGGTATGTCCTATTGCTTCCCTCTTCTTGGGCTCTTAAGAAATTAGAAATAATTTTAGGTTCTTATGTAAAAAATTTCGACATTTGTAATGTATTATTCATATATTAATAAAATGATTTCCTTTTATCTTTGTGTTCTTTTTATTTCTGTTTTATATTCCTAATTGCAATTATTTTATGAATTTTAAAGCTTAAAATAAAAAAATTATGGAAAATGATCATTCCGGATTTTAAAATCCGAACAAATTTGGAAAATCTTTACAATTCATTTCAGAAAACGAAATCTGGACAAGGGGTAAAAGTGAAAAAAAATAGGGCGCGCGAGGAAAGACATAGGGTGGGAAAAGTAAAACTCCAAATGTTTTGCAAAAGAAGCTTGGGCTTGGTCCGAAGGTGCTTTCATAACGAATAAGTTTCGTTACAACCCGATCCAAGTTTCGGATATATTCACTCGCATGAGAACCGATCCACATATTTCTTAAAGATTAAGTTAACTTAATCCTTAAGTCGTTCCGGATTTGTTACGAATTCTCCATGCAAACGGGTGAGCGCTTATATATATATATATATATATATATATATATATATATATATATATATATATATATATATATATATATATATATATATCACGCGCGACAACGACGTCCGGCCAGGTCATGCTTGGGCTTCCGAAAGCGTTTTCTTAACGAATAAGTTTTGTTACAACCTGATATAAGTTTCAGATATATTCACTCGCTTGAGGACCGATCCACGTATTGCTTAAGATTAAGTTAGCTTAATCCTTAAGTCGCTCCTGTTTTGTTACAGATTCTCCATGCAAAAGGGTGAGCGCTTACAAATATATATATATATATATATATATATATATAAAACACGCGTGACGACGTCGCCGTCCGGCTAGGCCGGGCTTGGACTTGGTCCAAAAGCGCTTTCTTAATGAATAAGTTTCGTTACAACCCGATCCAAGTTCCAGATTTATCCACTTGTGTGAGGACCGATCCACAAATTGCTTAAAGATTAAGTTAGCTTAATCCTTAAGTCGCTACAGATTTGTTACGAATTCTCCATTCAAACGGGTGAGCGGTTATGAAAATATTTATCACACGTGCGACGACGATGACGTCGTTGTCCGGTCCGTTCGGGCTTGGGCTTCGTCAGAAAGTGTTTTCTTAACGAATAAGATTCGTTACAATTCGATCCAAGTTTCTAATATATCCACTCACGTGAGAACCGATCCACGGATTTCTTGAAGATTAAGTTAGCTTAATCCTTAAGTCGCTCCGAATTTATTACGAATTCTCCATATAAAAGGAGAGCTCGCCTCACTTATTCAACACACCGAAAAATATAATTGATGCTTCTTGTACTTTTCCTCTCTTCTCCCTCTTTCGACTTTTGTTGACGAGTCATTCTCTTCTTCTAATCCTTATGTCCCTTCGGTTTCGAGTGGTCTTCATACCATATTGAGGGTGTTATTTCTCGAACGATTACTTACGGTGCAGTACGTAATCGAACAGGTGAATTGGGCTGTTTTATCTTGGAGGCAGCGCGATTGTTAGTCTACCTTGCAAAAACTCAGGTAGTGCCATGAAACGTCTTAAAGAGAGCGACCTGGTTGTGACTCAACCCGGTAATCTCTTTGGTGGTGAATTTTTCTTTACAAGGTACTTTTTCTAAATCCGAAAACAAAAATTTTAAGACGTTTCTAAAAACACCATGACTACCGAAGAAATTACCATGTCTGGAACAACTGTTGATTACAATAAGCCGTTTCGGTTTCATGTGAGTCACTTCAAACGCCGACAACAAAAGATATTGTTTTTCTTAACTACGAAAAAAGTTGTCAACGTCTTGAAGGAAGACATACCTGTGATGCCGGAGAGTTTGATTCGTTCTGGATCGAATAATAACGGTAAGTCTCCTATGGATTTAGATGCATCTGATCCTACCGAGAAGGAGAAACATGATGAGAAGGTGAAACAAGCCAATATAGATATCATCTTTTGGAAAGATAATGGTTATCTATGCAAAAACTATATTTTGAATGGACTCGGAGATGATCTATATGATTATTACAGAACCTCTAATACTACTAGACAAGTATGGGATGGACTATAGAAAAAGTATGACACAAAAGCTGGAGCCAAAAAGTATGTTGTGAGCCGTTACTTGAACTTGAAGATGAACAATGACAGACCTGTGGAGGAACAATCTCGTGAAGTGGAGAAGATAGATCACGAAATTAATGTTGAAGGAATGGAATTAACTGAAAAATTTCAAATTGATGTTATTATTGACAAACTGTCGCCCACTTGGAAGGACTGTAAGAATGTTCTTAGACATAAAACTAAGGAGTTATCTATTAAAAGTTTGATTACCCGCCTTCCTATTGAAGAAGAGGTGAGGAAACAAGATCTAAAATAAGAGGTGTTTGTTGTCTCGAACAACAACACTAAAAAGGAATCCGTAGGTGCTGTTATGAAGCCTAATGACAAAATTTAAGAATCAGAGCCACCATGCGAATAAGAACTCCAATCATAATAAGAATGGGAACCCCCAAAAGGCCCAGAATCAGCAACCACCAAAGAATGACTCGGTTCCACCGTTCAATCACTACAATTGCGGATTACCATGTCATATGGCACGAAAGTGCAAGAACATATCAAATAGACCGGCTCAGGCTCACATGACAACTGAGGAGCAGCCGTACACAACTATGATAACTGAAATCAACATAGATGGCATATATGATGGATGGTGGATGGACACTAGCGCCTCTCGCCATGTTTGCTTTGACTGTGATATGTTCAAGACATACAATGCTACTGAAGATCAGAAGGTGTTATTGGGAGACTCTCACACCACTGAAGTTGATGGAATTGGAAATGTGGAGCTGAAGTTTACCTCCAAAAAGACTCTTATATTAAAGGATGTGATGAACACTCCAAAAATTAGGAAGAGTCTTGTTTACTGTTTTCTTTTGAATAAGGTTGGGTTTGAACTAATCATACAGGCTGATATGTATACCATTACTAAAAATGGTATCTTTATTGGGAAATGGTATGCCACTGATGACATGTTTAAGTTAAACATTAATATGAATAAAATTTCTTCTTTTGCTTATATGTTGTGTGATTTTAATATTTCAAATGGTGAACTAGAAGAAGAAATCTATATGGAACAACCTGAAGGTTTTATAATTCCTAGGAAAACAAGGTCTGCAAGTTACACAAATCTTTGTATGGTCTAAAATAAGCCCCTAAGCAACGACATGAAAAGTTTGACAATTTAGTGATTTCGAATGAGTACAAAGTGAATGAAAGTGACAAATGTTTTTATTACAAGTACGAAAATAACATTTGCGCAATCATATGTCTCAATGTAGAAGACTTGCTCATATTTGGTTCAAATGTTCCTGCCATAAACTCTGTGAAATCACTATTGAGTAAAAACTTTGATATGAAAGACCTAGGAGAAGCTGATGTAATTCTTGGGATTAAGATTACTAGCACTAGAATCAACAATCCAAGATCCAATATTTGAGTGATTCAAAGAGTAGGATACTCTAGAAATACCTGAAGTCATATGACTTGTGACATGTGAGGCTAAACTCACCTTGGTAGAAGATGCATGTTGTGTTTGAAGCAAATTAATAAGCTGATTATACTGCTCCTTGGTGAATCCAAAAGAATCATTGCATCTGCAACTCTTTGAATCTTCCATATCCTCCCTTTCTTTATTCATTTCAAGAGAAGAATGATTAGCCATAGCAGAATTCTTACCAAAGTGTGGAGGAAATCCATGTTTCCTATAACAAGTCTCAACTTTGTGGCCATTTCTACCACAAAAGGACAAACACGCTTATTTCCATGAATGAATGAAGAACCACCATTATCACGCCCTCATCCTTGAGAATTGCGATAATCCACTGAATTAATGAGAATATTAGATTCATCAACATGAAAAGAAAATTTAAACTGTCCTTCATGTTGCATCACCATAGAAAAAAAAAATCTTATTGAGTCTTGATAATGGATTCATCAACATGATTTGGGAACAAACAAGATCAAAATTATGATTAAGCCCGATAAGAAAGCAAAAAGAACGTGTAATCTCATGCTGGTGTTTAGCATTAATCACACCAGTATTACACGTACAACGATGTGGACAAGCACAAATTGGAGTAGGAAGATATGCCTCAAGTTCTTCCCACAAGACCTTCAAAGCAGTGAGGAATTTTGAAATTGAACGTGAATCTTGCTTTAATCAAAAAATCTCGCACTGTAATTATGAAATTCGAATATAATCAACTTGAGAGAAGCGTTCTTTGAGTTTGTTCTAAACATCTACATCATTTTCAAGGAAGACAATGCTTTGTGCAATGGAATCTTCTATAGAGTTCAGATATAAGAATGCACAAGCATGTTGCAGCGATTCCACACCTTGAAACTAGGATCAAATTCAGTTGGAACTGGAATAGATCCATCAGCAAAATCAAACTTGTTCTTCCCTCCCAATTCTCTGCGCAATGATCGCACTCAAGAATGATAGTTGAAGTTGTTAAGAACTGGTGTAATTGCGACAGAGGAAGGTCTATCAGATGCATGAACGTAATAAACGTTCCCAAGTTGTTGAGAAGGATCGAGAATCGGTGGAACAACACTACCACCATTAACGACGGCGTTACCGCCATGGACCATTGTAAAAGAAGAAACTGAAGCCAAAAAAATCAAGCAAGAAGGAAGAAGAATGATGTGCAGAAGAGCTCAGAAGAGCTATGATACCATCATAAACTTCACCATCTTCATAGTGAATTCAGAGAGAAATGTAGATGCTTAAGGAAGAAGAAAGAGAGAAATTCTATTGATTCATTGATTGAATGAAAGTTTGTTGCAATGTAGCTTTATATAACAAAATGTGATCCTAAATAACTCTCATGGAGTGTAACTAACTGCCAGTTGTAACATAAGGATATGATCACCTAAGTCTAGTACACAGTAAAGGAATAAAGCTACAAGGTGAAAGAAGCTTGGGATGCAAGCTAACTTGCTCTACAAGTTATCTAATATATTGGTAGTAATGTTACAATTTAACATTTTATTAGTGGTGGCCAAATTCACATTCTTGTTTATCTCTTATTGAAACTTTTAAGTTTAAGTTAGCATATATAAGGTAGGTAATACGAATATCTTGATGATCTATATTGTTTGAAGCAATTTGTACTCTAAATATTAAAATTATCTTTGATTTATGAAAATAACAAGGTTGATAAGCCAATGATGTTTAATTTCCTTTTAACCTCAAAGAAGAATATATTGATTAATGAATATAAGTGCGAGTAGTATTACGCCCTAAGTCGGGGAAGAATACAAGTGGTACTAAATCAACTATCCTAAACAAAGACACCCTACGATGCCAAAAACTTTAAATTACACATACAATCAAAAGCGTTTATAAAACCACTCATAATAAAGACAAGAATCTCCTTTCTTCCGAGCCAAAAACCATCGCCAAGAAATATTTTTAATAGTATCAGCGACCTCATCCACTTGTGATATTAAATCCATTCAACACAATAAAGTACAAGTAATATTCACCCAACCCCAAAAATTACTCTATTGGAAACAAAACAAACAAATCTATCTTAACATATCTAAAGGGTGATAAAACCATTCATAAAAGAGACAAGGAATACCCCCTTATTTTTCTAAAAATCAATTCCAATACATATTCTTGATAGTATCTAGCACGTCCACCATACTTTGAGGGACTTTGCACAAAATATGCGATAATTTCTAACCTTCCATGTCGACGATAATACCGCGGATTTCATGCTAACATCAACCCTTTCATTCCCTTCCCTTTTTGAGTATGAGACATATAGCTAGGAAGCACAGTCACTAACTACCCCAAACAAATTAAAAATTCCATACCAAAGAGCACTTGCGAAACCACATTTAACAAACAAGTGATCTTGCGTTTCTGAAACCTCCACACGCCACACACAACTTGTGTCCTCAACACCACCATCAACTCCTCTGTTGAACAGGTTGGCTCTAGTGGTAAAATCTATCGTCGTCTAATTACTTATTTCCTTCTACTTTTCTCGAGCCGGATAAGGGAGAAATTTTGGCTTTTTATGCGATAGCTATGCCTTATCAAAGGTGATAGTGTGAGAGAAATTTCCAAAATATAAATTTGGAAGATTGCAATGGTTGAATATGGACTTTTTATTAGTGAAATAATGTATTGCTTGACTATTGAAGCAATGTAATCATTGTCGTCACAAAATCTTTTCCAAAGAGTTGTATAAATAGAGATACTTTAAAGGCAGAAAAACATTCCAAAAAAGACATAGAACATCACATTCTAACATATAGTTTTCTCTTTGCAATTGTTCTTATACACGAGAAATATAGAGGATCCTTATAAAATGAAAATGTGAACATAAAAAACAATTTGGAATATATAAAATAGTTCTCTTATGTTAGATAACAAATGACTTTATTTTGTTACCTTTTGTCTAGTCTACTTTTTCTTTGGTACGATCTCTAGTCTCTTTGTGCTCCCTTTTCATATAAATGACTCTTTTGTTGGTTAAAAAAAGGCTAAAATATTGTTTTGGTCCCTGCAAATATGTCTCGTTTTTGTTTTAGTCTATGTAAATTTTTTTTGTTGTTTTTGGTCTCTGCAAAATATTTTGTTTTTGGAAATAGTCCATGAGTTTTTAAATATAGTCCCTCCACGGACTATTTCCAAAAACAAAATATTTTGTAGGGACCTTTTTAAAAATCAAAATATTTTGCAGGGCTATTTTTCTACAAAATGGATTTAGTCATCATGTGTCATGTGTCCAAATTATCACAAAAGTGGGGTCAGAGACCAAAACCAAAACGAGACATATTTGCAGGGACCAAAAACAACAGAAAAATTACAGGGACTAAAACCAAAACGAAGCATATTTGCAGGGACCAAAACCATATTTTAGCCAAAAAAATGACTATAGGAAGCTAGTTTATGAGCTGAATATTTTTTTGCTTTAAAAGTTAAGATGAAAGGGTCAATGCAATGAATAAAAAAAAGAGAGGAAGATAGGTGTTAATTATAGGGATACCACCTTCTGTCTTTTAAACAACTACTACCAGATATAGCTTAGTCTAATCTGTAGACAAAACATTTTCCTATTTCAAACTACGCAGGTTTCAAGTAGCTACAAATCCCTACCGGTAAAAGAATGTTTCATAAAATAATCAAAGGGCAACACACCATTCAAAGTGTGATAACATTATTGCATACCATTGGATTGCCCTAACATCTAATATAATCATAACATTGCAGGAGTGTTTGTATCATTGATCGATTTTATTTTTGGGCATGTTATTGATCAATTTCAAAGATTGTATATAATTAACAGTTTTATAACTAACTTTGTCAAAAAAAATAATTATAACTTTAGTTTTCTTTTAAAAAAGAACAGTTGTATAACTTAGTTTGAAATATTCAAATATTTTCTTAACCTACATGTGGGGGCATTTCAGGTTTAATCCCTATAAAGATATAAATTATGGATTTGAATGGATTTGGGTTGATTGAAAATCTATCCCTACATGTCCTATTGTTGAACTTAAAAAATTTGAATAACCTGATCCCTCACATAAATAATTTTAATGAACATTATCGCTTATAAGTTAATCTTATCTTTCAGTTCAAAATTCTAACATAAGACCAAATGTGTAAGGATTTTCTTAACATTTAGCAATTAGGATATTTTTTTAGTAAGCGCTTTTAGCTACATTTTCAAACACGAACACAATCTAAATTAAACACATTGAATGAATAAAAATTTATATAATTGTTTGATACTCTTATCACTTCTGTCACATTAACATGTTGATATGTTTGTTCCATTTACTATTAAAAAAATAAACCTGGTTTTTAATACTGACATTCCGTACACATATTTGCTTGGAACAGTGCAATATCTCAGTCCTAAATAACATGCATGCCTCTGATTTGACAGAAGCATCATTAATATTATTTCTTTATTAAAGTTTCAGATTTCAGATATGTATAAAGTTAATTATGTCACAACTTGTAGAAATGTGAGATTTTATATACTCAACGTTCAGATGATCCATACTCACGTTATCATATCAAACCAACAAGGGTTGAGCACGACATACCTACTACATTTCAACTTAATGTTTGTTTATTGTAATTTCGTTAAAACTATCAAAATTACTATGGTTCATTGTAATTTCAATTACATTTTGATATCAAACATAAACTTATATGGAGAATCCAAGCGGCCGGACTCAAACCTATAACACCGTCATATGCATATTTGGTATAACGATGGTATGTTAAATGTCATATGCATATTTGGTATAACGATAGTATGTTAAATGTGACCGCCTTGATACCAAGCATAGGTTCATTACTTCATTCTACTTCCCAACTAAATTTCTCTAAAATGAATGTCATATATCTTACTGCCTAATGCCAAGCCCAAATATTTCAATACTAACAGTAATTAACTATCCCATCTATTGCGAAAAGAGAAATGAAAACGAAATCACTTTCATATACTTAACACCACAAATATATACTCAAATCAACATGAACATTGAAAGTGCAAATCAATATATAGAAACTACAAAGTAAATAAGATCTAAGAGTTTAATTAGCGATAGAAACTAAAACTTAGTTACCTGGTGCTGGCAAAATCATAGAGTTTTGCAGTGCTCGAGAAAATCATAACTCCAACCTCAGCATCACACAAAATCGCAAGTTCCTTCGCCTTCTTCAACAATCCATTTCTTCGCTTCGAAAACGTAACTTGCCTGCTCGTCGAATTGTCAATCCTCCTTATCTGGATCTTTCCTCTACCCATTTAATTTCTCTTCAAAACAAACCCTAACTAACCAGAAAAACACTTTCTGCAAACAGATCAAACACTTCAATTAATTCGTCAACTATAACAAAATAGTACAAATCACAAGCAAAAACATAAAAAAAATTTAAAAAAAAATACATCAAAAAATAATTCAAAAGAGTTTGTCAACTAAATAAATTCAAAAGAGGTGAAAGAGTAGATGCGTAGATCTTTCGAGACTTGAAATATTGCAGTTTTTTGTTGCAGGTCAATGCAAAAAGAGTGCAATAGAAATTGGAGGAAAATCGGATCAATTTTTCGAGAAAATCAGAGAAGAAAAATCAAAGCTTCATAAAAAAAAAACAAATCAAAAGAGCGAAACTACGAAAGAGTAGATCCAGCGATACTAGGAATATCGTTGTTCAATACACGAAAGAAAATGAAGGAAAATCGAATCAACTTTCCGAGAAAGAACGAGAAAATCTAGAAAAGGAAAGAGAGAGGAGAAAAAAAAAGTAGAAAGAGAGAGCTCTTACGAGGGGTGAGGAACGCGTTGGTGGTTATAACAGACAAAGCGACTGAAAACGCATCGTAGCTATATAAGGAAAGTGATGAAACTGCTTTTGGTTCGTGGAGTGAAACCCAGAGTAGAAAACCACTAGTGGTTTTTGAATGGATGCCACGTGGACCAGTAAGAGATTGACATTTCGGAATGGATATTCGTTTCTTGACGTTCGTGTCAATCACCGTTGCATTGCTGACGCGTGGTAATGCGATCACGCAAACCGTAGATCGTACATTTTCCTTTTTTTGGAAAATAAAAATGGCGCTTCTTTTAAATTATCGCGAGGACTGCGCCGCGAATATGCACTCGCGCCTTGTTTGTTGTCTTATATGCCCCTCTTTTATATTTTTGTCTTTGTTTTTTACGGATATGTTTTTTCTTTTTTTTTGTGCTTGTCATAATAATTACATTAAAGAATTTTCTTCTCCTTCTTTTAAGCCGCCACCTCTTTTGGCATCTCTATTTCTTTTCGTTATCTATTAAAAATGGAAAATGATTCATGAACACCCTTTTATTCATACACCCCATTATACACCTTATGTATTAGGGATATTTTGGTAAATTAATTTCACAACCACACTTTCTCTTTTATTGTGTAGGGTCCAGGTTGCCACGTGTCAGAATTCTGTGTGGGTGTAAATGGTGTATTGCCACATGGGGGTGTCCATGTATCACCACTCACTAAAAATAAGTGATTTATAATTTTTTTTGTGATTTTTTATTTGATGTGTTTTTCGTCGTCTTTGTGTTGTGTTGTTCTGGTTTATCATCTTGTTTATAATATTTGTTCAATTCAAATTGTCATATAAACTTCGATCTAAATGCATATTCAATCAATGATTTGTTGTCATTAATGTTATAGATTCGGATGCATGAATATTTAGACACTTCAATATAATCATATTTATAGGTTTGTTTATTTTGTCGTTTTATGTTATTAATATGAATGTTGTTAGTTTGTTCGTAGATTAATTCTTCTTTTTTTTAATAACAAATTTATATTTTATCAATGCATTTCATCAATTTGAGTGAATCAATATAATTTACTTTTAGTCAACAAATATTTATTAAAACAAGTTATAAAGGTACACTATCGATTATTTTTTTATTTCACAATTAAAGTTGGCACGATGACCTCTTTGATTAATGATTTGTAAGCACGTGTTCATTGAACACTAATGTCCATCCTGACTTTGGTGAAATCCGAAACTCAACTGACCTGTGATTGTAATAAAGATATTACAACAAGACAATTTCGGTCTCTAGATTTTGTCTTATCAATGATTTTAGTCTCCTTATTTATACTTATAGAATTTTGGTCTGATAACTTTTTAAATAGTTTCTAAAAAAAACCTTATAAATAGGTTGAATACTAACGTGGAATGTAGATTAAAATACATTCGGTTGATGTTGGTGGTCTTATCAATGATTTTAGTCTCCTTATTTATCAAAGACATTTTTACGCTTTTGTAAATTCTATAACAAAATAGTGCATGAATTTTGCTCAGGATCAAGTGATGATTCTGAAAAAAAGTTAACCGCTTACTGTCGAGCCATAACATTTTAACCATGATATAAAACAATAGTGACCAAGCCAATATCAATCGTATAATATGGTTAAAACTGATCCACAGATAAATCGATGCTAAAGAGAGAGCTCCACTTCTTATCATCAATATAAAATTATCCCACAAATTCTTCACCACATCACAATCTCTAAGCACATGCATGAATGGTTTCCGGGACTTAGGAGTATCTCAGGCAAACAGTTGTATCGGGTATAAAATGATACTTCCTTTTGGCATTAGTTGAAAACTTTTATCTAGAGAAGGACCGATACACTTCCACACTATGTTGAAAGGGTCCATCTAGCATGATCAAGTAACTATTTTTGACCATCAAGGTGATGGAAAGAAAGTAAGAAAAAAGGGAAAATGAACTTAATTGAAAAAGACACTTTTCATTGTTTGAATCTCTTATAGAGATGGAAGGAAAAAAAAATTGTGGAGCCCAACTCTATTCTTTTACCTTAAAAAGAGATAATTATTCATTTTTAATCTCTATATATGGATGTAATTCTAGGCTGCCATTTCCCCTTGGGACGAGGAACGAGAAGGGAGCAAGGGAAGCATACTAAATTAGTATTTACATGAGTATAATAAAAGAAATGCAAGTGGCTCATAATTTAGTTACAATCACGTGAAGAAAGCGAACTTTTTTTTGTAATATTTCATTACTGATGATCAGCCATAATTGATTAGTTGTTATAGTGGAGTAATATTTAATTTCATTAATACTTAAAAGAGATTAGATTTAGATTTGCTAAGTGCAAAATTCGATCAACGATTTTGACGTTGCCAACATCGTAGGTATATAGGTATTTAGATGTTTTGTGTTAGTTTTTTTTGTTTAAGAAGTTAAATTAACCAATCCAAATTGACACAAAAGAAAATCAAATCTGAAATCTAAAATCTGATCAACATACTTTAAGGTCTTAAATCAAAACATGTTTTTAACTATTAACATATAGATAGATGTTGTAAATTTGTTTACAAATTTGTCATTTTTGTTTTTAATGTATTTGAATTGTGAGTTTGTATCGTTGCAATAAATGAATAACGTTTATTTTTGTTAAAAAATACAATAGGAATAAAAATTAATCTCTTTTTAAAGAATAACTCTAAAAATATATTAATTATTAATTAAACCATGAAAACCTATAAATCACACAAAATCTAATATTGTTAAATTATTTTAGATTCTTTTATGAAAATCAGTCAGATGAGATACATAATTCATGTTAGTTTTTTAAAAAAAAAAGTAGAATAGAAACACACACACACAGATATATATATATATATATATATATGAGTACATATCTAATTTGAATTAAAACAGTATTTGTTGGTTTTTAGGCTTTTAAAAATACTTATTAGTTTCCTTAAAAAAAACCTTATTAGTTTAATGTAACATATACTTTTCACTAATCCACATTTTATATATGTTTCTTTTGAAGGAGCTAAACTAACCCACTTAAATTAACACTGGAGAATCACCAAAAAAAAAAAAAAAAAAAATTAACACTGGAGATAATCGAACCTGAGATCTCGAAGAGAAACACACTTTCAGGTCTCAAGCCAATACCACCAAACCAACCAAATGGATTCACATTTTATATATGTTAATTAACATAGTATAAATATATAATTATCACCGGATAAAAGTTGAATAAATCGATACTTAACCAAAAAAAAAAATTTGAATAAATCGATCAAAATCAAATCTCACTTAGTTGGATCACATCAAGTTTTTGTTAGAAAACAATCAAATTTAGATGCGGAAGTATTATTACAATTAGTGCTCATAACATATGCCCCACAAATGTTATCATTATCTTATCTGGTTTTGTTTCTATCTGCCCTGTAAAGGGCTTTTTCGTCATTAAATAAATAAAGCAAGCACAAAAGTTTGCTCGAAATCCTAAGTACGATGAAGGAAAGAGAGGGCACGTGTCGTTGTTTTATATGATTGATTAGGTTCACAAAGATGGGAACTTCTCTTTTTCTGATTTTTTAAGGTTTCTAATTAAGGAATTGGTGGTACACCTGATTCTACCTCTCTTTGGATAAAAAAATGAACCATTTCTGGCACTTCATATTTCGATGGTGATGCCAGCTCCATGAACGTGCCTTTTTGCACTTTTGCCAAAGATGTGTTATTTTTTAGAATTGTATATCGCATATTCTATTTAAATTGAGGAATTTTGTTTCCTGTCCGTAAAAAAATTCCACTTCTGACCCTTTCACATTTATATCTATATTATATAAATTTAAGAGTTTTTTTTAAGTCTCAATATGAAAATATTTTTCTCTTCTTATGATATTGTATGTGGAGGTTTTTCTTTAAAGATAAATGGAAGGTTTTTCAAATACTCTCACCTCATTCATCCTCACAAAATACTCTCACCACATTCATCCTCACAAATTTGTATTTAATGTTTATGTATAAAAGGAAGTTTTACAATTTCATAAACACAAAAAATGATTTATTAAAGGTCAAAAAATCAAATTAAATAAAAGTTTGTTTTTTTAGGGAAATAAAAGTTTGTTTTTATTAATATTCACTTGGACATTTGTAAGGACGAGTGATCAAACGGTTCAGAACAAATCAAAATTCCTAATTTAAATTTTAAATCGTCATTCATTTTTCTTGATTGTTGTTTAATAGCATAACTCATTAAATCATGATATAAGGAAATAATGTATTATTTAATCAATTCCAATTGTATGACAATAATTATTTTCATCATAAATGCAATATTCCTTTTTTTTGGTCCGAGAAACATCTTTTTTAAAAACTCATCCAATAAAATTAGAGCATAGTGTCACATTTTAATTTGAAATACAATACTATTTTAACATGTGTCACATTTTACTTTGTAAGTCAATCATGTGCTTTTGTACCAATTTTGCATCATATATTTTAGGTGATTCAAATGTAATTTGTTGTTTCTTTTTCCCTATATATAATCAATATGTGTTTTATCATTTTCACTTACATTTACATCTTTCTTTTACACTCTTTCTCCTTAGAAGTCAATTTGATAGATGCGTCGTGTTAATCCATTTGTTCATAAACAAATTTTATTTTTCCTATTTATTATTATTTGTTGATATATACATCGTTATTTTATTTTTTTTCATTTAGTATATCCATATTTTTTTTATTTCCTTCGTTGTTTTTAACTTGGTATAGATTTGATTTATTTATTATTTTTGTTTGTATTTTCTCTTTTTTTTAGGGGGGACATAGTCCTTGACATTGTCTTGTGAATGTTTTTTTTTTGAACAAACTAAAATGAGATATATATTATAAACAAGGTTAATTTACCGTGCACAAGACTAGCAAAAGGTAAACCAACCTACCAAAATACAACAGTTAGGTGTTGTTCTAAAGGATTGTCTTGTGAATGTTAAATTTACAAATTTGAAAAAGACTTAAAGAAAAAAAGAATATATTATGTGAGTCTTTTGGATGTTAAATTTACAAATTTGAAAAAGACTTAAAGAAAAATAAAGTATAGTGTATGAGTAACTTTGGTGTTCTTCTTGATCTTGAATCGTACAAAACAACAAAACATAAATATTATTGTTGAATATTATTGTTTTAAATAATTTATATAAATCAATGCACCAAAACATTTTTTTTCTTTAAGTAATACGATATGAAAATCTCTATGATGATTTACTCAATAATTATGCATTAAACAATTTTAATATGATAATTTTGGATTTTGGTAAAATAATATGATGCAAATTAAGGTTTGAAGATTTGATCAATAATTACACATTAAATTTTATTTTTTTATAGCGATTAAAACAAAAATCCAACATTGTTTCATTAGATGTATCATGAATGTCCCATTTTTTGTTTCTTAATGAATGTTAAAAAAAGTAATGGTTATTTTACCAAATTACACTGTGAAGTAGATCTATAATTTTACACATCTCCAATCTCCTCTCTTTCTATTTCGTTTAGTTTTTTTGTTGTTGTTCGAATCTTTCAGACGTGGTTTGCGAGAGATATGAACAAATATAAATTCCTTACTCATTTAAAATGGTTCTAAAGATAGTGTTGTTTTTCAATTTTTATTTTGATATGTTATAATTGTTGATTAAATTTTTATTTTTGTTTAAGTTGTTATATTGTTTGTTTTCCATTGGTCTATACAATCAAATGACACTCAGATTATTGATTTCGTTCTTGATATCTCTTGTTCGAAAGAAATTTGCACAAAACCATCCACCTTTTTTAATGTCATGCACTTGGAATTATTTTTTATACCGCTATAATCTTGATGCACTGTGAACATATTTTGTTTTGTATTCGGTAAAATGAAAGTCTTGGAATGTTCCTTGTCACGAAAACGTGATTTTAGCCTATATGGTTACATGTTTGATAAATATGAAGGTTGAGCTTGTCCCTCGATGTCCCTTGATGCGAAACATGATATTTGAACATATTTGGTTCCAAATTCGGTAAATATAAATTATTGAGATGACCCGTGTCGCAAAAAAGAGATATTAACCTATATGGTTGCAAATTTGATAAATGGGAAGGTTGAAATTATCTCTTGATTTAAAACATGATATGTGAACATATTTCGTTTTGTATTTGGTAAAATGAAAGTCTTGGAATGTTCCTTGCCGCGAAAACGTGATTTTAGCCTATATGGTAAATTTAATAAATGGGAAGGTTGAATGTGCCCGTTGATTTAAACCATGATATCACTACAAGAAAACTGAATTTTAGAGTTGAAATTTAGCGTCGGCCACCGACACCGACGCTATTAGCCTCGGTTTTGCGTCGGCTTAGCCCACTCTAAATCCCATGTTTACTTTTCCTTTTTTCATGAAAATATTAGCCTCGGCGTATCCGACACCAAATTTCCAATATGAAGACGCTACTTTTATTACTCAGTTTTCATTTATTTAACCTCAGCCTATCCGACTCTAATTAATAAAGTCTTTTTTTGGTTGTTTAAAATGAATGTATCGACATGGATCGAACACATGTCTTTTCAGATTTGAGCTATACCACTGCACAGGCTTTTGTACATAGTTTAATAAAACTCAAAATAATAGTCTTATTTTAATAATTTCAATATATGGAAATGAAAATTGATAGATAATGAATATATCATATGACTGAACACAAGTGCCCTCAGATCTAGATCGCGTTTTCCACTTTTCCCTCACACGATTGCGCTACCACCACTCCAGCCGGCGAAAGAGTTTCAGGTGCCACCAACCACTCTTCTCCTTCACCACGATGACAATGCCACAGCTATTTTCCACCTCAGCAACGCTAGTCAGTTTCTCTCATCTCTACTCCAATACTGCAGGTGTTGATTTTCCTTTCACTGTCAGTTCCTTTGTTAAATCTTTTGGACTCAATTTTATCTATTTATTTTGAATATTTTTTGGAGTTTCTTGTGACTTGTATATTTGGGGATATTATAGCTAGTTTTGTGAGTTAAGAGTTTTGATTATTTTTAATCTTTTAGAAGTGAAAGATATAATAGATTAGAAGGTATCCAGAATTTGACTTTTAACCATTGCAATATCTTTTAATATAGCATACAAAATTGTTGTGTGGTTCGTTGTTGAGGTATTTAAATCACTAATTACTTGTCTGAAGCATAATTTTCTCATTTTCTATCATTAATTTGAAGTTTCATTTTCGCATATTGGTCAGTCATATATTTCTGGCATTCTCTGGTTCATCTAGATCTAAAGGATTTTCAATTTGTTTCATTCTCTGGCTCCCTTTTCTCTATCAATCAATTATGTTTATTTATCTCTTCGCATTCATTAATCGAATCTCAATTTGTTCCAGTTTCCGGTTTCAATCTTCATATGGTGATGACTGATGGAAAACAATCTCTTCTCTGCAAAACTCTCTACTGATTCACACTCTTCTCAGAAGCTAAGCACGGCGTCAGGTCTGGTCCATATGGTCATATTTTCTGGTCGGATAACTTCAATTTTGGACATGTCGGTGCCAGAAATAACTGGGCAAAAGGTTACTATACTAAAGGAGTTAAGTTGTCTGACTTCAAGGTATTTTTTCTTTAAAATTTGTTTACAATTGTATTTGAAACTTGAGAGTTTAATTTTTTTTTCTTTTCGGATTTGTGTAGTTATTTTTTTTTTCAGTTACTATTTTAGTTATTCATAACTTTCACTTTCATGTTTATGTAGAAATTTAGTATGTTATCCTCTTAAAATATATTGTCCTGTGTTATTAAGGTTCTCATGTGGAGATATATAATAGTGAATAAGAACCTTTGATTTCTATGGATACTAATTGTACAAGGACTTCTTGAATCAGGTTCAATAAGGTTCTCGTTTACCAGTATCCGCATTGAAGGGGCAAGTTATTGGAAGAGAATTGGTGAAAAGAAGTTCAATCTTGAGCACCTTGTTCATGTACTTCTCAATTATGAACTAAAGTAAGTTAATTGGCATATAAATAACTTCTATTGTCAGTAGCAATATTTGGGATTGTATTATTATAAACTAAAAGTAATCTCTAAAACCATTTTGACTGAATAAAGCATTCTGATCGACATGGTTGTGATGTTCCTTTTATGTATCTTTTTTATCATTAAGTTGTGAGGTGTTTGACACTGGATTTTATATTACATTGGTTATCATTTTTTCATCTTTAAAAGCTTGTATAGTCTTTAAATTCATTTATACTTGATCATGTTGACAACTAGTAAACTGAGACAAAGATCTTATCTGAGAAAACTTTGTATTTATACAAATACAAAGTTATGATGATTGATCTTCTGTAGGAATGGAAAGCTAGGCTACTGATGGAACATTCTTCTTCTGTCAAATACCCTTTAGTATCTTATACTTTGGTTGACACCAATAAGATTCAACAGGAACTTTCAAAGCCCAGGATTCTTGAGAGGTATATTCATCTCTTCCTTTCTTATTTCAGCTATATGTTTTGAAAGCATCTTGAGCAATTCAAAGATACTACTATAGATTTGTTTTTATCAACTATTATAGATTTGTTTCGACAGAAATTATACTAGAGAACTGAACCATTATAAGTTAGCGAGTAACCTTTGATTTCAATGTCTTCAGAACAATTATAAGTTAGTAGCCTTTGATTATTGTTCTCAGAAATTTATAATACTAAGCACAAATGTCTGACATTAAGTTAGTAACCATTAAAATTGTTTTTAAAACATTGAAGTCAAAGGCTACTGACTTACTCATTGCAGGTGTAGCAAACTCTAGTTGAAATTGTTTTAAAGACAATGAAATCTATAGCTACTAACTTATAATTGCCCTGAAGAACCAAACTCTAGTAGAATTGTTTTGAATGGTCTGGTTTGCCGTTGTTATTAACGTTTCAGTTGTGGTTAGAGACTACAGATATATAGCTAGTTAAATTAGAGGCTATAGATATATAGCTAGGTGCAGTTTTGTTCAAACTTGTGTCTTTCAACCCTCAAAGAAACGGTCTCGATACAAAGTTCTCATAATATATGATAATGCATTATTAATTTTAAAAAGTATAGTTTTATATAAATTATTTATTTATATTTGATTTGATTTGGTAATTGTTTACCTTATATTAATTTGTTATAGTTACCACATGTGGTCTTTTAGTTTGCTTATCATTTTATTTTCAATTTATCATGTTCCTTCTGAAGTAGGTAGTTGCGCAGAGAAGTCTTCTGCACAGCAAAGTGTCTATAGATGAATTCATGGAAGCAAAAAGTAGAGGTTAATTCGGGACCACCATTGAGGGAAATGTTTTGAAGGTAGAATAATCAAGTTACATGTAGAATTCAATCTCTCTTTCAAAAAAAAAAAAATGTAGAAATCAATCTCATCTTTATTATAAATTGTGTCTAGTGTTATTAACTAATAGTGCATTATAGGAGCCTGTGAAGCTATTTATGTTGCTGTTTTTGTTTTCAATATATTAGTCATAATTTTGGATTTTTTATTAGTAAGTTTTCATATCTACCTTATACTTAAAACCATATAAATTGCAGCCTTCTCTTTTGATTAAAATTTGATTTCAAGCTATCATATAAATCTCTCGTTGATTCTGCCTTATGTATATTGTTTTCGGACAACAAAGTGAATGGGATCAAAGCTATACGTTTCATCCGTCCACATAAGAGTGAGTTCAACTTCTTATCTTAGTGATATTGTTGTGTTCAGCCAGATCTATTGCTGTACTAAATTAGTGTGTATGGGCGGAGAGACTAATTCTCTATAAAACTATGCTATGTTATTTCAGTTTGTTTGAATTTATATTATGTGAATGTATGGGTGGAATGGTGCCTTTTACAGTGTTAGAGTGGTGCTTGAATTATAAGATTCATGTCTTGTTTCTTTTAATTGTTGAGTTCTATCCTTCATCGTATGAATAGAACTTGGAAAATATATATAGTTCTGGTGTTGGTATTGTCATTGATAAAATGATGTACCAGTTTTTGTTAACTATACATGATGAGAACCTTATTTGTGATGAGAACTTTATTTGTGCTTTTAAGTGGTGGACGTTATTTGTGTATTATTGATTAAGGTGTGTCTTAATTTGCAGATTCAATTGAATTATCATCTGAAAGTAACAAGAATTCTTCAAAATGGAGATTTTCTCCGTCCTATGCATTATCTAGAATTACAAGTGGACAACTTGGAATTGGGAAAATCACTTTTGTAGAAGTTTACAAGTCAACTGCAAGAATTTTACTAGCCAGGGTACAACATATCATAATGTTAATCTGGTCACAAAATATTTTGATATATAGTTCAATTAAGCGCTCATGGTATAAACAATATTATCATGTACAACATATACGAATAAAAATAGGCATTTAATTAGATATTAATGTAATGTTTTGATCCAGTTAATTAAGCGTTCATTGTATAAACAAAATGACATTTTGACCGGTATGCTGACAGGCCGACTCTACGAGCCAATTTTTTTCTAATAAAATATTAACTTTAGCGTCGGCTCGGCCAACTCTACATGATTTAGTTGACTTCAAATCCTGACTTCTTAATTGACTTTAGTGTTAGCTACTCCGACTCTAAATAAAAAAGTTAGCGTCGGTTAGGCAAACTCTAATTGATTTTGTTGACTTTCCTGATGTTGGATTTATTAGCCTCGGCTGCCACTAGAGTCGAGTTTTAACTCGGTTTCGCCGATGCTAGAGTAGCCTCGGATGCAAAGTGTTCGACACTACACGGTAACTTCCAATTTTTTAGCCTGCCCCGACACCGACTCTAATTTTATGTTAGCGTCCGTTTTAGCCATGTTAGAGTGGGTTTTAGGCCGACGCTAAATTGCAGTTTTCTTGTAGTGTATGTGAACATATTTGGTTTTGTATTCGGCAAAATGTATGTTTTGGAATGACCCTTGTCGCGAAAATGTGATTTTGACCTATATGCTTACAAGTTTAAGAAATAAGAAGGTTAACATTTCCCTTGATTTAAAACGTGATATGTGAACATATTTTGTTTTGTACTTGGTAAAATGAAAAGTCTTGGAATGTACTTTGTCGCGAAAACGTGATTTTAGCCTATTTGGTAAATTTAATAAATGGGAAGGTTGAATGTGCCCCTTGATTTAAAACATGATATGTGAATATATTTAGTTTTGTATTCGGTAAAATGAAAGTATTGGAATGACCCTTGCGCAAAAATGAGATTTTAGCTTATATGGTTACATGTTTGATAAATGTGAAGGTTGAGCTTGTCCCTCGATGTCCCATGATGCGAAACATGATATTTGAACCTATTTGGTTCTAAATTCGGTAAATATAAAGTATTGAGATGATCCGTGTCGCAAAAAAGAGATATTAGCCTATATGGTTGCAAATTTGATAAATGTGAAGGTTGAAATTGTCTCTTGATTTATAACATGATATGTGAACATATTTTGTTTTGTATTTGCTAAAATGAAAGTATTGGGATGACCCTTGTCGCGAAAATGAGATTTTGGCCTATAGGCTTCTAAGTTTGAGAAATAAGAAGATTGAACTTGTCCCTTGATTTAAAACATGATATGTGAACATATTTTGTTTTGTGTTCGGTAAAATGAAAGTCTTGGAATGTTCCTTGCCGCGAAAACGTGATTTTAGCCTATATGGTGAATTTTATAAATGGGAAGGTTGAATGTGCCCCTTGATTTAAACCATGATATGTGAACATATTTGGTTTTGTATTTGGCAAAATGTATGTTTTGGAATGACCCTTGTCGCGAAAATGTTATTTTGACCTATATGCTTACAAGTTTGAGAAATAAGAAGGTTAACATTTCCCTTGATTTAAAACATGATTTGTGAACATATTTTGTTTTATATTTGGTAAAATGAAAAGTCTTGGAATGTTCTTTGTCGTGAAAACATGATTTTAGCATATTCGGTAAATTTTATAAATGGGAAGGTTGAATGTGCCTGTAACACCCATACTAAACGTATCTAGAAAGTTTAGCATGTGCATTATCTTTAGTACTGGATACATTAAAAATTTACAACTTAAATTAGCTCGAATGAATACTATATACAATAATTTCCGTTCGTACATCAGAGTTACCATACAACCATCCATAATATAAAAGTACAAATCTTAAATCCACGTGAACATCCTGCAGCGGGTACGAACGAGGCCTTGCTGAATATCCATCCGGCGATAAACTTGCTCAACTGCTCTGCTAATCTAAAACAAATAAGGATTGGGATGAGACATAATGTCTCAGTGAGTTCTCCTAATCCTAGGCTATAGGTGACCTCGGGGAAAGCCTATGGTCACCACGTGTCTAGGACGCTACCTGACGGTTGAACGTCGTGCGTGAGGCTTACATAGACGGTCGTGCAAAGCTAAAACCATCATAGGGTCATCTTATTTGCTTCCTTCGTGTCATGGCGGTCGAGGGATCCTAGGACCGCTAACTCGAGATGCACTAAACGCATCAAGACATAACCTATCATGTTCATGACACGGTACTAAACCGGACGATTAGGGAATCTAAGATCGTCGTTGGTAACATACATAACATTCATATTATCTAAGCTGCATATATCTAACTTCATAGCGTAAACGTAAACATAACGTATCGTACATATTCATATTCATATTCATATTCATATTCATATTCATATCATATGCAGTCTGAATGATTATCTGAGTTGATTTTACGAAATATAGTCGAGTGGAGTAACCCCGAGTATATCCCCATACATAACCGATGAACCTAGATAGGGAACATTAGACTCCTCCATGTCGTGCGGGTCCCTTGCGGCTTAAATCGTTCACTTGACGTGAACCTCTTGTATCCCCCTAGCGTGGATAGTCAGAGACACGACATGGCCTATCATAATTCATAGCATAACATAGCATAGCATTAATCATCAAGTCTTGTCGTAATCGTACATAAGGACATAATCATAGCTTAATTGAATGTTCACCACGAGTCCGTAACCTTCTCGCTTATGCGGTGAAACAATTCGCATAAACTTAATCGTACGTAACTTATACCTAGAAGCTTAATTCTTAAAGATTGCATAATAATTCTCGACTACCTAAGTCGAGGCTCTAGGGTTTCACCCATTCTTATACTTGTATTCCTACCCATAAAATAATTGTGGACCTTATCATATCATAATAACTTATGTGCCATCCGTCATTGAAATTATTAATGTCGTTCATGCATTTGATTATTAATATCTTTAGGTGTAATGTGCAATGACCACTTGACTTTGAGGGGTTTTAAAGTTATAATAGATTGCAAGGAAAGGCTTCATCGGAACCACTGCACCACATGAAATTTTAAGGAAAAGTGATGTGTTGTGGATTTCTCGCTTCAAGCGAGATGCACCAGTTGGCTACTGCCAAAAGCTCTCTTCAAGCGAGATTTTCTCGCTTGAGCGAGCCTTCAATAGCCCAGCCCTGGAGAATCTCGCTTGAGCGAGATCTTTCTCGCTTAAGCGAGCATTCATCGTCACAGACCTGCAGAATTCACAATTTTGACTTCTAAACCTCAAAATCAAGTTCCTATTACACCCAGAACACATAGAAAATAGTTTAGAACAAATGCATGGCAACAAACAACACAATTCCAAGGATTAATGGCAAAAGGGGTACTAAAAATCATATCAAACTAATCTTAGCATAAATTCATATTCTCTTGCTAGAATCACACAAACCCAAGGTAGTAAACTAATCTAAGAACTCACCTTATGATGTTCCTGCAGCAAACAAAGCTCCAACCTTCATGCTTCAAATCTTCACCCATTTCTCAAACCCTAGCTCTTGACTTTAGCTCATGAGGACCAAAATGTGGAAATTAAGCTCAACTCAAGTTGCAACATTCTCCTTTAGTCATGTAGGAACCGTAATTGAGCCAACCTTTACAAAGGGAAGAGTTTAGGAAGAAATTCCATAGAGTGGAGAGGGAAGGGCGATGGGGAGTTAGAGAGAAGGAGGATAAAACTTCTTCCTTTGCATCTTAGAAAGAGAGAGAGCTAGTAAGAATGAAATGTTTTGGCCAAAAGACACTTATATACTCTCTTGTGCAATTACCATTATATCCATGGTCTCGTTCGTTCTTTCCTCTGGCACAGATAATTCGACTCATGCTTAACTGATAACGCCTCATAATGCATTTCTCATCGTAGCGAATTCGATGAACTTTTTTCTCTGGAACACCTTCGACTGATATATTTCCAAAATGACGAGCGGGATATTACAGTAAAATATTTGGTTTAAAACATGATATGTGAACATATTTGGTTTTGTATTCGGTAAAATGAAAGTTTTGGAATGACCCTTGCACAAAAATGAGATTTTAGCTTATATGGTTACATGTTTGATAAATATGAAGGTTGAGCTTGTCCCTCGATGTCCCTTGATGCGAAACATGATATTTGAACCTATTTGGTTCTAAATTCGGTAAATATAAAGTATTGAGATGACCCATGTCGCAAAAAAGAGAAATTAGCCTATATGGTTGCAAATTTGATAAGTGGGAAGGTTGAAATTGTTTGTTGATTTTAAACATGATATGTGAACATATTTTGTTTTGTATTTGGTGAAATGAAAGTCTTGGAATGTTCCTTGCCGCGAAAACGTGATTTTAGCCTATATGGTAAATTTAATAAATGGGAAGGTTGAATGTGCCCCTTGATTTAAACCATGACATGTGAACATATTTGGTTTTGTTTTCCGCAAAATGTATGTTTTGGAATGACCCTTGTCGCGAAAATGTTATTTTGACCTATATGCTTACAAGCTTGAGAAATAAGAAGGTTAACATTTCCCTTGATTTAAAACGTGATATGTGAACATATTTTGTTTTGTATTTGGTAAAATGAAAAGTCTTGGAATGTTCCTTGTCGCGAAAACGTGATTTTAACCTATTTGGTAAATTTTATAAAAGGGAAGGTTGAATGTTCCCCTTGATTTAAAACATGATATGTGAATATATTTGGTTTTGTATTCGGTAAAATGAAAGTATTGGAATGACCCTTGCGCAAAAATGAGATTTTAGCCTATATGGTTACATGTTTGATAAATATGAAGGTTGAGCTTGTCCCTCGATGTCCCATGATAAGAAACATGATATTTGAACCTATTTGGTTCTAAATTCGGTAAATATAGAGTATTGAGATGATCCATGTCGCAAAAAAGAGATATTAGCCTATATGGTTGCTAATTTGATAAATGTGAATGTTGAAATTGTTTCTTGATTTAAAACATGATATGTGAACATATTTTGCTTTGTATTTGGTAAAATGGAAGTATTGGGATGACCCTTGTCGCGAAAATTAGATTTTCGCCTATAAGCTTCTATTATTGAGAAATAAGAAGGTTGAACTTGTCCCTTGATTTAAAACATGATATGTGAACATATTTTGTTTAAAATTTTGGTAAAATGAAAGTATTGGGATGACCCTTGTCACGAAAATGAGATTTTAGCTTATATGGTTACATGTTTGATAAATATGAAGGTTGAGATTGTACCTCGATGTCCCTTGATGCGAAACATGATATTTGAACCTATTTGGTTCTAAATTCAGTAAATATAAATTACTGAGATGACCCGTGTCGCAAAAAAGAGATATTAACCTATATGGTTGCAAATTAGATAAATGGGAAGGTTGAAATTGTTTATTCAATTAAAACATGATATGTGAACATATTTCGTTTTGTATTTGGTAAAATGAAAGTTTTGAGATGACCCTTGTCGCGAAATTGATATTTTGGCCTATAGGCTTCTAAGTTTGAGAAATAAGAAGGTTGAACTTGTCCCTTGATTTAAAACATGATATGTGAACATATTTTGTTTTGTATTCGGTAAAATGAAAGTCTTGGAATGTTCCTTGTCGCGAAAATGAGATTTTAGCCTATATGGTTACATGTTTGATAAATATGAAGGTTGAGCTTGTCCCTCGATGTCCCATGATGCGAAACATGATACTTGAATCTATTTGGTTCTGAATTCGGTAAATATAAAGTATTGGGATGACCCTTGTCGCAAAAAAAGAGATATTAGCCTATATGGTTGCAAATTTGATAAATGGGATGATTGAAATTGTCTCTAGATTTAAAACATGATATGTGAACATATTTTGTTTTGTATTTGGTAAAATGAAAGTCTTGGAATGTTCCTTGCCGCGAAAACGTGATTTTAGCCTATATGGTAAATTTAATAAATGGGAAGGTTGAATGTACCCCTTGATTTAAACCATGATATGTGAACATATTTGGTTTTGTTTTCGGCAAAATGTATGTTTTGGAATGACCCTTGTCGCGAAAATGTGATTTTGACCTATATGCTTACAAGTTTGAGAAATAAGAAGGTTAACATTTCCCTTGATTTAAAACGTGATATGTGAACATATTTTGTTTTATACTTGGTAAAATGAAAAGTCTTGGATTGTTCTTTGTCGCGAAAACATGATTTTAGCCTATTTGGTAAATTTTATAAATGGGAAGGTTGAATGTGCCCCTTGATTTAAAACATGATATGTTAATATATTTGGTTTTGTATTCGGTAAAATGAAAGTATTGGAATGACCCTTGCGCAAAAATGAGATTTTAGCCTATATGGTTACATGTTTGATAAATATGAAGGCTGAGTTTGTCCTCGATGTCCCATGATGCGAAACATGATATTTGAACCTATTTGGTTCTAAATTCGGTAAATATTGAGTATTGAGATGATCGGTGTCGCAAAAAAGAGATATTAGCCTATATGGTTGCAAATTTGATAAATGTAAAGGTTGAAATTGTCTCTTGATTTAAAACATGATATGTGAACATATTTTGTTTTGTATTTGGTAAAATGAAAGTATTGGGATGACCCTTGTCGCGAAAAAAAGATTTTGGCCTATACGCTTCCATGTTTGAGAAATAAGGAGGTTGAACTTGTCCCTTGATTTAAAACATGATATGTGAACATATTTTGTTTAAAATTTTGGTAAAATGAAAGTATTGGGATGACCCTTGTCGCGAAAATGAGATTTTAGCTTATATGGTTACATGTTTGATAAATATGAAGGTTGAGATTGTCCCTCGATGTCCCTTGATGCGAAATATGATATTTGAACCTATTTGGTTCTAACTTCGGTAAATATAAATTATTGAGATGACCCGTGTCGCAAAAAAGAGATATTAACCTATATGGTTGCAAATTTGATAAATAGGAATGTTGAAATTGTTTATTCATTTAAAACATGATATGTGAACATATTTTGTTTTGTATTTGGTAAAATGAAAGTTTTGAGATGACCCTTGTCGCGAAATTGATATTTTGGCCTATAGGCTTCTAAGTTTGAGAAATAAGAAGGTTGAACTTGTCCCTTGATTTAAAACATAATATGTGAACATATTTTGTTTTGTATTCGGTAAAATGAAAGTCTTGGAATGTTCCTCATCGCGAAAACGTGATTTTAGCCTATATGGTTACATGTTTGATAAATATGAAGGTTGAGCTTGTCCCTCGATGTCCCTTGATGCGAAACATGATATTTGAATCTATTTGGTTCTGAATTCGGTAAATATAAAGTATTGGGATGACCCTTGTCGCAAAAAAGAGATATTACCTATATGGTTGCAAATTTGATAAATGAGATGATTGAAATTGTCCCTTGATTTAAAACATGATATGTGAACATATTTTGTTTTGTATCTGGTAAAATGAAAGTCTTGGAATGTTCCATGACGCGAAAACGAGATTTTAGCCTATATGGTAAATTTAATAAATGGGAAGGTTGAATGTGCCCCTTGATATAAACCATGATATGTGAACATATTTGGTTTTGTTTTCTGCAAAATGTATGTTTTGAAATGACCCTTCTCGCGAAAATGTGATTTTGACCTATATGCTTACAAGTTTGAGAAATAAGAAGGTTAACATTTCCCTTGATTTAAAACGTGATATGTGAACATATTTTGCTTTGTACTTGGTAAAATGGAAAGTCTTGGAATGTTCTTTGTCGCGAAAACGTGATTTTAGCCTATTTGGTAAATTTTATAAAAGGGAAGGTTGAATGTGCCCCTTGATTTAAAACATGATATGTGAATATATTTGGTTTTGTATTCGGTAAAATGAAAGTATTGGAATGACCCTTGCGCAAAAATGAGACTTTAGCCTATATGGTTACATGTTTGATAAATATGAAGGTTGTGCTTGTCCCTCGATGTCCCATGATAAGAAACATGATATTTGAACCTATTTGGTTCTAAATTCGGTAAATATAGAGTATTGAGATGATCCATGTCGCAAAAAAGAGATATTAGCCTATATGGTTGCTAATTTGATAAATGTGAATGTTGAAATTGTTTCTTGATTTAAAACATGATATGTGAACATATTTTGTTTTGTATTTGGTAAAATGGAAGTATTGGGATGACCCTTGTCGCGAAAATGAGATTTTCGCCTATAAGCTTCTATTATTGAGAAATAAGAAGGTTGAACTTGTCCCTTGATTTAAAACATGATATGTGAACATATTTTGTTTAAATTTTGGTAAAATAAAAGTATTGGGATGACCCTTGTCACGAAAATGAGATTTTAGCTTATATGGTTACATGTTTGATAAATATGAAGGTTGAGATTGTACCTCGATATCCCTTGATGCGAAACATGATATTTAAACCTATTTGGTTCTAAATTCAGTAAATATAAATTACTGAGATGACCCGTGTCGCAAAAAAGAGATATTAACCTATATGGTTGCAAATTAGATAAATGGGAAGGTTGAAATTGTTTATTCATTTAAAACATGATATGTGAACATATTTCGTTTTGTATTTGGTAAAATGAAAGTTTTGAGATGACCCTTGTCACGAAATTGATATTTTGGCCTATAGGCTTCTAAGTTTGAGAAATAAGAAGGTTGAACTTGTCCCTTGATTTAAAACATGATATGTCAACATATTTTGTTTTGTATTCGGTAAAATGAAAGTCTTGGAATGTTCCTTGTCACGAAAATGAGATTTTAGCCTATATGGTTACATGTTTGATAAATATGAAGGTTGAGCTTGTCCCTCGATGTCCCTTGATGCGAAACATGATATTTGAATCTATTTGGTTCTGAATTCGGTAAATATAAAGTATTGGGATGACCCTTGTCGCAAAAAAAGAGATATTAGCCTATATGGTTGCAAATTTGATAAATGGGATGATTGAAATTGTCTCTAGATTTAAAACATGATATGTGAACATATCTTGTTTCGTATTTGGTAAAATGAAAGTCTTGGAATGTTCCTTGCCGCGAAAACGTGATTTTAGCCTATATGGTAAATTTAATAAATGGGAAGGTTGAATGTACCCCTTCATTTAAACCATGATATGTCAACATATTTGGTTTTGTTTTCCGCAAAATGTATGTTTTGGAATGACCCTTGTCGCGAAAATGTGATTTTGACCTATATGCTTACAAGTTTGAGAAATAAGAAGGTTAACATTTCCCTTGATTTAAAACGTGATATGTGAACATATTTTGTTTTGTACTTGGTAAAATGAAAAGTCTTGGAATGTTCTTTGTCGCGAAAACATGATTTTAGCCTATTTGGTAAATTTTATAAATGGGAAGGTTGAATGTGCCCCTTGATTTAAAACATGATATGTGAATATATTTGGTTTTGTATTCGGTAAAATGAAAGTATTGGAATGACCCTTGCGCAAAAATGAGATTTTAGCCTATATGGTTACATGTTTGATAAATATGAATGTTGAGCTTGTTCCTCGATGTCCCATGATGCGAAACATGATATTTGAACCTATTTGGTTCTAAATTGGGTAAATATAGAGTATTGAGATGATCCGTGTCGCAAAAATGAGATATTAGCCTATATGGTTGCAAATTTGATAAATGTGAAGGTTGAAATTGTCTCTTGATTTAAAACATGATATGTGAGCATATTTTGTTTTGTATTTGGTAAAATGAAAGTATTGGGATGACCCTTGTCGCAAAAATGAGATTTTGGCCTATAAGCTTCTATTATTGAGAAATAAGAAGGTTGAACTTGTCCCTTTTGATTTAAAACATGATATGTGAACATATTTTGTTTAAAATTTTAGTAAAATCAAAGTATTGGGATGACCTTTGTCGCGAAAATGAGATTTTAGCTTATATGGTTACATGTTTGATAAATATGAAGGTTGAGATTGTCCCTTGATGCGAAACATGATATTTGGACCTATTTTGTTCTAAATTCGGTAAATATAAATTATTGAGATGACCCGTGTCGCAAAAAAAGAGATATTAACCTATATCGTTGCAAATTTGATAAATGGGTTCTTTATATTTATCAAAATATGTTCACATATCATGTTTTAAATCAAGAGACAATTTCAATCATCCCATTTATCAAATTCGCAACCATATAGGCTAATATCTCTTTTTTGCGGCAAGTTTCATCCCAATGCTATATATTTATCGAATTTAGAACCAAATAGGTTCAAATATCATGCTTCGCAACAAGGGACATCGTGGGACAAGCTCAATCTTCATATTTATCAAACATGTAACCATATAGGATAAAATCTCAATTTTGCGCAAGGGTCATTCCAATACTTTCATTTTACCGAATACAAAACCAAATATGTTCACATATCATGTTTTAAATCAAGAGACAATTTCAACCTTTCCATTTATCAAATTTGCAACCATATAGGCTAATATCTCTTTTTTGCGACAAGGGTTATCCCAATACTTTATATTTACCGAATTTAGAACCAAAGAGGTTCAAATATAATGCTACGCAACAAGGGACAACGAGGGACAAGCTCAACCTTGATATTTATCAAACATGTAACCATATGGGCTAAAATCTCAATTTTGCACAAGGGTCATTCAAATACTTTCATTTTATCAAATACAAAACCAAATATGTTCACATATCATATTTTAAATCAAGGGACAATTTGAACCTTCCCATTTATCAAATTTGCAACCATATAGGCTATATCTCTTTTTTGCGACACGGGTCAACTCAATACTTTATATCTATCGAATTTAGAACCAAATAGGTTCAAATATCAAGTTTCGCATCAAGGGACATCGAGGGACAAACTCAACCTTCATATTTATCAAATATGTAACCATATAGGCTAAAATCTCATTTTTACGCAAGGGTCATTCCAATACTTTCATTTTACCGAATACAAAACAAAATATGTTCACATATCATGTTTTAAATCAAGGGGCACATTCAACCTTCCCATTTATAAAATTTACCAAATTGGCTAAACTCACGTTTTCGCGACAAGGAACATTCCAAGACTTTTCATTTTACCAAATACAAAACAAAATATGTTCACATATCACGTTTTAAATCAAGGAAAATATTAACCTTCTTATTTCTCAAACTTGTAAGCATATAGGCCAAAATCCCATTTTCGCGACAAGGGTCATTCCAATACTTTCATTTTGCCGAATACAAAACCAAATATGTTCACGTATCATGTTTTAAATCAAGGGGCACATTCAACCTTCCCATTTGTAAAATTTACCAAATATGCTAAAATCATGTTTTCGCGACAAGGAACATTCCAATACTTTCATTCTACCAAATACAAAACAAAATATGTTCACATCTCATGTTTTAAATCAAGGGACAATTTCAACCATCCCATTTATCAAATTTGCAACCATATAGGCTAATATCTCTTTTTTGCGACACGGGTCATCTCAATACTTTATATCTATCGAATTTAGAACCAAATAGGTTCAAATATCAAGTTTCGCAACTAGGGACATCGAGGGACAAACTCAACCTTCATATTTATCAAATATGTAACCATGTAAGCTAAAATCTCATTTTTACGCAAGTGTCATTCCAATACTTTCATTTTATTGAATACAAAACAAAATATGTTCACATATCATGTTTTAAATCAAGGGGCACATTCAACCTTCCCATTTATAAAATTTACCAAATTGGCTAAACTCACGTTTTCGCGACAAGGAACATTCCAAGACTTTTCATTTTAGCAAATACAAAACAAAATATGTTCACATATCACGTTTTAAATCAAGGGAAATATTAACCTTCTTACTTCTCAAACTTGTAAGCATATAGGCCAAAATCTCATTTTCACGAGAAAGGTCATTCCAATACTTTCATTTTGCCGAATACAAAACCAAATATGTTCACATATCATGTTTTAAATCAAGCGGCACATTCAACCTTCCCATTTATAAAATTTACCAAATTGGCTAAACTCACGTTTTCGCGACAAGGAACATTCCAAGACTTTTCATTTGACCAAATACAAAACAAAATATGTTCACATATCACGTTTTAAATCAAGGGAAATATTACCCTTCTTATTTCTCAAACTTGTAAGCATATAGGCCAAAATCCCACTTTCGCGACAAGGGTCATTCCAATACTTTCATTTTGCCGAATACAAAACCAAATATGTTCACGTATCATGTTTTAAATCAAGGGGCACATTCAACCTTCCCATTTGTAAAATTTACCAAATATGCTAAAATCATGTTTTCGCGACAAGGAACATTCCAATACTTTCATTTTACCAAATACAAGACAAAATATGTTCACATATCATGTTTTAAATCAAGGGACAATTTCAACCATCCCATTTATCAAATTTGCAACCATATAGGCTAATATCTCTTTTTTGCGACAAGGGTCATCCCAATACTTTATATTTACCGAATTTAAAACCAATTAGGTTCAAATATCATGCTTCCCAACAAGGGACATCGAGGGACAAGCTCAACCTTCATATTTATCAATCATGTAAACATAGAGGCTAAAATCTCATTTTTGCGCAAGGGTCATTCCAATACTTTCATTTTACCGAATACAAAACAAAATATGTTCACATATCATGTTTTAAATCAAGAGACAATTTCAACGTTCCCATTTATAATATTTGCAACCATATTGGCTAATATCTCTTTTTTGTGACAAGGGTCATCCCAATACTTTATATTTACCGAATTTAGAACCAAGTAGGTTCAAATATAATGGTTTGCAACAAGGGACAACGATGGACAAGCTCAACCTTCATATTTATCAAACATGTAACCATATGGGCTAAAATCTCAATTTTGCGCAAGGGTCATTCAAATACTTTCATTTTACCAAATACAAAACCAAATATGTTCACATATCATGTTTTAAATCAAACGGCACATTCAACCTTCCCATTCATAAAATTTACCAAATTGGCTAAACTCACGTTTTCGTGACAAGGAACATTCCAAGACTTTTCATTTGACCAAATACAAAACAAAATATGTTCACATATCACGTTTTAAATCAAGGGAAATATTACCCTTCTTATTTCTCAAACTTGAAAGCATATAGGCCAAAATCCCACTTTCGCGACAAGGGTCATTCCAATACTTTCATTTTGCCGAATACAAAACCAAATATGTTCACGTATCATGTTTTAAATCAAGGGGCACATTCAACCTTCCCATTTGTAAAATTTACCAAATATGCTAAAATCATGTTTTCGCGACAAGGAACATTCCAATACTTTCATTTTACCAAATACAAAACAAAATATGTTCACATATCATGTTTTAAATCAAGGGACAATTTCAACCTTCCCATTTATCAAATTTGCAACCATATAGGCTAATATCTCTTTTTTGTGACACCGGTCATCTCAATACTTTATATCTATCGAATTTAGATCCAAATAGGTTCAAATATCAAGTTTCGCATCAAGGGACATCGAGGGACAAACTCAGCCTTCATATTTATCAAATATGTAACCATATAGGCTAAAATCTCATTTTTGCGCAAGGGTCATTCCAATACTTTCATTTTACCGAATACAAAACAAAATATGTTCACATATCATGTTTAAAATCAAGGGGCACATTCAACCTTCCCATTTATAAATATTACCAAATTGGCTAAACTCACGTTTTCGTGACAAGGAACATTCCAAGACTTTTCATTTTACCGAATACAAAACAAAATATGTTCACATATCACGTTTTAAATCAAGGGAAATATTAACCTTCTTATTTCTCAAACATGTAAGCATATTGGCCAAAATCCCATTTTCGCGACAAGGGTCATTCCAATACTTTCATTTTGCCGAATACAAAACCAAATATGTTCACGTATCATGTTTTAAATCAAGGGGCACATTCAACCTTCCCATTTCTAAAATTTACCAAATATGCTAAAATCATGTTTTCGCGACAAGGAACATTCCAATACTTTAATTTTACCAAATACAAAACAAAATATGTTCACATATCATGTTTTAAATCAAGGGAGAATTTCAACCATCCCATTTATCAAATTTGCAACCATATAGGCTAATATCTCTTTTTTGCGACAAGGGTCATCCCAATACTTTATATTTTCCAAATTTAGAACCAATTAGGTTCAAATATCTTTCTTCGCAACAAGGGACATCGAGGGACAAGCTCAACCTTCATATTTATCAAACATGTAACCATACAGGCTAAAATCTCATTTTTGCGCAAGGTTCATTCCAATACTTTCATTTTACCAAATACAAAACAAAATATGTTCACATATCATGTTTTAAATCAAGAGACAATTTCAACCTTCCCATTTATAATATTTGCTATCATATAGGCTAATATCTCTTTTTTGCGACAAGGGTCATCCCAATACTTTATATTTACCGAATTTAGAACCAAATAGGTTCAAATATCATGTTTCGCAACAAGGGACAACGAGGGACAAGCTCAACCTTCATATTTATCAAACATGTAACCATATAGGCTAAAATCTTATTTTTGCGCAAGGGTCATTCCAATACTTTCATTTTACCGAATACAAAACAAAATATGTTCACATATCATGTTTTAAATCAAGAGACAATTTCAACCTTCCCATTTATAATATTTGCTACCATATAGGCTAATATCTCTTTTTTGCGACAAGGGTCATCTCAATACTTTATATTTACCGAATTTAGAACCAAATAGGTTCAAATATCATGCCTCGCAACAAGGGACACTGAGGGACAAGCTCAACCTTCATATTTATCAAACATGTAACCATATGGGCTAAAATCTCAATTTTGCGCAAGGGTCATTCAAATACTTTCATTTTACCATATACAAAGCCAAATATGTTCACATATCATCTTTTAAATCAAGGGACAATTTCAACCTTCCCATTTATCAAATTTGCAACCATATAGGCTAATATCTCTTTTTTGCGACACAGGTCATCTCAATACTTTATATTTATCGAATTTAGATCCAAATAGGTTCAAATATCAAGTTTCTCTTCAAGGGACATCGAGGGACAAACTCAGCCTTCATATTTATCAAATATGTAACCATATAGGCTAAAATCTCATTTTTGCGCAAGGGTCATTCCAATACTTTCATTTTACCGAATACAAAACAAAATATGTTTACATATCATGTTTAAAATCAACGGGCACATTCAACCTTCCCATTTATAAAATTTACCAAATTGGCTAAACTCACGTTTTCGTGACAAGGAACATTCCAAGACTTTTCATTTTACCAAATACAAAACAAAATATGTTCACATATCACGTTTTAAATCAAGGGAAATATTAACCTTCTTATTTCTCAAACATGTAAGCATATAGGCCAAAATCTCATTTTCGAGACAAGGGTCATTCCAATACTTTCATTTTGCCGAATACAAAACCAAATATGTTCACGTATCATGTTTTAAATCAAGGGGCACATTCAACCTTCCCATTTGTAAAATTTACCAAATATGCTAAAATCATGTTTTCGCGACAAGGAACATTCCAATACTTTCATTTTACCAAATACAAAACAAAATATGTTCACATATCATGTTTTAAATCAAGTGAGAATTTCAACCATCCCATTTATCAAATTTGCAACCATATAGGCTAATATCTCTTTTTTGCGACAAGGGTCATTCCAATACTTTATATTTTCCAAATTTAGAACCAATTAGGTTCAAATATAATTCTTCGCAACAAGGGACATCGAGGGACAAGCTCAACCTTCATATTTATCAAACATGTAACCATACAGGCTAAAATCTCATTTTTGTGCAAGGGTCATTCCAATACTTTCATTTTACCAAATACAAAACTAAATATGTCCACGTATCATGTTTTAAATCAAGGGGCACATTCAACCTTCCCATTTATAAAATTTACCAAATTGGCTAAACTCACGTTTTCGCGACAAGGAACATTCCAAGACTTTTCATTTTACCAAATACAAAACAAAATATGTTCACATATCACGTTTTAAATCAAGGGAAATATAAACCTTCTTATTTCTCAAACTTGTAAGCATATATGCCAAAATCTCATTTTCACGAGAAAGGTCATTCCAATACTTACGTTTTGCCGAATACAAAACCAAATATGTCCACGTATAATGTTTTAAATCAAGGGGAACATTCAACCTTCAAATTTATAAAATTTACCAAATTGGCTAAACTCACGTTTTCGCGACAACGAACATTCCAAGACTTTTCATTTTACCAAATACAAAACAAAATATGTTCACATATCACGTTTTAAATCACGGGAAATATTAACCTTCTTATTTCTCAAACTTGTAAGCATATAGGCCAAAATCCCATTTTCGCGACAAGGGTCATTCTAATACTTTCATTTTGCCGAATACAAAACTAAATATGTCCACGTATCATGTTTTAAATCAAGGGGCACATTCAACCTTCCCATTTGTAAAATTTACCAAATATGCTAAAATCATGTTTTCGTGTCATGGAACATTCCAAGACTTTTCATTTTACCAAATACAAAGCAAAATATGTTCACATATCAAGTTTTAAATCAAGGGAAATATTAACCTTCTTATTTCTCAAACTTGTAAGCATATAGGCCAAAATCTCATTTTCACGAGAAAGGTCATTCCAATACTTTCATTTTTCCGAATACAAAACCAAATATGTTCACGTATCATGTTTTAAATCAAGCGGCACATTCAACCTTCCCATTTATAAAATTTACCAAATTGGCTAAACTCACGTTTTCGCGACAACGAACATTCCAACACTTGTCATTTTACCAAATACAAAACAAAATATGTTCACATATCACGTTTTAAATCAAGGGAAATATTAACCTTCTTATTTCTCAAACTTGTAAGCCTATAGGCAAAAATCTCATTTTTGCGCAAGGGTCATTCCAATACTTTCATTTTACCGATTACAAAACAAAATATGTTCACATATCATGTTTTAAATCAAGAGACAATTTCAACCTTCCCATTTATAATATTTGCTACTATATAGGCTAATATCTCTTTTTTGCGACAAGGGTCATCCCAATACTTTATATTTACCGAATTTAGAACCAAATTGGTTCAAATATCATGCTTCACAACAAGGGACAATGAGGGACAAGCTCAACCTTCATATTTATCAAACATGTAACCATATGGGCTAAAATCTCAATTTTACGCAAGGTTTATTCAAATACTTTCATTTTACCAAATACAAAACCAAATATGTTCACATATCATATTTTAAATCAAGGGACAATTTCAACCTTCCCATTTATCACATTTGCAAACACTTTTTGCGACACGGGTCATCTCAATACTTTATATCTATCGAATTTAGATCCAAATAGGTTCAAATATCAAGTTTCGCATCAAGGGACATCGAGGGACAAACTCAACCTTCATACTTATCAAATATGTAACCATATAGGCTAAAATCTCATTTTTGCGCAAGGGTCATTCCAATACTTTCATTTTACCGAATACAAAACAAAATATGTTTACATATCATTTTAAAATCAAGGGGCACATTCAACCTCCCCATTTATAAAATTTACCAAATTGGCTAAACTCACGTTTTCGTGACAAGGAATATTCCAAGACTTTTCATTTTACCAAATACAAAACAAAATATGTTCACATATCATGTTTTAAATCAAGGGACAATTTCAACATTCCCATTTATCAAATATGCAACCATATAAGCTAATATCTCTTTTTTGCGATAGGGGTCATCTCAATACTTTATATCTATCGAATTTAAAACCAAATAGGTTCAAATATCAAGTTTCGCATCGAGGGACAAACTCAACCTTCATATTTATCAAATATGTAACCATATAGGCTAAAATCTCATTTTTGCGCAAGGGTCATTCCAATACTTTCATTTTACCGAATACAAAACAAAATATGTTCACATATCATGTTTTAAATCAAGAGGCACATTCAACCTTCCCATTTATAAAATTAACCAAATTGGCTAAACTCACGTTTTCGCGACAAGGAACATTCCAAGACTTTTCATTCTACCAAATACAAAACAAAATATGTTCACATATCACGTTTTAAATCAAGGGAAATATTAACTTTCTTATTTCTCAAACTTGTAAACATATATGCCAAAATCTCATTTTCACGAGAAAGGTCATTCCAATACTTTCGTTTTGCCGAATACAAAACCAAATATGTCCACGTATAATGTTTTAAATCAAGGGGCACATTCAACCTTCCCATTTATAAAATTTACCAAATTGGCTAAACTCATGTTTGCGCGACAACGAACATTCCAAGACTTTTCTTTTTACCAAATACAAAACAAAATATGTTCACATATCACGTTTTAAATCAAGGGAAATATTAACCTTCTTATTTCTCAAACTTGTAAGCATATAGGGCAAAATCCCATTTTCACGACAAGGGTCATTCTAATACTTTCATTTTACCGAATACAAAACAAAATATGTTCACATATCATGTTTTAAATCAAGAGACAATTTCAACCTTCCCATTTATAATATTTGCTACCATATATTCTAATATCTCTTTTTTGCGACAAGGGTCATCCCAATACTTTATATTTACCGAATTTAGAACCAAATAGGTTCAAATATCATGCTTCGCAACAAGGGACAACGAGGGACAAGCTCAACCTTCATATTTATCAAACATGTAACCATATGGGCTAAAATCTCAATTTTGCGCAAGGGTCATTCAAATACTTTCATTTTACCAAATACAAAACCAAATATGTTCACATATCATATTTTAAATCAAGGGACAATTTCAACCTTCCCATTTATCAAATTTGCAACCATATAGGCTAATATCTCTTTTTTGCGACACGGGTCAACTTAATACTTTATATCTATCGAATTTAAAACCAAATAGGTTCAAATATCAAGTTTCGCATCAAGGGACATCGAGGGACAAACTCAACCTTCATATTTATCAAATAAGTAACCATATAGGCTAAAATCTCATTTTTGCGCAAGGGTCATTCCTATACTTTCATTTTACCGAATACAAAACAAAATATGTTCACATATCATGTTTAAAATCAAGGGGCACATTCAACCTCCACATTTATAAAATTTACCAAATTGGCTATACTCATATTTTCGCGACAAGGAACATTCCAAGACTTTTCATTTTACCAAATACAAAACAAAATATGTTCACATATCACGTTTAAAATCAAGGGAAATATTAACCTTCTTATTTCTTAAACTTGTAAGCATATAGGCCAAGATCTCATTTTCGCTACAAGGGTCATTCCGATACTTTCATTTTGCCATTTCTCAAATTTGCAACCATATAGGCTAATATCTCTTTTTTGCGACAAGGGTCCTCCCAATACTTTATATTTATCGAATTTAGAACCAATTAGGTTCAAATATCATGTTTCGCAACAAGGGACATCGAGAGACTAACTCAACCTTCATATTTATCAAACATGTAACCATATAGGCTAAAATCTAATATTTGCGCAAGGGTCATTCCAATACTTTCATTTTACCGAATACAAAACAAAATATGTTCACATATCATGTTTTAAATCAAGAGACAATGTCAACCTTCCCATTTATCAAATTTGCAACCATATAGGCTAATATCTCTTTCTTGCGACAAGGGTCATCCCAATACTTTATGTTCACCGAATTTAGAACCAATTAGGTTCAAATATCATGCTTCGCAACAAGGGACATCGAGGGACAAACTCAACCTTCATATTTATCAAACATGTAACCATATAGGCTAAAATCTCAATTTTGCGCAAGGGTCATTCCAATACTTTCATTTTACCGAATACAAAACCAAATATGTTCACATATCATGTTTCTAAATCAAGGGACAATTTCAACCTTCCCATTTATCAAATTTGCAACCATATAGACTAATATCTCTTTTTTGCGACAAGGGTAATCCCAATACTTTATATTTACCGAATTTAGAACCAAATAGGTTCAAATATCATGTTTCGCAACAAGGGACATCGAGGGACAAGCTCAACCTTCATATTTATCAAACATTTAATCATATAGGCTAAAATCTCATTTTTGCACAAAGGTCGTTCCAATATTTTCATTTTACCGAATACAAAACCAAAGAGGTTCAAATCATGTTTTAAATCAAGGGACACTCTCAACCATCCCATTTATGAAACTTTCTAACCAAATAGGCTAAAATCTCGTTTTCGCGACAAGGGTCACTCTAATACTTTCGTTTTACTGAATACAAATCAAAATAGGTCCACATTGTAACACCCCGTTTTCCCAGCATAAAAATTTCGTAAATTAATAATTAGAGTTTCACAACTTAAACGGAATGCTACATTTCTTAAAAATCACAATGGAATAAATAATAATTTATCCTTCAAAATATTTCAATCAAATCTTAAATCACTTCGCAGCGGAATCTATTTCAAAAATCTTAAAAACAACTTTGGCACGAAGGCCTCTACGTAAAATCTCAACAAATTCTTTAATATCATGTTCATAAAATCTCATAGTTAAATACGTAAAGAATAGAAAACATAAGCAAAGTTCCCCATCCCGTTACGTATCAGAGCACCTAGACACGTGAGGAGTCCACTCACATCAACAGCTAGTCCTGGAAATCTGCACTTGCCCACAAGGCGGCAATTCCAACAGAAGGGGTGAGATTTCACAAACATTAAACTTAAGCATATAATTCATCAATTTACAACTAACAACTTAAAACATCAATTAATCACACAATCTTCAACAAGTACAATCATAAAGCAACTCATCATAGTTTATCATATTCATCAACAGATATAATCTCAAACAACTCATCATAACCATGTATAGAAACGTCTTAGCATCATCAAATTCATCAGATAGAAACCATCATCAAAATTCATCATATAGAAAAACTTCATCAAAGAACATCATCACAAAACATCTTAAACAACTCGACTTGACAAAGCAACTCGACTATGCAACTCGACTATGCAACTCTAACATCTTAAACATCTTAGACATCTTATATGCATGTGGTACCAATCCAGGGCATAAGCCCTCATCGCTTTGAGCATAAATATACTCCCAGGGCATAAGCCCTCGTCGCTAGTGAGCAAAAGCTCCATCGTCGCTTTGAGCAAAAGCTCCATCATCGCTTTTAAATGAATATGCATGGACTCACATCTTATGACTTAAACAAATCTAACGTCTCAACATCTTAGACAAATCGACACGACTCAAATGCAACGACACGACTCAAATGCAACAATTTTCAAATATCACCTCTTTATATAACACACCTTTTAAATAACATCATCGTCAAATAACACATTATTTTCACATCGTTAAATAACACATCAATTTCACATTATCACATAATCATAACAAAACTCAAATCATAATCAAAGCCAAACAAAACAGCACATGAATCGAATTTAAACAACTTCATCGACAAATATAATCATTAAATTCTCTCATAACCCTAATTCTCAAAAAACTCTCAAAACTACACCTAATCATGCTAATTGCAATTTCAGAAATCATATACTTAATTTTAATGAGAGTTAGTGTAACACCCCAATTTCCCGTCTTAAAAATTTCTTTAAATAAATCATATAAAATCAGAGTACTTCTCAAAAGGAGTGTCACATTTCATCTTAAAAACCACTTCGATAATAATTTATCAAATTACAAAATATTCAATTAAGCAGCGGAATTCAAATAGTCTCATCTCATAAATAGTCTTGGCTTAAAAGCCATTAAACGTCTCAAAACATTATTATTATTTCAACATCACTGAAAGTCAACACTTAATCAAACATGATACATAAGGAATAGACTCTACAAAAGACCCCATCCCGTTACATATCAGAGCAACCCTATTTCACACATCCTCGCATCAACGCATCTAAGACTGGGTACCTGCACTTGCCCACAAGGCGGCAATTCCAGCAGAAGGGGTGAGATTCACAACAATAATATTAATATATAAATCATAAGTCAAGATTAACAGTCATACATCCAACTCATAAACATATACATATAGCACATCATAGCATCATCATAAACAACATTACATCACACATCAACGTCTCAAAACATCATCTCATATATGTCACAATTGACTCGACTAAATGCAACACCTAACGTCTCAACATCATGCATGTGGTACCATATATTCATAGCATTAATATGCTTCACCGTCGCTTTGAGCAAATGCTCCACCGTCGCTTTGAGCATAAAGCTCCACCGTCGCTTTGAGCATAAAGCTCCACCGTCTCATATATATATGCAAATGCATGGACTCGTCGTTTAACAACTTAATACACCGTCTCAAGACCATCATTCTTAATACAAAACTGACACATGCAGGTATAATAGTTACATGGCAGAACATCATCTCATTAATCATATACATCGCAACACGCATCTTCATCATAATCACATATCATCATATTTAATCATCACTTATATTCAACCATATGTCATTTATCAACAACTCAAGTAAATCATCAGCAATCATCTTTACAGCATACATTAAAGGGTATAAAACCTCACTAACACTACCCAAAGGGCTCCTCTCAAAGTCCCATGCGAAACAGATCGCACAACAACAAACAGTCCTGAACCATCTAACTCGCCACGACGAGTACATCTGCTCGCCACAGGCGAGCACTCACATCAGCTCACTCGCCAAAGGCGAGTTGGGGGCGAGCTGGAGGCGAGAAATACTGGGTGCTTCGGCCTTTTTGACATTTTCACCAAAAATCCTCATTTTTAAGCTCTCTAAATCCAATTTGACCAAACCAACTTCACAGGTCATCTCTATAAATATAAGGGCACTCAAAACCATCTACAGTTTGGCAAAAATCCTAAGTTTAAGGGTCAAGCTCGCCACGGCGAGCTATACTGCTCGCCTCGCGAGCAACCAAGGGTTACTCGCCACAGCGAGTGATCACTCGCCACAGGCGAGCGATCTCAGAACCACTACGGTTTCAGCCTAAATCACACCAATTCATCCCAAAACTCTCATGTTAAGCCTCTAATTCATCAGCAATATCATCCTAGGGGATAATCTAGGTTCTGTAACAAGTTTCTACAGCAATGCAACACATTCACACATCAAAATCATCATAACCCTAATTCACAAAACTCACCTCAATTCTTCCCCAAACCCTAAGCTAATCAAATCAGATGATTCAAGATTAATACTACTGAAGTTAGGCTCACCCTTACCTGGAAAAATTGTGCAGAAAGCAGCCTAGCCTCTCTTCTCTCTTGACCGTTCTTCTTCTCTTTTCTCAATTGCATGTACGCGTTCTCCAAACTTTCCTCTCTTAACCTACTTCTCTTATATACTCCCTCACAACTTAATTAATTCCCTCTTAACCCACACAACTCTTCTTAATTATAAATATAACCCCATCTCTTAAAATTCTATCTTTTTCCACCAAATCTATTTATTTACCAAATAAATATTCATATAAACATCACTAATATTATTTTATTAAACAATAAAATAATAATACGTCACACGTCACAAATACGTCACAAACATGTCACATAATCATCAAAATCATATAATATATAAACATATATTATATCATCTAATAAAATAATTAAATAATTAAAGAGGGCGTTACAGTTAGTCTCACCCTTACCTTAATTCAGATGAACAAAGCTTACGAAAGAGAACAAAAGTGGTGAAAACACCCAAATATACTGCTTCAGTGTGCGACAGTTTTCTCTTAACTGCGACCTTGTTTCGACGATCCGGACGGTGAAAAGGTAGACCCAGGTGTTGTGAACCTTGTGTCCAAACATCGTCACGATCCAACGGTTAACGAGTGAGAAATCGCTGTTTTACTGAGGCAGATTTCAGAAAAACGGGAATTGCTTTCTCTCTTCTCTTTGGTGGCTACTTTTCTCACAAAAACTGTTTTTTTACGTTCCAACTATTCTAACCTAGCTTCTCCTATTTATATATCTCTTCTCCTCTATCTTATTCATTTCTAAATTAAATATATCTCTCCCCCACTTAATAATAATAATACACCAAATAATAAATATATTTCTATACTAGATAACATATATATATCCACACAAAATAACAAATATATTTTCAAACCAAATAACAAATATATTTCTATAACAAATATATCTCTACATAACAAACATATTTCTATAACAAATATATCTCTACATAACAAACATATTTCTATACCAAATAACACAATATTTCTACACCAAATAACATATATATTTTTACACCAAATAACACATATATTTTTACACAAAATAACATATATATTTCTACACCAAATAACACATATATTTTTACACCAAATAACATATATATTATAATATAATATGCTACTAAAACACCAACACATAACACAAAAATAACACACATCACCATAAATCAAATAAATTATTTAAAAAGACTCTAAACTCAATCAAATAATTAAATAAATAAAATAGTTCAAAACGGGCGTTACACACATCATGTTTAAAATCAAGAGCCACGTTCAACCTTCCGATTTATCAATGTAACCATGTAGACTAAAATTTCATTTTTGCGACAAAGGTCATCCTAATACTTTATATTTACCGAATTTAAAACCAAATAGGTCCAAATATTATGTTACGCACCAAGGGACATTGAGGGACAAGTTCAAACTTACTTTTTATCAAACATATAACCATATAAGCTAAAATCTCATTTTCGCGGCAAATAGAAGAAATAAGTCAATAAAATAAAAAGAAAAAACTCAGTTATAAACCCAAAAGACAATCGGTAAAAAAAAAAAAAAAAATTAACATTCGAAAGAGATTATATTTTGAAGATAAAATTCAATAACTCAAAAACTAAAAAACAAATGGTAAAAGATGAATAATAAGAGATGTTGCACGACTAACCTTGAGAAGCCTGCATATTGAATGATTGATCCATAAATCAAGAAGCTTCGTATTTCTGCACATTTTTTGCATTGTCTTCGTACATTGTTTCATCCAGACGATAAACAGGAAAGCCAAGAAAATATTTTGCAGCAAAGGCATCCTTCTCATTTTTTTACACTTTCTTACTACATCAGTAATTATTAACGACAAAATGTCCAGAATTCAAAAAATGCAAAAATAATGCATGTATTAGATAGTAACAAGAAAGCCACTAACATTCAAGGACTGCACATTACATTAGAAATATTTATTTAGAAGAAAGAAAAACACATTATGTTCACACAGAGAAGAAAATGTTGTATACCTGGAGCACAACACTTAGACCACATTTTCTTCATGGTCGAAATGTAATAACTGTTGAAAGATTATTATTCAACACCGTTAAAAAAATATCAATTATAAATCTGACATATTTATAATTGCTGGACATGACTTCCTACTTATTCAAAGTTTCAAATGAATTCAAGACATGTAAAATTACTCTACGTTTGAGAGTTATTTTCATGAAATAATGATCTGACAAAGTAGATAAATAACATGACCGAAACTCTAGTAAATTCAAAGTACTTTTATAATTTGAATTCAGTTAGGTCGTATATTTCAAAAATAATAGCAAAAAAGTCGTTCTACATTAAGCAAAACTAAAATCTTGAGATTAGCAAGTTGAACATAACTAGCATCCAACCTTTTTATTAATACACATGGAAAAAAATTAAAATTAAAATTGAACCTTGAATTTGCTTTGGTATGATGATTGCACTCGACAAACAAATCCAGCTTTTGCATCCACTTCTGTGATTGTAAGCGTTATTGTACCTAAATAGGAATATGCAAATTGCTTCTCAACCTATGACATGAAAGCACCAAAGCATAAATAAACAAAATTATAACCATAAACAGATTAATAAATCGAAAAAAGTACGTACCCTATTAGATACAAATTGTCCCACCGGAAGTAACCGAATTGTAACTAAACCATTGAGTGCCTCTTCCAAAACAGTCACATATCCAGTTGTTTTAATTGGTACACCATGTTTGTTGTCGTATGCGAACAAAGTTTTAGATATAAGAAGTTGAAATATCCAAATATGTTCACGTATCATGTTTCAAATCAAGAGACAATTTCAACCTTCCCATTTATCAAATTTTCAACCATATAGACTAATATCTCTTTTTTGCGACAAGGGTCATCCCATTACTTTATATTTACCGAATTTAGAACGAATTAGGTTCAAATATCATGCTTCGCAACAAGGGACATCGAGGGACAAGCTCAACCTTCATATTTATCAAACATGTAACCATATAGGCTAAAATCTCAATTTTGCGCAAGGGTCATTCCAATGCATTCATTTTACCGAATACAAAACAAAATATGTTCACATATCATGTTTCAAACCAAGAGACAATTTCAACCTTCCCATTTATCAAATTTGCAACCATATAGGCTAATATCTCTTTTTTGCGACAAGGGTCATCCCATTACTTTATATTTACCGAATTTAGAACCAAATAGGTTCAAATATCATGCTTCGCAACAAGGGACATCGAGGGACAAGCTCAACCTTCATATTTATCAAACATGTAACCATATAGGCTAAAATCTCAATTTTGCGCAAGGGTCATTCCAATACTTTCATTTTACCGAATACAAAACAAAATATGTTCACATATCATGTTTTAAATCAAGAAACAATTTCAACCTTCCCATTTATCAAATTTGCAACCATATAGTCTAATATCTCTTTTTTGCGACAAGGGTCATCTCAATACTTTATATGTACCGAATTTAGAACTAAATAGGTTCAAATATCATGTTTCACATCAAGGGACATCGACGGACAAGCTCAACCTTCACATTTATCAATCATGTACCCATATAGGCTAAAATCTCAATTTTCCGCAAGGGTCATTCCATTACTTTCATTTTACCGAATACAAAATCAAATATGTTCACATATCATGTTTTAAATCAAGGGACAATTTCAACCTTCCCATTTATCAAATTTGCAACCATATAGGCAAATATCTCTTTTTTAGCGACAAGAGGCCTCCGAATACTTTATATTTACCGAATTTAAAACCAAATAGTTTCAAATATCATGTTTGTATCAATGGACATCGAGGGACAAACTCAACCTTCATATTTATCAAACATGTAACCATATAGGCTAAAATCACGTTTTCGCGACAAGGAACATTCCAAGACTTTCATTTTACCGAATACAAAACAAACAATGTTCACATATCATATTTTAAATCAAGGGACAAGTTCAACCTTCTTATTTCTCAAACTTAGAAGCGTATAGGCCAAAATCTCATTTTCGCGACAAGAGTCATCTCAATACTTTCATTTTACCAAATACAAAACAAAATATGGGACAAGTTCAACCTTCTTATTTCTCAAACTTAATAAGCATATAGGACAAAATGTCATAGGCCAAAATGTCATTTTCGCGACAAGGGTTATCCCATTACTTTCATTTTACCCAATACAAAACAAAATATATTCACATATCATGTTTTAAATCAAGAGACAATTTCAATCTTCCCATTTTTTGCGACAAGGGTCATCCAATACTTTATATTTCCCGAATTTAGAAACAAATAGGTTCAAATAGGCTAAAATTTCAATCTCATTTTTGCGCATGGGTCATTCCAATATTTTCATTTTACCGAATACAAAACCAAATAGGTTCAAATCATGTTTTAAATCAAGGGACACTCTCAACCTTCCCATTTATCAAACTTTGTAACCAAATAGGCTAGAATCTCGTTTTCACGACAAGGGTCATTTCAATACTTTCGTTTTACCGAATACAAAACAAAATAGGTTCACATCATGTTTTAAATCAAGGGACACGTTCAACCTTCCCATTTATCAAACTTTGTTACAATGTAGACTAAAATCTCATTTTTGCGACAAAGGTCATCCTAATACTTTATATTTACCGAATTTAAAACCAAATAGGTCCAAATATTATGTTACGCACCAAGGGACATTGAGGGACAAGTTCAAACTTACATTTTATCAAACATGTAACTATATAAGCTAAAATCTCATTTTCGCAGCAAATAGAAGAATTAAGTCAATAAAATAAAAAGAAAAAACTCATAGTTATAAACCCAAAAGACAATCGGTAAAAATATATATATATATATATATATATATATATATATATATATATATATGTCATACCCCAAATTTTGACCAGTTATTTTCTTTTTACTCGTCTTTTGAACTCATTTTACCCAGTTATGTTCTCAACAATTTACAGTTTATTTCCCAACATTTTATCTTTTCACTTCCCAAAATTTTACCAGTTTATGTCTCGGCATATTATCTGTTTATTTTGCAAACATTTTACTCGTTTATTCCGCAGCTTTTATCCATTTAAATCTCAACTTTTTACCAACATTTTATCTGTTTATTTTTCAACGTTTCACTTTTATTTTCTTGTTTTAATAGTCTTTTAAAGTTGATAAGTTTTCGTCGTTTCAGACAAAACTTCGGCAGAGAGGTATTTTAAAGATAACTTTTTTTTTCGCTTTCGAGCCCACTTTTATTTATTTATTCTAGTCTTTTTATTATTTTTTATTATGTCCTTTCATTTCATTTTATTATTATTATTATTATTATTATTATTATTATTATTATTATTATTATTATTATTATTATTATTATTATTATTATTATTATTATTATTAGTTTCTTTATTTCTATTTGAAAATTTTCCTTCACAAACAAATCCCAAAATTCACAAAAAATATATAAATGTTAATTTGTTTAATTGTTTTCCATCATATTTAATTTCCTCCAAAAATTCAAAAAAAAGAAGAATAAAAGAAACTTGAAATAAGGTGACATCATCAAGGTGATGTCATCAAAGTGACATCACCAAGATGATGTCACAACAAAGTGTGACTTGGTTCCCAAGCTTCAAAAAGCAACCATACTCAAACTTGAGCTCCAAGTCTCATTTCACCTATAAATAGAGATAGAATTTGTCATTAAGGAAAAAAGAAAAAAAAGGAGGAGTTCTTTTAGAGAAAGGAAGCTTGAGGAGAGGAAGAAACAACACTATAATCTTTTTAAGTCTTAGCATTTTTTTTCATCATCCATCAACAATACAAACCAATACAACCACACAAAACCACCACAAATCAACAAAAATCACTACATCACCACCACCAAAACCAAACAGCCCCTTTTCTTATCTTTTTCCTCCTATTCTCCCCCTTCAAAGGTACACTCTCTCTCTCTCTCTCTCTCTCTCTCTCTCTCTCTCTGTCTGTTTTTCTCTTTTGTATGCCGAGCTCGAGCTTGTCTTCCTCGACCTCAGCATTATAACTGAGAGCTTGAGTTTGTCTTCCTCGACCTCAGCGTTATAACTGAGAGCTTGAGCCTGTCATCCTCGACCTCAGCATTATAACTGAGAGTTTGAGCCTGTCATCCTCGACCTCAGCATTATAACGAAGAGCTTGAGCTTGTCTCCCTCGACCAAAACATTTTCTTGCGCCAGAACTACGTAGCTTTGATTTCTCCATCGCACCTGGAGATACGTAGGAGCAAGATGTAACTCTTGTCAAGCACAATAACCAAAAAAATACAAAAACATTTTCTTGCGCCAGAACTACGTAGCTTTGATTTCTCCATCGCACCAGGAGATACGTAGGAGCAAGATGAAACTCTTGTCAAACACAATAAACAAAAATACAAAAACATTTTCAAACACAACAATATCAAAAAACAACAAAAACATTCAAATAACAAAATCACAAAACATTTTCATAATAAACCTTGATTTTTTTTCATCAAGTGATCGTCCTTTTTATTTTCTTTCTTAATCAAATTTCAAATCCATTTTAATTCTACTTCAAGTCTATTTTCTTCAACATTAAAAAACACAAACAAGCTTATTTCGCCACTTGGCTTTTTATTTTAAAACCTTCTTCAAAACCAATAAAAAAACACAAAACCAATCAAACGTCAATTTCTACCCCGAACTACGAGGTTTTGATCCCTCACGGGTACGTAGGCAAAGGACACTCGTCCTTCCAAATCAATAAAAAATGTAGATAATAGGTTTCTTTATTTTCTCTTCTCCTTTTCCTCTACATTTAAAACATTGCATTTTCAAATCAATAAAAACAACAAAAACATGCATCTTCTCCCTCCATTCTTTCACTTAGGCTATTAGGCAATATTTTCTACAAATAATTAAGCAAATAATTAGCATAAGATAATCTAGGTAAGAGGCTCCTTCGGAGTACCGAAGTCGTTTAGGGTGCTTAACACCTTCCCTAATCGAAACCAACCCCCGGACCTTAATCTCTTTAAGGGTTTTTTACTCGTTTTTTCCCTTCCCGCGGATAAAAATTGAGAGTTCAAAGATTGACGGTTCAAAGCCAATAAATGGATTGATACCCGAAAATCACGAGCACAGAAATGGCGACTTCACTGGGGATATTAATTTCCTAAGTGGGTTAAGCCTATCTTACCTTTCTTTTCTTATGCTTATTATTTGCTTATACCTTGTAATTATATGCCTTTCTTTGAACGTGAGTGGTGAGATAAGTCCTACACCCGGGCTTGAGTGGAATATAAGATAGGACTGGGTACGATTATAGTGCCATACCAGGAGCGGTCCTGCGCTATGTGTGCATGTATTGTAACCCCACTCAACGGAGGATTCTTAAAGTAATATGACGTCGTCATGAGCAGTCGTGATTGGCTCTATTATCTTCAAATTCCGTCGAACGTTGAGGACCTTTAGATTACCCTTAACCCATCTTGGCCTTTTTTAGGATGTAGTGTGGTGACTAAACCAAGAGCGGTCTTGAATTTAGTTCATACACAATGCTACACTCAAACTAGACCTCCTTGTGAAGAAGTATTTGACTAGGAGCAGTCCTGAGCACCGATACATTCACAAGGGTGGTTGTAAGTTGGGAACCTTGGTAGAACCCGCAATACAGGTACATGTGAAACCATAGTCCTCACCAAATGGCATTGTTACCCTTGAGCTCCAACATTGTGGAACTTAACCTCACCATGTTTCCTATATTCTTTAGCATAATCATGCATACATGCATCCATTCATGAAAAACTTTTTTTTTCTCATTGAAGGACTTAGACAAGTTTTTGTAAACATCACGGATGAACAAACCTTGTAAGAAAGAATACCAAGAAATACAACTTCAAAAGTCTTAACTAAGCTTTAGCTTGTGTTATAAACCTTTTCTTTGGTTTCGTTCTTACCTTTTGAAAAAGGGAACCATTTGCAATATCTTCCCAATCTTCAAATAAAGCCATGTTCCTCTGCAATGTTTACAATTCACTTTGATAAACCCTTCAAAAAAAAAAAAATTATCCTATTTTTTCATAAACGCATCATGCATCATTTTGCATTCATAGTTTCAAGTCAGAGTCTCACACATTGTTTTCTTTCAATAAAAGGGTCAGTCCATCTCAAAAGTGTCCTGATATCCTCGTCCAAAACCAACTCGCATTTACAATACTCGGGCAAACACTAAAGAAAAATGGATCAGCTTGAACAAGAGGTTCACGAGATCCGTGAAGAGGTGATAACACTTCGTGCCAAGATAGAGGAGTTGAGTACCTTGGTAGCTTATCTGGTGGCTCTGCAGAATCAGCCGCAGTTCCGGCAAGGGCCACAACGCCAACATCGACAGCAACCTCGACAACTGAATCATGTTCAGAGGGCGCCTCAATTTGACCCGATCCCAATGACATATGCGGAGCTACTCCCCATCCTGCTCCAGAGAAACCTTGTCCAAACTAGAGCGCTTCCTCAGGTGCCTAACGAGTTGCCGGTTTGGTATCAACCTAACCTCTCCTGTGCCTTCCATCAAGGAGCACCCGACCATGACATCGGGCATTGTTGTGCTTTGAAAGCGGAAGACCAGAAGTTGATTAAAGCTAGTATCTTGCTTTCCTAGGTTTAAATTCGGACGTACAAGTTAATCCGTTACCGGATCATGATACCTAATGTCAACACATGGAATGTGTTAGCTGCACTTGGGTCACTGCTGACGTTTCTTTCTACTACTCTTTTGTTCGAATAATATGTCTGTTTGTTGTTTTCTGTTTTCCAAAAAAAAAATCCTTTCGTCCCACCCGAGACGGAAGGGAACTCGTTTAGGGCTTTTTGCTTTACGTATTTTCATCATTAATAAAAAGGTCGTCTCGATCCCGACTTTGTTATATTTTATTTTGTGCTTCTTCTGGAAAAATGGTAATACAAAAAACCAAAAAATATAATTTTCTTTTTTTCAATGTCTGCATAATCATAATATTTATTTACTTGCCAAAATCAACAAAATAATGCATTAGTAAGCCCGTTGAACACTTTAATCCTATGCTCTCTCCCAACTTTGAGTTCCCTGTGACCGAGACTGAAGAGGAGAAGGATGAATATGGGTCCCCGATGAGAATTCTTGTCTACTGGGGCATCTTAGCCGTCAAAAAGCTACAAACAAAGACATCAAGAAGATTGACCAAAAGAGGGCATTCACTTACAAAGACTGGCATGAGATGCTAACATCTGCTTTGCACAAAGTATCATACCGCAAGTGCACACATCAACAGGGGCAACCCCCCCTCCATCCCTCAGTATAGAACATGAAGACCGCGTCCCCCACAGAACTCAAAGTCTCACCAATGAAAAATTCTCTCGGACAGTCATATCAAAAGAATGAAACAAGCTTCCAACAAGAAGGTTCGTCCCTGCGAATTTCAAGGAGACCTTATGCTCAAAAAGTCACTATCTTTCAATCAGAATCCAGGGGCAAAGAAATGCCTAATCACAAAAGATTGTGACAAACTCACACGTCATACTGAACACTGATGCAGACAAGAAATATATTGTCAAAAAAAAAAACAGCTCGCTAAGTCGAAAATATGAAAAGGCGGCTTAGGCAAAAATGAGCGTCTCGGTGGACTGAAAACCCTTAAGGGCAGTCCAGGCAAAAGTTATAGACATACAAAAATGATGAAAATGATTACCCTGATAGATTGAAAACCCACAAGGGCGATCTATGCAAAAGTTAAGAGTTGTGACAAAGTAACTGCATCAGACTGGACGTGACTCACTTGGGGCACTTAAATTGTCAAAAGGACCTACATCAAGTCAGATATGACTCACTTGGGGCATTTCAGCAGTCAAAAGACCTCCATTTTGAAATTGCTGCAAATCAAAGACTCGAAACAGTGGAATTCAAAGTTTTCAGGGAGAATAACGGTTATTGTGTTCAATGTACCTTTCCCATATAATTACCATTTTCCAAACTTTTTAAAGATTTGTGGACCACGCCTTTGGCGGGTCGCCACTCTTTCAAATTAATTTGAGCTTGTGCCCTTTATTTCAAATCCTCATTTATTTCTACTTGCATAATTTCTTCTATTTTTAGATGTTAATACTTAAAGCAAAATTATTTCAATTTTTTTTTTCTAACTTCTTCATGTCTTTTGAAAAAAAAAACTTTAAACAACAAACACACTTTCTTTGAACTGTCGAGTAGGTGAAACGTGCGTCACCATTCGCCTCGAGAACAGTTAACCTCTGCAGGATGAACATAGTCATTGCTTGAAAAAAAAAAAAAAAAGAGCTCGCTAGATCGAAAATCCGAAAGGGCGATCTAAGCCAAAATTGAGCGTCCCGGTGGATTGAAAACCCGAAAGGGCGATCCAGGCAAAAATTAGGGGCATAAAAGAAGTATTTTCCCGGTGGATTGAAAACCCGAAAGGGTGATCCAGGCAAAAGTTAGGGATATAAAAAAGAGAGAAAAGAAGCAATGATTATGAGAGCGGGTTTCGATTCCAAAGATAACTGTTATCGGTTCAGAAATGGTGACTCCTATCAGTCTTGTCTTATAACCTGCACTGTGACAGAGTTTAAGTTCGCGAAACACTTCTTTATCAATGCTACTCTGGGTTAAATCTCGGTTTTGGTCAGCTTTATCTACCTTGGAGATTGGTATCGTATTTGGCTTTCGATTCATCTCCTGGAAAGGAATATATTCAGAAGTTGGTGGAGTGATTATGAGTTGACGTCGGGCCACTTTCTTCTTTAACCTGCCCAACCCTGTCCTTTACTTTTACCTTTCACTATTAAAATCCCATATATTCATGCATTCATGCATTCATGCATCTGTATTTCCTCCTTAAATCCATATAGGCATGCATTTTATCTTTTCATGCCTAATCAAAGTGTTGACCAATTGTTTAATTCAAGTGGCAGGTGTCACCCTTCAATCAGTTTTCCAAGTGTTTCTATATTTGTTTTCTTTTACCTTTCCAGGCTATATCATTTAGGTTCATTACTTGCATACTTAGTTTCTGCATGGTCATCAATGGTTATTTCAAAAAGTAATTGGCACAACAGATCATCTGCATGTTTGCTGTTTACTTTTTCAAAGAAAGCAATCACCAAAAAGTTTTTCGTAAACCTGTCGGCTACTTTTTCCAAAGTAGTCGACACTTGCTTTATTTTCTGCAAACCTTCGGTTACTATTTCAAAGATAATCGACAAATGCTTTACTTTCTGCAAAAGATGCTTTATTTTTCCGCAATTGCTTTACTTCATGCAAAAATCACCTTATTTTCGCAAAAATGCTGTAATTCCTGCAAAATGCTTTATTTCCTGCAAAGGTGCTTTAATTTCTGTTAAATTGCTTTATTTCCTGCAACATGCTTTATTTCCTGCAAAATGCTTTAATTTCTGCAAAGGTGCTTTAATTTCTGTTAAATTGCTTTATTTCCTGCAAAATGCTTTATTTTCGCAAATTTGCTTTACTTTATGCGAAATTGCTTTATTTCTTGCAATATGCTTTATTCCCTGCAAATTGCTTTATTTCTTGTAACATGCTTTATTTCCTGTAAATTGCTTTATTTCCTGCAACATGCTTTATTTCCTGTAAATTGCTTTATTTTAACGTACTTTATTTCCGGCGAATACTTCATTTCTTGCAATATACTTTGTTTGTTGCAAATGCTTTATTTCTTGCAAAATGCTTTACTTCTTGCAACATGCTTTATTTTCTACACATGCTCTATTTTCTGCAAATGCTTTATTTCTTGCTATTTTCTACAAATGCTTTATTTCTTGCAACAGGCTTTATTTGCAAATCCTATTTGCATGCACGTTAATCTTGTGGCACTTCAAAGGTAATAAGTAACGCCTTCCTCCCCAGTGCTATCTTTTAACTTGTCATTTCGACTGGTCAAATTTGGTGTATTCGATATTTAAGTCTCTTCGACCCGTTGATTCAAAAAAAAAAAAAAAACCTCATCTTTTTAAATCTCCGTGACAAAGAAACTTAAATAGGGGCATCTGTCATACCCCAAATTTTGACCAGTTATTTTCTTTTTACTCGTCTTTTGAACTCATTTTACCCAGTTATGTTCTCAACAATTTACAGTTTATTTCCCAACATTTTATCTTTTCACTTCCCAAAATTTTACCAGTTTATGTCTCGGCATATTATCTGTTTATTTTGCAAACATTTTACTCGTTTATTCCGCAGCTTTTATCCATATAAATCTCAACTTTTTACCAACATTTTATCTGTTTATTTTTCAACATGCTTTATTTTCTACACATGCTCTATTTTCTGCAAATGCTTTATTTCTTGCTATTTTCTACAAATGCTTTATTTCTTGCAACAGGCTTTATTTGCAAATGCTATTTGCATGCACGTTAATCTTGTGGCACTTCAAAGGTAATAAGTAACGCCTTCCTCCCCAGTGCTATCTTTTAACTTGTCATTTCGACTGGTCAAATTTGGTGTATTCGATATTTAAGTCTCTTAGACCCGTTGATTCAAAAAAAAAAAAAAAGAACCTCATCTTTTTAAATCTCCGTGACAAAGAAACTTAAATAGGGGCATCTGTCATACCCCAAATTTTGACCAGTTATTTTCTTTTTACTCGTCTTTTGAACTCATTTTACCCAGTTATGTTCTCAACAATTTACAGTTTATTTCCCAACATTTTATCTTTTCACTTCCCAAAATTTTACCAGTTTATGTCTCGGCATATTATCTGTTTATTTTGCAAACATTTTACTCGTTTATTCCGCAGCTTTTATCCATTTAAATCTCAACTTTTTACCAACATTTTATCTGTTTATTTTTCAACGTTTCACTTTTATTTTCTTGTTTTAATAGTCTTTTAAAGTTGATAAGTTTTCGTCGTTTCAGACAAAACTTCGGCAGAGAGGTATTTTAAAGATAACTTTTTTTTTCGCTTTCGAGCCCACTTTTATTTATTTATTCTAGTCTTTTTATTATTTTTTATTATGTCCTTTCATTTCATTTTATTATTATTATTATTATTATTATTATTATTATTATTATTATTATTATTATTATTATTATTATTATTATTATTATTATTATTATTAGTTTCTTTATTTCTATTTGAAAATTTTCCTTCACAAACAAATCCCAAAATTCACAAAAAATATATAAATGTTAATTTGTTTAATTGTTTTCCATCATATTTAATTTCCTCCAAAAATTCAAAAAAAAGAAGAATAAAAGAAACTTGAAATAAGGTGACATCATCAAGGTGATGTCATCAAAGTGACATCACCAAGATGATGTCACAACAAAGTGTGACTTGGTTCCCAAGCTTCAAAAAGCAACCATACTCAAACTTGAGCTCCAAGTCTCATTTCACCTATAAATAGAGATAGAATTTGTCATTAAGGAAAAAAGAAAAAAAAGGAGGAGTTCTTTTAGAGAAAGGAAGCTTGAGGAGAGGAAGAAACAACACTATAATCTTTTTAAGTCTTAGCATTTTTTTTCATCATCCATCAACAATACAAACCAATACAACCACACAAAACCACCACAAATCAACAAAAATCACTACATCACCACCACCAAAACCAAACAGCCCCTTTTCTTATCTTTTTCCTCCTATTCTCCCCCTTCAAAGGTACACTCTCTCTCTCTCTCTCTCTCTCTCTCTCTCTCTCTCTCTGTCTGTTTTTCTCTTTTGTATGCCGAGCTCGAGCTTGTCTTCCTCGACCTCAGCATTATAACTGAGAGCTTGAGTTTGTCTTCCTCGACCTCAGCGTTATAACTGAGAGCTTGAGCCTGTCATCCTCGACCTCAGCATTATAACTGAGAGTTTGAGCCTGTCATCCTCGACCTCAGCATTATAACGAAGAGCTTGAGCTTGTCTCCCTCGACCAAAACATTTTCTTGCGCCAGAACTACGTAGCTTTGATTTCTCCATCGCACCTGGAGATACGTAGGAGCAAGATGTAACTCTTGTCAAGCACAATAACCAAAAAAATACAAAAACATTTTCTTGCGCCAGAACTACGTAGCTTTGATTTCTCCATCGCACCAGGAGATACGTAGGAGCAAGATGAAACTCTTGTCAAACACAATAAACAAAAATACAAAAACATTTTCAAACACAACAATATCAAAAAACAACAAAAACATTCAAATAACAAAATCACAAAACATTTTCATAATAAACCTTGATTTTTTTTCATCAAGTGATCGTCCTTTTTATTTTCTTTCTTAATCAAATTTCAAATCCATTTTAATTCTACTTCAAGTCTATTTTCTTCAACATTAAAAAACACAAACAAGCTTATTTCGCCACTTGGCTTTTTATTTTAAAACCTTCTTCAAAACCAATAAAAAAACACAAAACCAATCAAACGTCAATTTCTACCCCGAACTACGAGGTTTTGATCCCTCACGGGTACGTAGGCAAAGGACACTCGTCCTTCCAAATCAATAAAAAATGTAGATAATAGGTTTCTTTATTTTCTCTTCTCCTTTTCCTCTACATTTAAAACATTGCATTTTCAAATCAATAAAAACAACAAAAACATGCATCTTCTCCCTCCATTCTTTCACTTAGGCTATTAGGCAATATTTTCTACAAATAATTAAGCAAATAATTAGCATAAGATAATCTAGGTAAGAGGCTCCTTCGGAGTACCGAAGTCGTTTAGGGTGCTTAACACCTTCCCTAATCGAAACCAACCCCCGGACCTTAATCTCTTTAAGGGTTTTTTACTCGTTTTTTCCCTTCCCGCGGATAAAAATTGAGAGTTCAAAGATTGACGGTTCAAAGCCAATAAATGGATTGATACCCGAAAATCACGAGCACAGAAATGGCGACTTCACTGGGGATATTAATTTCCTAAGTGGGTTAAGCCTATCTTACCTTTCTTTTCTTATGCTTATTATTTGCTTATACCTTGTAATTATATGCCTTTCTTTGAACGTGAGTGGTGAGATAAGTCCTACACCCGGGCTTGAGTGGAATATAAGATAGGACGGGGTACGATTATAGTGCCATACCAGGAGCGGTCCTGCGCTATGTGTGCATGTATTGTAACCCCACTCAACGGAGGATTCTTAAAGTAATATGACGTCGTCATGAGCAGTCGTGATTGGCTCTATTATCTTCAAATTCCGTCGAACGTTGAGGACCTTTAGATTACCCTTAACCCATCTTGGCCTTTTTTAGGATGTAGTGTGGTGACTAAACCAAGAGCGGTCTTGAATTTAGTTCATACACAATGCTACACTCAAACTAGACCTCCTTGTGAAGAAGTATTTGACTAGGAGCAGTCCTGAGCACCGATACATTCACAAGGGTGGTTGTAAGTTGGGAACCTTGGTAGAACCCGCAATACAGGTACATGTGAAACCATAGTCCTCACCAAATGGCATTGTTACCCTTGAGCTCCAACATTGTGGAACTTAACCTCACCATGTTTCCTATATTCTTTAGCATAATCATGCATACATGCATCCATTCATGAAAAACTTTTTTTTTCTCATTGAAGGACTTAGACAAGTTTTTGTAAACATCACGGATGAACAAACCTTGTAAGAAAGAATACCAAGAAATACAACTTCAAAAGTCTTAACTAAGCTTTAGCTTGTGTTATAAACCTTTTCTTTGGTTTCGTTCTTACCTTTTGAAAAAGGGAACCATTTGCAATATCTTCCCAATCTTCAAATAAAGCCATGTTCCTCTGCAATGTTTACAATTCACTTTGATAAACCCTTCAAAAAAAAAAAAATTATCCTATTTTTTCATAAACGCATCATGCATCATTTTGCATTCATAGTTTCAAGTCAGAGTCTCACACATTGTTTTCTTTCAATAAAAGGGTCAGTCCATCTCAAAAGTGTCCTGATATCCTCGTCCAAAACCAACTCGCATTTACAATACTCGGGCAAACACTAAAGAAAAATGGATCAGCTTGAACAAGAGGTTCACGAGATCCGTGAAGAGGTGATAACACTTCGTGCCAAGATAGAGGAGTTGAGTACCTTGGTAGCTTATCTGGTGGCTCTGCAGAATCAGCCGCAGTTCCGGCAAGGGCCACAACGCCAACATCGACAGCAACCTCGACAACTGAATCATGTTCAGAGGGCGCCTCAATTTGACCCGATCCCAATGACATATGCGGAGCTACTCCCCATCCTGCTCCAGAGAAACCTTGTCCAAACTAGAGCGCTTCCTCAGGTGCCTAACGAGTTGCCGGTTTGGTATCAACCTAACCTCTCCTGTGCCTTCCATCAAGGAGCACCCGACCATGACATCGGGCATTGTTGTGCTTTGAAAGCGGAAGACCAGAAGTTGATTAAAGCTAGTATCTTGCTTTCCTAGGTTTAAATTCGGACGTACAAGTTAATCCGTTACCGGATCATGATACCTAATGTCAACACATGGAATGTGTTAGCTGCACTTGGGTCACTGCTGACGTTTCTTTCTACTACTCTTTTGTTCGAATAATATGTCTGTTTGTTGTTTTCTGTTTTCCAAAAAAAAAATCCTTTCGTCCCACCCGAGACGGAAGGGAACTCGTTTAGGGCTTTTTGCTTTACGTATTTTCATCATTAATAAAAAGGTCGTCTCGATCCCGACTTTGTTATATTTTATTTTGTGCTTCTTCTGGAAAAATGGTAATACAAAAAACCAAAAAATATAATTTTCTTTTTTTCAATGTCTGCATAATCATAATATTTATTTACTTGCCAAAATCAACAAAATAATGCATTAGTAAGCCCGTTGAACACTTTAATCCTATGCTCTCTCCCAACTTTGAGTTCCCTGTGACCGAGACTGAAGAGGAGAAGGATGAATATGGGTCCCCGATGAGAATTCTTGTCTACTGGGGCATCTTAGCCGTCAAAAAGCTACAAACAAAGACATCAAGAAGATTGACCAAAAGAGGGCATTCACTTACAAAGACTGGCATGAGATGCTAACATCTGCTTTGCACGAAGTATCATACCGCAAGTGCACACATCAACAGGGGCAACCCCCCCTCCATCCCTCAGTATAGAACATGAAGACCGCGTCCCCCACAGAACTCAAAGTCTCACCAATGAAAAATTCTCTCGGACAGTCATATCAAAAGAATGAAACAAGCTTCCAACAAGAAGGTTCGTCCCTGCGAATTTCAAGGAGACCTTATGCTCAAAAAGTCACTATCTTTCAATCAGAATCCAGGGGCAAAGAAATGCCTAATCACAAAAGATTGTGACAAACTCACACGTCATACTGAACACTGATGCAGACAAGAAATATATTGTCAAAAAAAAAAACAGCTCGCTAAGTCGAAAATATGAAAAGGCGGCTTAGGCAAAAATGAGCGTCTCGGTGGACTGAAAACCCTTAAGGGCAGTCCAGGCAAAAGTTATAGACATACAAAAATGATGAAAATGATTACCCTGATAGATTGAAAACCCACAAGGGCGATCTATGCAAAAGTTAAGAGTTGTGACAAAGTAACTGCATCAGACTGGACGTGACTCACTTGGGGCACTTAAATTGTCAAAAGGACCTACATCAAGTCAGATATGACTCACTTGGGGCATTTCAGCAGTCAAAAGACCTCCATTTTGAAATTGCTGCAAATCAAAGACTCGAAACAGTGGAATTCAAAGTTTTCAGGGAGAATAACGGTTATTGTGTTCAATGTACCTTTCCCATATAATTACCATTTTCCAAACTTTTTAAAGATTTGTGGACCACGCCTTTGGCGGGTCGCCACTCTTTCAAATTAATTTGAGCTTGTGCCCTTTATTTCAAATCCTCATTTATTTCTACTTGCATAATTTCTTCTATTTTTAGATGTTAATACTTAAAGCAAAATTATTTCAATTTTTTTTTTCTAACTTCTTCATGTCTTTTGAAAAAAAAAACTTTAAACAACAAACACACTTTCTTTGAACTGTCGAGTAGGTGAAACGTGCGTCACCATTCGCCTCGAGAACAGTTAACCTCTGCAGGATGAACATAGTCATTGCTTGAAAAAAAAAAAAAAAGAGCTCGCTAGATCGAAAATCCGAAAGGGCGATCTAAGCCAAAATTGAGCGTCCCGGTGGATTGAAAACCCGAAAGGGCGATCCAGGCAAAAATTAGGGGCATAAAAGAAGTATTTTCCCGGTGGATTGAAAACCCGAAAGGGTGATCCAGGCAAAAGTTAGGGATATAAAAAAGAGAGAAAAGAAGCAATGATTATGAGAGCGGGTTTCGATTCCAAAGATAACTGTTATCGGTTCAGAAATGGTGACTCCTATCAGTCTTGTCTTATAACCTGCATTGTGACAGAGTTTAAGTTCGCGAAACACTTCTTTATCAATGCTACTCTGGGTTAAATCTCGGTTTTGGTCAGCTTTATCTACCTTGGAGATTGGTATCGTATTTGGCTTTCGATTCATCTCCTGGAAAGGAATATATTCAGAAGTTGGTGGAGTGATTATGAGTTGACGTCGGGCCACTTTCTTCTTTAACCTGCCCAACCCTGTCCTTTACTTTTACCTTTCACTATTAAAATCCCATATATTCATGCATTCATGCATTCATGCATCTGTATTTCCTCCTTAAATCCATATAGGCATGCATTTTATCTTTTCATGCCTAATCAAAGTGTTGACCAATTGTTTAATTCAAGTGGCAGGTGTCACCCTTCAATCAGTTTTCCAAGTGTTTCTATATTTGTTTTCTTTTACCTTTCCAGGCTATATCATTTAGGTTCATTACTTGCATACTTAGTTTCTGCATGGTCATCAATGGTTATTTCAAAAAGTAATTGGCACAACAGATCATCTGCATGTTTGCTGTTTACTTTTTCAAAGAAAGCAATCACCAAAAAGTTTTTCGTAAACCTGTCGGCTACTTTTTCCAAAGTAGTCGACACTTGCTTTATTTTCTGCAAACCTTCGGTTACTATTTCAAAGATAATCGACAAATGCTTTACTTTCTGCAAAAGATGCTTTATTTTTCCGCAATTGCTTTACTTCATGCAAAAATCACCTTATTTTCGCAAAAATGCTGTAATTCCTGCAAAATGCTTTATTTCCTGCAAAGGTGCTTTAATTTCTGTTAAATTGCTTTATTTCCTGCAACATGCTTTATTTCCTGCAAAATGCTTTAATTTCTGCAAAGGTGCTTTAATTTCTGTTAAATTGCTTTATTTCCTGCAAAATGCTTTATTTTCGCAAATTTGCTTTACTTTATGCGAAATTGCTTTATTTCTTGCAATATGCTTTATTCCCTGCAAATTGCTTTATTTCTTGTAACATGCTTTATTTCCTGTAAATTGCTTTATTTCCTGCAACATGCTTTATTTCCTGTAAATTGCTTTATTTTAACGTACTTTATTTCCGGCGAATACTTCATTTCTTGCAATATACTTTGTTTGTTGCAAATGCTTTATTTCTTGCAAAATGCTTTACTTCTTGCAACATGCTTTATTTTCTACACATGCTCTATTTTCTGCAAATGCTTTATTTCTTGCTATTTTCTACAAATGCTTTATTTCTTGCAACAGGCTTTATTTGCAAATCCTATTTGCATGCACGTTAATCTTGTGGCACTTCAAAGGTAATAAGTAACGCCTTCCTCCCCAGTGCTATCTTTTAACTTGTCATTTCGACTGGTCAAATTTGGTGTATTCGATATTTAAGTCTCTTCGACCCGTTGATTCAAAAAAAAAAAAAAAAACCTCATCTTTTTAAATCTCCGTGACAAAGAAACTTAAATAGGGGCATCTGTCATACCCCAAATTTTGACCAGTTATTTTCTTTTTACTCGTCTTTTGAACTCATTTTACCCAGTTATGTTCTCAACAATTTACAGTTTATTTCCCAACATTTTATCTTTTCACTTCCCAAAATTTTACCAGTTTATGTCTCGGCATATTATCTGTTTATTTTGCAAACATTTTACTCGTTTATTCCGCAGCTTTTATCCATATAAATCTCAACTTTTTACCAACATTTTATCTGTTTATTTTTCAACATGCTTTATTTTCTACACATGCTCTATTTTCTGCAAATGCTTTATTTCTTGCTATTTTCTACAAATGCTTTATTTCTTGCAACAGGCTTTATTTGCAAATGCTATTTGCATGCACGTTAATCTTGTGGCACTTCAAAGGTAATAAGTAACGCCTTCCTCCCCAGTGCTATCTTTTAACTTGTCATTTCGACTGGTCAAATTTGGTGTATTCGATATTTAAGTCTCTTAGACCCGTTGATTCAAAAAAAAAAAAAAAAGAACCTCATCTTTTTAAATCTCCGTGACAAAGAAACTTAAATAGGGGCATCTGTCATACCCCAAATTTTGACCAGTTATTTTCTTTTTACTCGTCTTTTGAACTCATTTTACCCAGTTATGTTCTCAACAATTTACAGTTTATTTCCCAACATTTTATCTTTTCACTTCCCAAAATTTTACCAGTTTATGTCTCGGCATATTATCTGTTTATTTTGCAAACATTTTACTCGTTTATTCCGTAGCTTTTATCCATATAAATCTCAACTTTTTACTAACATTTTATCTGTTTATTTTTCAACATGCTTTATTTTCTACGCATGCTCTATTTTCTGCAAATGCTTTATTTCTTGCTATTTTCTACAAATGCTTTATTTCTTGCAACAGGCTTTATTTGCAAATCCTATTTGCATGCACGTTAATCTTGTGGCACTTCAAAGGTAATAAGTAACGCCTTCCTCCCCAGTGCTATCTTTTAACTTGTCATTTCGACTGGTCAAATTTGGTGTATTCGATATTTAAGTCTCTTCGACTCGTTGATTCAAAAAAAAAAAAAAAACCTCATCTTTTTAAATCTCCGTGACAAAGAAAGTTAAATAGGGGCATCTGTCATACCCCAAATTTTGACCAGTTATTTTCTTTTTACTCGTCTTTTGAACTCATTTTACCCAGTTATGTTCTCAACAATTTACAGTTTATTTCCCAACATTTTATCTTTTCACTTCCCAAAATTTTACCAGTTTATGTCTCGGCATATTATCTGTTTATTTTGCAAACATTTTACTCGTTTATTCCGCAGCTTTTATCCATATAAATCTCAACTTTTTACTAACATTTTATCTGTTTATTTTTCAACATGCTTTATTTTCTACGCATGCTCTATTTTCTGCAAATGCTTTATTTCTTGCTATTTTCTACAAATGCTTTATTTCTTGCAACAGGCTTTATTTGCAAATCCTATTTGCATGCACGTTAATCTTGTGGCACTTCAAAGGTAATAAGTAACGCCTTCCTCCCCAGTGCTATCTTTTAACTTGTCATTTCGACTGGTCAAATTTGGTGTATTCGATATTTAAGTCTCTTCGACCCGTTGATTCAAAAAAAAAAAAAAAAAACCTCATCTTTTTAAATCTCCGTGACAAAGAAACTTAAATAGGGGCATCTGTCATACCCCAAATTTTGACCAGTTATTTTCTTTTTACTCGTCTTTTGAACTCATTTTACCCAGTTATGTTCTCAACAATTTACAGTTTATTTCCCAACATTTTATCTTTTCACTTCCCAAAATTTTACCAGTTTATGTCTCGGCATATTATCTGTTTATTTTGCAAACATTTTACTCGTTTATTCCGCAGCTTTTATCCATATAAATCTCAACTTTTTACCAACATTTTATCTGTTTATTTTTCAACATGCTTTATTTTCTACACATGCTCTATTTTCTGCAAATGCTTTATTTCTTGCTATTTTCTACAAATGCTTTATTTCTTGCAACAGGCTTTATTTGCAAATGCTATTTGCATGCACGTTAATCTTGTGGCACTTCAAAGGTAATAAGTAACGCCTTCCTCCCCAGTGCTATCTTTTAACTTGTCATTTCGACTGGTCAAATTTGGTGTATTCGATATTTAAGTCTCTTAGACCCGTTGATTCAAAAAAAAAAAAAAAAAAGAACCTCATCTTTTTAAATCTCCGTGACAAAGAAACTTAAATAGGGGCATCTGTCATACCCCAAATTTTGACCAGTTATTTTCTTTTTACTCGTCTTTTGAACTCATTTTACCCAGTTATGTTCTCAACAATTTACAGTTTATTTCCCAACATTTTATCTTTTCACTTCCCAAAATTTTACCAGTTTATGTCTCGGCATATTATCTGTTTATTTTGCAAACATTTTACTCGTTTATTCCGTAGCTTTTATCCATATAAATCTCAACTTTTTACTAACATTTTATCTGTTTATTTTTCAACATGCTTTATTTTCTACGCATGCTCTATTTTCTGCAAATGCTTTATTTCTTGCTATTTTCTACAAATGCTTTATTTCTTGCAACAGGCTTTATTTGCAAATCCTATTTGCATGCACGTTAATCTTGTGGCACTTCAAAGGTAATAAGTAACGCCTTCCTCCCCAGTGCTATCTTTTAACTTGTCATTTCGACTGGTCAAATTTGGTGTATTCGATATTTAAGTCTCTTCGACTCGTTGATTCAAAAAAAAAAAAAAAAAACCTCATCTTTTTAAATCTCCGTGACAAAGAAACTTAAATAGGGGCATCTGTCATACCCCAAATTTTGACCAGTTATTTTCTTTTTACTCGTCTTTTGAACTCATTTTACCCAGTTATGTTCTCAACAATTTACAGTTTATTTCCCAACATTTTATCTTTTCACTTCCCAAAATTTTACCAGTTTATGTCTCGGCATATTATCTGCTTATTTTGCAAACATTTTACTCGTTTATTCCGCAGCTTTTATCCATATAAATCTCAACTTTTTACCAACATTTTATCTGTTTATTTTTCAACATTCTTTATTTTCTACACATGCTCTATTTTCTGCAAATGCTTTATTTCTTGCTATTTTCTACAAATGCTTTATTTCTTGCAACAGGCTTTATTTGCAAATCCTATTTGCATGCACGTTAATCTTGTGGCACTTCAAAGGTAATAAGTAACGCCTTCCTCCCCAGTGCTATCTTTTAACTTGTCATTTCGACTGGTCAAATTTGGTGTATTCGATATTTAAGTCTCTTCGACCCGTTGATTCAAAAAAAAAAAAAAAAAAACCTCATCTTTTTAAATCTCCGTGACAAAGAAACTTAAATAGGGGCATCTGTCATACCCCAAATTTTGACCAGTTATTTTCTTTTTACTCGTCTTTTGAACTCATTTTACCCAGTTATGTTCTCAACAATTTACAGTTTATTTCCCAACATTTTATCTTTTCACTTCCCAAAATTTTACCAGTTTATGTCTCGGCATATTATCTGTTTATTTTGCAAACATTTTACTCGTTTATTCCGCAGCTTTTATCCATATAAATCTCAACTTTTTACCAACATTTTATCTGTTTATTTTTCAACGTTTCACTTTTATTTTCTTGTTTTAATAGTCTTTTAAAGTTGATAAGTTTTCTTCGTTTCAGACAAAACTTCGGCAGAGAGGTATTTTAAAGATAACTTTTTTTTTCGCTTTCGAGCCCACTTTTATTTATTTATTCTAGTCTTTTTATTATTTTTTATTATGTCCTTTCATTTCATTTTATTATTATTATTATTATTATTATTATTATTAGTTTCTTTATTTCTATTTGAAAATTTTCCTTCACAAACAAATCCCAAAATTCACAAAAAATATATAAATGTTAATTTGTTTAATTGTTTTCCATCATATTTAATTTCCTCCAAAAATTCAAAAAAAAGAAGAATAAAAGAAACTTGAAATAAGGTGACATCATCAAGGTGATGTCATCAAAGTGACATCACCAAGATGATGTCACAACAAAGTGTGACTTGGTTCCCAAGCTTCAAAAAGCAACCATACTCAAACTTGAGCTCCAAGTCTCATTTCACCTATAAATAGAGATAGAATTTGTCATTAAGGAAAAAAGAAAAAAAAAAGGAGGAGTTCTTTCAGAGAAAGGAAGCTTGAGGAGAGGAAGAAACAACACTATAATCTTTTTAAGTCTTAGCATTTTTTTTCATCATCCATCAACAATACAAACCAATACAACCACACAAAACCACCACAAATCAACAAAAATCACTACATCACCACCACCAAAACCAAACAGCCCCTTTTCTTATCTTTTTCCTCCTATTCTCCCCCTTCAAAGGTACACTCTCTCTCTCTCTCTCTCTCTCTCTCTCTCTGTCTGTTTTTCTCTTTTGTATGCCGAGCTCGAGCTTGTCTTCCTCGACCTCAGCATTATAACTGAGAGCTTGAGTTTGTCTTCCTCGACCTCAGCGTTATAACTGAGAGCTTGAGCCTGTCATCCTCGACCTCAGCATTATAACTGAGTTTGAGCCTGTCATCCTCGACCTCAGCATTATAACGAAGAGCTTGAGCTTGTCTCCCTCGACCAAAACATTTTCTTGCGCCAGAACTACGTAGCTTTGATTTCTCCATCGCACCTGGAGATACGTAGGAGCAAGATGTAACTCTTGTCAAGCACAATAACCAAAAAAATACAAAAACATTTTCTTGCGCCAGAACTACGTAGCTTTGATTTCTCCATCGCACCAGGAGATACGTAGGAGCAAGATGAAACTATTGTCAAACACAATAAACAAAAATACAAAAACATTTTCAAACACAACAATATCAAAAAACAACAAAAACATTCAAATAACAAAATCACAAAACATTTTCATAATAAACCTTGATTTTTTTTCATCAAGTGATCGTCCTTTTTATTTTCTTTCTTAATCAAATTTCAAATCCATTTTAATTCTACTTCAAGTCTATTTTCTTCAACATTAAAAAACACAAACAAGCTTATTTCACCACTTGGCTTTTTATTTTAAAACCTTCTTCAAAACCAATAAAAAAACACAAAACCAATCAAACGTCAATTTCTACCCCGAACTACGAGGTTTTGATCCCTCACGGGTACGTAGGCAAAGGACACTCGTCCTTCCAAATCAATAAAAAATGTAGATAATAGGTTTCTTTATTTTCTCTTCTCCTTTTCCTCTACATTTAAAACATTGCATTTTCAAATCAATAAAAACAACAAAAACATGCATCTTCTCCCTCCATTCTTTCACTTAGGCTATTAGGCAATATTTTCTACAAATAATTAGCATAAGATAATCTAGGTAAGAGGCTCCTTCGGAGTACCGAAGTCGTTTAGGGTGCTTAACACCTTCCCTAATCGAAACCAACCCCCGGACCTTAATCTCTTTAAGGGTTTTTTACTCGTTTTTTCCCTTCCCGCGGATAAAAATTGAGAGTTCAAAGATTGACGGTTCAAAGCCAATAAATGGATTGATACCCGAAAATCACGAGCACAATATATATATATATATATATATATATATATATATATATATATATATATATATATATATATATATATATATATATATATATATATATATATATATATATATATATATAGGGGGCATATCAAGTGAGAATGACATTTGTACGTGAGAATGGTAGGAATAAATGATAGCCATCAGATTTAAAATGAAGGGTTGAGATTAAAGATGGGCTAAGTGAGTGTGTCCCTGTCAATTCTCACATTTTCCTTCAACACGTTAACTAACTTTTCTTATCTCCTCCACTCGCGACTCTTCTTCCTCTCACCTTCCAAGACCAGTTCCAGCGACTCCTACCTTCCACCACGAAGAGGTCGCAGTCGCCGCCTTTCCCTACCATTTCCGCCATCCTTTCATTCCCTTCTCACCAATTTCGTTTTTTTTTCTTTCTACTTCTTCTCTCATCTATGTCCCTTGTCTAGATATAGAGTTGAAATTGAAGCAAACTGAACAGATTTATTACTATAATTGCAAATGGAATGGCACAAAAATATAATTCAACAATAAATTTTCATATTCATTAATCTGTTCTTTTACCACAGTCACTTAATAAAACACAAGAAGACAAAAGTTCATGAAATAAAGGGAATTAATGAATTTGTGTTGTAAATTGAGATCTGTGATGTTTCCAGCAGTGTTTAATAAATGGAAGGCGTGGGGGCAAGAGGAAGAAGATGAGTGTTCTGGGTAAGAATTTGGGGATTATGGGGAGAGAGAACTAACGCGTGAATGAGAAGAGAATTTGGAGATTGGGTACAACAACTCACTTAACTCATCTTTTAATCTCATCACTTCATTTTAAATCTGATGGCTATCATTTATTCCTACCATTCTCACGTACAAATGTCATTCTCACTTGATATGCCCCCTATATATATATATACACATACATGTGAAAGAGAGTATATTTTGACGACAAATTTCAATAACTTAAAAACTAAAAAACAAATGGTAAAAGATGAATGATAAGAGATGTTGCACGACTAACCTTGAGAAGACTGCATATTGAATTATTGATCCGTAAATCAAGAAGCTTCGTATTCTGCCCATTTTTTGCATTGTCTTCGTTCATTGCTTGATCCAGACGATAAACAGGAAAGCCAAGAAAATATTTTGCAGCAAAAACATCCTTCCCTTTTTTTACACTTGCTTACTACATCAGTAATTATTAACCACAAAATGTTCAGGATTCAAAAAATGCAAAAATAATGCATGTATTAGATAGTAACTAGAGAGCCACTAACATTCAATGACTGCACATTACATTAGAAATATTTATTTAGGAGAAAGAAAAACACATTATGTTCACACAGAGAAGAAAATGTTGTATACCTGGAGGACATATTATTCAACACCATTAAAAAATATCAATTATAAATCTGCCATATTTATATTGCAGGACATGTCTTCCTACTTATTTAAAGTTTCAAATGAATTCAGGACATGTAAAATTACTCAACGTTTGAGAGTTATTATCATGAAATAATGATCTCACAAAGTAGATAAATAACATGACCAAAACTCTAGTAAATTCAAAGTACTTTTATAATTTGAATTCAGTTAGGTTATATATTTCAAAAATAATTGCAAAAAAGTTATTCTACATTAAGCAAGACGAAAATCTTGTTAGAGCGTGTGTTATTAGCATAATTCTGAGTAGCGAAATCAAGAAATCATATAAAACAAAAATGTTTATCGAATCAAACATGTTCTTAAGTTTGTGCAAAACATTACCTTTCATTCTGAGGAAAGAAATGAAGGCCAATGCTAGATTATTCATTCCAAACTTCAGGAAACTCTCTGGCCACACAGCTTCTCTTTGAATCATGTATGCATCAAGCACATTAGGTAGATGTCTTGTCTCCTCAAGAACTTTAGGACATGCTAAAGTGGACAAATGGCACAATAATCCAGTGATGATTTTTTCAAACCATTTGTTGAGAACCTGCAAACTTCCCCCATTATCACAAAATTCAACTTCAGACATTGATTTAACATGAGCAGCTACAAAAGTTACATTAATTACAAAGGAATGTAACAGAAGTCATAAAAAGAACAAATTTCTTACCTCCAGATTGGATCAGAAATAGGTTGTGGATCAGCAATTGTTGTTGGATCAGCAATAGTAGCAGCAGTTGCACATTTTTTGCTGGAATCAACTTCACCTTTTTCTGAATCGGAAAACTCAAAATCTCAATTTGTAGTCTCACCGTCTAAATCGGTAGTCTCATTCATTATCAGAGTCATCTAGGACTACTACATCTGTTTCACAGTCCTCACAAAACCAAATAACCTCATCTGTAAAAATCGTAGGCCCATTTAGACAATACCTGAAAAGGGGATGTTGAGGTGTACAAGGCCAAAAAGGTATTTTAGAACGTGAAACACTTCGATGGCAAAAGCTTCCAACTTCATAAAATGCAAAAGCTTCATGTTAAGAAATATATGATGGCAAAACAAATTGCTTGCAGAAATGTGTTATTCGCTAAATCAAAAGAAGAGAACAATGGTATTCACACAATGATATCCTCTTATTGAGTAGATGCATCGGAAACACACGTGAATAACATCTAACAACATCAAACAATAGTCACATGCATCTAAATCATGTTTTAGTTCCCTATTACCCATATTTATGTCTTCAGAATTCTACTTCAAAACCAATAGAAATTTAAAAACATGTCCATATGGCGAAGAAAATAGATGCATCTGCTACTTTAGTGATGATGAAAACCTGCTAAAACCATAACTTACCATCCATCTTAACTAATACATAAGATCTTATTTCAGCTTTTTCGAACAAATTAAGATGGAGCCAGTCCAAAAAAGGTTCAGGGTAATGATGCAAAGCAATGTGTATCGTTTCAATATTCTTTGGAGTCACATTTCCGGATAGAAACAAAAGTGGTTGCAAAGTACAATGATTAAAATAAGCTGCAAGTAGATGGAAAGAGTAAGTCGCAAGTACCTATGCAGCGCACAAGCTTTGCATTTGTTGCAATACACCAACGTCTCTTCAAAGCCTACATCGCCACATGTAAGACAGACAGGTATCTGCAACAAGTAGGAATAGTTTTAATTCAGTGATTCATAAAAGGTATATAGCTCGACAAAAAAAAAACACATATTTCAAGAAGAAAAACAGTATTATTTGAAACTTCCCAGGGAAGTCAGAAAATGAGAAAAAACCTGGGGCAACTTAGCTGTATCTAACTCGGTGACGAGAACATCCATCTCCACTTCCGATTGAGAACTTTCGTCTGCAGCTTTAGTTTCAGTACTAACCTCTGCAGGAGTATCAATCTCCACTGCAGCTTCCGATACTTGAGGTTCAACTTCAGTAAGTAGACCATGTTCAGTTAGGTGTTCAAAACTTGACACTGATGCATCTGGCGGTGCGGATGCAAGTGGTGATGAGAACCTAATACTCTCAACTTATACAAGAGATAATTTAATAAATGGAACGAAATTAACCAAGTTAATTTTGGTTCCAAGTGTTATTTTCGTAGGTGATTATATGGCTATCTTGTTTTTGTCATATCTCGAGCTCTGCAACTCCGATTGAGGTGATCTTTGAAGCATTGGAAAGGGTACAAAATTATCTACATTTGATATGTTGGACTTAGAAGCAAAATTGACATACATCATGGTGGAAACATGTGATTAAAGTGAAGGATGTCATTAAATGAAGGAGCTGAAGCAAAAGAGGTGAAACACAATTAATTTCAGAAATTGAAGAGCATGATGAGGAGTAAAGAGGGCACTGCAAGTAGTCAAAATGTAACTGTCAATAATTATGCAGCCAACACATGCATTAATCAGCCACCCAAAACATTATGACAATTAGTGGCTGCATTTCCTTTCATTTTCTAAGAGTTTTAGAATCAAAACCATCATGTAATGAGCTCATATAAATAGAGCACGAAAATGATATGTATGGGAGGATGAATTTTGATTAAAAAAGTCACTTTATGTGAATTTGGAGGCTTTGTTTCTTTTTGGTTCTGGATTGAACAATGCATTGATCTTATCAAGAAACCACGTTTCTTGTGGCGATCCTCTACCAACTTAAACATCTTCCTTGGATTGGGAATTTGTTTGGTTTCCATTTCTGTCTATTTCCACCATTCTTCATCTTTTTAATATCATATTTTATCCAACATTCACTTGATGAAGGACTGAAGGGTTGTAATTTTAGTTTTGTAACTTTGTGAATGTTGGATAAAATATGATATTAAAAAGATGAAGAATGGTGGAATAACCCCTACTGAGAATAACCCCTACTGACATAACCCCTACTGAGATAACCCCTACTGGACATAACCCCTACTGTGGAGTAGGGGTTATGTCCAGTAGGGGTTATCCACAATAGGACTAGATATAACCCCTACTATGGATAACCCCTACTAATTATCAATTACGAGTACAACAAAAAACTGACAAGAGATATGCAAGTTGGTCATAGCTTTAATTTGCAAGATTCTCATGGTGATATTAAGATGTCTCCACGTGTGGCAACAAACCATGACATGTGTTAAAATTTCAATTTAATTACTAACTAAATAATCACACAAAACTTGGTACAATGAATTAACCAATCTAAAATATATAACTTTTAGGTATAAGTTGGCAATGAACTAGCATATTTGTTATCAATCAATGCTAAGAGGGCTGACAATTTTTCATTTTCATTGATGAGCATAATAATATAGACATCACATACAAAACTAAATTCAAGCACTCTTAACTATTCAGGGTAAAAATAAGTAAACACATTAGAATCTATCTTGCTCTCCTTATCACCATCGTTTTCCTTTGGAGTCATACCAACACAATCCCCATCAATCTTCTCCTCCTCATCAATTTTAAGACCCAACTTCAAAACAGTAGTTTTAGAAATAGCAACACAAAGTCCCTAATAGGCTTTTCATTCATGTTAACTTCAGCCCTCCACCTCAAATCCTCCAAAACCACATCAAATTTTCTTTCCTAATTGTTATTAAGAAACCATACTCATTTGTCACATGGTCTACTATACAACCTATTCTTCATACCAATGCAATTTCTATTGCCTTTTATTTAGCAAACAAACCAAGAAAAGTGCATGTATTCCATTAAAGACAGAAAACAAAGAAATCGAAAAATTCTAATGAAGGGATTACATGTGCGCACAAGTGTAATTGAAAGTGGGAGTTGGAGTATAATTTTCATGAAGGGATTACATAATGGCAAAAACCCAACACCAGTAATATACATATACGTACCACGAAAAATTCAATAGAAAAGATTGAAATTTTAATCGATGAGCAAGTTGCATTTAAATAAGAAAGTGAGAAATAAGGATATTGTAAGAGGAAGAAGCAACAAATACCATCATGTAATTGATCAGAGTTAGAGTGGGGTTTGAAGAAAAGAAGGAAGGAAGGAAGTATATGCTACTTGGATTTCGGTTCCGCGAGAGAAGAGGAAAGAACGTGTCTATTATTTAATTTTAATTTTATTAAACAAAAATTTCTGATTGGTTGTTTGTATAGGATGACGTGTTATGTTCGTTTGCATACAAGAATCTCTCATTAAAAATTAAAGCTATTCATTTCTGACAGATCTAACAATAATCCTGGATGCCTCTCTCTTCTAACTGCCTACTCCTTATAAAGTGGAAAATGATTGGATGCTCTCCTCACTCTCTGCCACGTCACTGACTCTTCTCTCGCTCGATTGGGCGCATTTTTAATATTTAACAACTTAAAAAATAAGTTTAAGTAAAATAAAATAAAACATAAAAAAAAGTATGAGAAATTAAAAGGAAAATAAAAGAGAAGGTAAAGAGAGAAAAATAAAAAATAAAATTAAAAGAAAAAACATAGATGCATTTGGAAGCATGGAAACAAACAATTATATCAATTAACTATGTTAAAGATTAATGTCCGTTGAAATGACAAAATTGCCCTTAAAAAAGGGCATTTTGGTAAACTGACAAATGGGGCTTCCCTTCCTATATATATGTGAAAAGAAAAAAAAGAAAAAAAAAAAGGGAAAGAGAGAAACGGGGATGAAAAAAAAACTGGAAAACAGAGGAAAAAAGAACGAGGGAGAGGAGAAGAAGGAAAAGAAGGGAGACCGATGGAGAAAGAAAAGAAGAGGATCTTCAACTTCATTTTCCAATTTTAAGGTGGGTTTCACTTTTCCTTTCCCTCATGCATGTAGAAATTTGATGAATTTAGAGTTAGGTTTTCATTTGGGGGAAAAGGGAATTGTAGGGTTTTATGAAATTGAGTAATAAGAATAGTGAAGTTTCTTTTTTTTAATCATTCAATTGGTATTTACAGTATCAATTCTTGCTATACAGTGGGAATGCATAATTGGCTTATGATGAATTTTCAAGGTGATTTCTTTAGTTTTTCATGAATCCAATGTCATGCATGTCTCAGATTGAATTAGTTTTGTGTGTTTTCTGTTTAATTTTTGTTTTGGCTTCTGTGGTTTGGTGATTCTGGGTTTTTTTGTTGTTGATTATGATTTTCTTCCTATATATATGTGAAAAGAAAAAAAAAAAAAAAAGGAGAGAAGAGAGAGAGAAACGGGGAACGAGAGAAAGAAGGGGGATGAGAGAAAGAAAAAAAAAACGGTCTTCTTTCTTCTTCCCAATTCCATGCTCTTCTCACCCATAACTCACAAAACCTCCATTGTTGAGTAATTGAAGCTTTGCATGTATCTTTTCCTTCTCAAATCTATCAACAGAAGTTGCAGAGGATCAAAGTGAGTTGGAATTATTCAATTTTTGCTCTTTCAGAATGTCTTTTTTTGTTTGATTGGGTTTTTGTGTTTTTGTTATTGTTAATGAAATTATTAATTATGTTGTTAATGTTGTTGATTTAATTGATTTTTTTTATTTGATTTTGTGATTTTGCATATTGAGGGATAAGAACATGTACTAGAATGGAAAATGGGAGCATGGCTGAGGCATAAGCTGTTATGTTGTTGCAAAAAAATCACTTATGGTAAGGTTCTCATATTATAACTCACCTTTGGATATTTTTTTAATGATTTATGTGACTGAAATGTAGCTAGAGTATGTATGGTTTGCTGTTGTATGGTTTCCTTTGAAATTGGAATTTTTAGAAGCCTAAACCGTCAAATAAGTTGTTTTGAAGAAAAACCTGTCATAAGTGATTAATTTACAAATTAAGCTGTTACAACAAAGTTTTAATATTGTTTATACATGTTTGGGTTGTTGGTCTTGTGTTTTGGCCGAGATTGATATGGTATAAGCCATAAGTCGTTGATTAAGTTGTTTAGAAACAGGCATAAGTGCTTAACTGGTGTGTAAGCTGTTTTAGAAAGCTGACAGAAAAGTGTTTGTTGGATAATTAGATTCTACGTTCAATTCCCTTCAAATCGGACATATATTTTGTATGATTCAGAGTATAAACAAATTCAGAAAACGTATTTGAAGTTTGGTAATTTCTGTTGGAATCTGTTTACGGGCTTTGGGACACGGCTCCACTAAATTGGTAAGAACTCTCTCCCTGTAACTCTGAATCAATTGGTTGTTGTTTCTAAAGAGCTCCATCTTAAAATAAAATTTCTCAATTTGTATTAAGTAACTTTGTATGTTTTTTACTCCTGGCTTTTAAAAACTATGATGAACTTCTAATTGATAACTTATGATTGTTTTTTTCAATTGATATTCACTTACCAGATTTTTTTGGTTGCTTGTGATTGTGTATGATTATGTATTTTGAACTGTCTGTTGCTGTGCTGTTTGGGATGAAAAGCTAGAAACCATAAGCTGTTTGCGGTAAGATTAAAAGTTATTATGATTGCTGTTCGGACAGGTTCTGTTTTGAGTCATTACTTTTACTGTGATGATCAGGAGTGAGTATTTATGTGATATTTAGATTCTACATTCATTTCCCTTCAAATCAGATATAAATTTCATGTGTTTTGGATTAGTGATGAACTCGGAAAGTGCGTTTGAAGTTGTTAATTTCTGCTGGAAAATTGTTACGGGTTTTTGGGGCAGGGCTTCACTAAAATGATAAGAACTCTTTCTCTATAGCTCTGAATCAGGTGGTTGTTGTTGCTATAGTTAGCTAACGAAATTTCCGACATTTTGGCACCGTTTTCATGAATTTAGGTTCAGTTTTGAGGTCTGGAGGAGAGTTTGAAGTAAGGGGCAACTAATTGGGATGAAGTTTCTGTCATATTTTGTTAATTGCTATGGGTTTGTCTTAGATTGATCAAAGATTGTTTCTTTACATTTGGGTTTTGAAAAAAAAAATGAAATTTTTGATGTGGGTCTCTAAGTTTTGGTGTACCTCTTTTTTATTTGTTACTTACTTTTTCTTTTTAACTTTATAATAAATTCCTATCAGTTCAATTTTCTTTTCCTTTACTCTTATTTTTTATTTTTTTATACTTTGTTGTTGTTTTGAGTTTTATTTTTCAAATCATAAATCACCTCGCAGGTTTCCATATTGTTTGCCCAGCTTTGTAATATCAGCTACAAGGGGAAAAACATCAAGCCAATAAAACAACAGTGGTGGTGCATTTTGCACAACGGTGAGTTTATTAATCAAACAACACTTATAATTATTTATGTTCGCAAAATCGATTAATTTAGGTTTGGTTTGATGATTATTAATTTTGATTGTAGGTCGCATGTGCATATGCCTAAAATAACAGAGAAATCAATCTTCATACTGTCTGATGCTGGTCTTTGAATGGCTATGTTCAGTTTAGGCGAGTAGTCACAATTTTCTCCAAATTCCTCCTTCTACAATAATTTCATTCTTTCCTTTCTTTGCAATTCCCTTTCTCTTTTACATTAAACATCATTATTACTTCGTAAGTTTCCCTTCTGATCTTTGTCAATTATACATAAACATTGTAAATTAATTAGAAATTATAATAAAGATTTTGTTAGAGATGATTTAATAATTCAAATGAATTTTATTCGTTATGCATTATTTGTGTAGCTTTTTCAAATTTTTATTAAGTTGTGTGTCTATAGTAAGAGTTGTGATAAGTTTGAATGCTTGAGGCTGAGTTTAATCAAGAATCAAAGCTAAGGTTTTGCTTGAGCTTAGGATTTGGAGTTGTAGAGAAGTTCAGAGCAATTTCATGCGAGTTCCTCCTCATAGTTTAGAACCCACCTTGGGGTTGTTTTGTGTGAAAAAGTGAGAAAATTCAACTTATAATTATTGCATTCTAGATATATGTTTTCCCCCATGATATGTGTGATTGATTGTGCTTGCTTTTTCTGCGTTTTTGTTCTTGCTTTCCGCGTTTTTGGTATTTGATTGAGTGTTGGGTATTTTCTAAAATATGATAGGTCAACTAGGAAAATTTGGAGCATTTTTTGCTTCTATACCTTTCAACCAGAAGAAATTGAATCTTTCCATTTAAATAACTAGATGTTGGGAACTGTTGGGTCTCTATAACATTACTCGAGCACTCCTAATGACTGCTAACAATTTTACAACTATGATTTTTGATTTATTTGTCAGGTTACAAGAGTAGCAAAAATTACTAGGAGTTATGACCATTTGGAGCTTATGGCAAAGTCGCAATTCTACCGACACCACACCTACTTTCATCGTGAGCCGAGCAAAGGTCTCCCTAAATGAATGTAATTGTATGTAAAGAACAAAAGCACACTGTTTTTGCCTATAGGGTTTTTATTGACTAAATTATTTTATTAGGTGGTATAAGTGCGCCTCTGCGGGCTTGACGGTGTTGGGTGTTTATATGATAGTCAATCATGCTGTTCGATACATCATGGAAAGATGACATCGCAAAGAATTGGAAACAAGGTGCACATCACCAGATACAAAACTGAATACCGTTGAATGTCTTTCAATTTCGAAGACGAATTTACAATGTTATTTATGAACAATGCCTATGCATATGATTCTACTCCATTTTACATTACCTCACACCTTTAATAATCTGAACAATTTTATGCAGGGTTCTCGCTGCAGCTGCTAACATACCTGGGCAAGATAATAGAGGTATATTGCAATGGTGTTGGAATCCAAGAGAATGCTTGAATAGGAGGTGATGGCTGGTGTCTTGTGGTGAGGACTGTTTTGGTTGCTGCTATGAGGTTTTGAGGTTGTTAGTTATTGGTTTTTGGTTTCTTAGCTTTCTGTTAGTTTTTCTGCAGCATTACTGCTGCTGTTCTATCATTTTTGCGGTTTTGGTTGGCCTATGCGCTTTTGCGTTTTGTTTTGCCGTTGTAGCCAAGCTTTGGCCTTTGTAATTCTCTTAAACCTTTGGCACTTCTTGTGCTTGGTTGTTATTAATATATGCTGTTCCAAAAAAAAAAAAACTATCATTTTGAATTTGCAGCCAAAATACACTCCCTAATTATTTAAGCCTCGAAATATAATTTTCTTTTCATAAATTTGTGCCTTCTAATGTTCACAATTTGTTTGGTGATATGCTGACTAAAACTCATTTAAATTGTTGTCTCTAATGTGTGTTGGGCTCATCAACAAATAACATGGAGTGGCCGGCAACACTATTATTTATACACATCTAAAATTAAATTTAAGTTTATAGATTTAACAGTGTAGCTATTGTTGTATAGTAGTAAAATCGTGTCTGATATTGTTTATGTATTAGTTCATGAGTGCATTAGATCTAGCATTTTATTACACACTAGCTTTATTCATTCAATTAATATGGAGTTTAAATTCAGTACACTAGCTCTATTGTTAATGGGGTGCTAAACCAAAGGATTAGAACAAATTTCAGTACTGTCAAAAAAAATGAACAATTCTTACTAAATCAAGGCATGGTGATGGAACATTGTTTTACCACTATGCTACAGGATCATTGCTTTTTCTTCATAAGACTCTACGGACTTTTTACACCTATCTCTAACACGTATTTGCTAGCTTTCAAACAGTGGGGTTATGCTCGCATAATCATAATCGATCTTGAAGCATAACACATGCATTGGAATCAAGTTTGCTATGTGATAAGGATGAAGAACACCATATGCCACAATTACTTGCAGCACAAGTTAACATAGCTTAGGCTAACTTTTAGTTAGAAAAACAGTTGTAACTACCTTCCTAACTTGTAGGAGAGTTAGTTATTATACTGTGAGGTTAAGTACATAAGATTTCTAAGATGTTTTATTGTCTTTCGTTGATTTCCCGAACAAATCTAATGGATCGGGATTGGTATAAGGTCACCTATTGCTACTAAGAACCTAACAGATTTATAAATGTGTAACTTTGACTGTTTATCATTTTAGAGTTATTAATCTGCAACATTTACATATATGTTAGATAAATTGCATTAACATTATTAAAAAGAGTATAAACATGAGTGCAAATACGAATCGGTTTTAGTAGTAAACAGATGTTCTAAATTATAACTTATTCAAACATATAATAAAGAATTTCAAAACCATAGTATTCTAAATTGCTTGATTTCCACATTTATAAAGAGCAGCAATTTCTTAAAAAGATGCAAGCTATATTTCGTATATAATCAACAAAGAAATAAAGGTACATCTATATTGGAAACGGATGGAAGAGATTTTGCACATACAATCGTATCACTCAAAGGCTTTCAAATATCTCTCAAATATAGAGTTTGGTTAAACAAAACAAAATAAACACAGTGTTGTAGGTAAGACAACATTTAAGCTAACTTTTTGGTGCAATGGTGGTTTCACCTGAAAGAGCTAAATACTATATTATAGGTGATATCTGTCTTTCCTGTAAATCATGTGAAAAGCGGCTATTAACTACAATTTAGTATTCAGTTCATTCAGATGAACACACATTTGCATCAAACAGATAGCTAATGCCTCTTTAGCTGATTTATATCGTTTTCTCTTTCAGTTTCAACGTATATAAATCCTTTGACATAATCTACAACAAAGCCATATAATAACTACCAAACTATTCTAAATATTACATCATGGTTTATAATTACCTGTGATTTTGTAAAGGAACGTATTACATATAAGGTTAGATTGACTACGCATAGAGGCGTGGTGGTGAATTACAACATGTTGGTTATATTGTATTATGTTATATTCTTATTGGTTGTTTCGCAGTCTATCGTTCAGATATAATATTTTGTTGAAAAAGCCGCTGAATATAACATGGAAATAAAAGGTTTTAATTTGGTGACCAGTAATACAAGAATACAAGAGATATTGTATTATCTTATATTCTCGATATAATAATTTGTCCAAAAAGCAGCTATACCCCCGTGCGAAGCACGGGATTGTCGCTAGTATAATGTTAAAAAAAAAAAAAAAAAGGCCTGGGGCGAGGGGGATTTGAACCCCATACCTCAATTACACATTAAACTAGTGTCTTAACCACTGGGGCGCAATGCCAATTCATTTAGTTTACGCTTTCAAATAGATATAGCATGAATTGCCAATTCGTTTATTTTATGCTTCCAAATAGATATTGCATGAACCAAACAAACAGTCACATACCACACCGTTCTCACTCTCTTCTCACGCGAACCACCACCACGTCAATCGCAGCTCCACCGCGCGCGGCCTCCAGTCCACCACCGCGAAACCACCAATTCAGGTAAACTTAAGATTGTGTTGCTAAGACCTAAATTTTACACAGGAATCAATGGATTTGAGTTTGTTAGAGTGATCAATTAAATTAGGGTTTATGTGATTCTGATTAATTTGTATTTGTATGAATGTGCTTAAATTTGAGTTTTTTAATTGGGTTCTGACTTTGTGTGTGTGTGTTTTTGTAGTGGTGATAATTTGGTGCAAGAGGCTCCTCTTCAATGGCAATGTCAACAAAGGTATGATGTTACAATGTATAGCTATGATGTTAATAGCGGCGCTATAGCGTGGCGTCAGACCACCTCTCTACTATGCTATAAGGCCGCTTTCCGCTATTTAGAGAAGCGGAAATAGCGGCCGCTAATCTGAAGCTCTTTTGTGGATTTGTGTTATTGCTGCTGCCTTTATATGCATCAATTTCTGTTTCTCTGTTCTGCTGGTGTGGTTAAATTGATTCCCTCCAAGGTTCTTCTTATCTTTCCATTTTATTCTTAATAATCACATAACTTACCAATTAGATGCTAGGATTTAGGGTTTTGATTTAAGTCAATTGTTAGGAGAATTTTTTTTTAACTGCCCTCATTTTACCTGCTTTCCTTTTGTAGCATAAAACTAAGCAGACTGTCAAGGTTGCAGGCAGCCTGAGTAGGATTACTGACCTTGAGTTAACTGATGAAAAAAAAAGTTAATGGAAAACTCGGTTTTTCATAAACATGTACAAGTCACTCATCCAAGACAGGGTTCTGCACCACTGGATTCACTGTGCAAATTTTATGACACAAAAAGCAGGTGTTTTGTCTTTAACGATAAAACATCGTTATCTTTTTGCACCAAGGAGGTGGGGCATGTACTTGGCATCAAAGATGAGGGAAATGCATATAAATATTATAAAGATGGTCAAATACCCGGATTTTTAGAAATCCTAAAGAATGAACATGGAGGAGAAAGCTTGCAACTAAAAGAATTGGAAGTAAAACATTTGAAACAAATCCTTAAAGACATGAAAGTAGATGATGAGGAGAGAAAATTATGGTTCAAAAAATTGATGTCGTATTATTTGGTGGACCAATTGTTGTTGTGCTCTAGCAACATCAAATATCTCCATAAAGGTCTTTGGAGGGTAGTCGAAGATTTGAAGAATTTTGATAATATCAACTGGGCAAAAGCTGTCCATGATCACGAATCCCTTGGAGTTCTGAAACGGAAGATCGAGAAGCCTGGTGAGCATATATTCACAGGGGCCGCTCTAGCTTTTGAGGTATGTATTGCTCACCAACTTTTCATGGTATAATATTTTACTATATACATCGTTCTTATATGAGACTTTGTTAGGCAATCATGTTTGAAAGGATATCATCCTTGCGTCCACCGGTAGTACCACACTCTGATGATCCTCCCATACAGAAGTACCAATCCCAAAGGAAGCTGACATGGTTGGAGCTGGCCAAACTCAGCCCCGAGATGGTACACAATTGCTTCTTAGATTAGATTTTTTTATGTCTTTTGGTGCCTTTGATTAGATTTTTTATGTGAGTGTTTTCATCAAATAAATAGAAACTACCCTTCTTTATAAAAATCACATAAAAAATCTAATCAAAGGCACCAAAAGACATAAAAAAATCTAATCTAAGAAGCAATTGTGTACCATCTCGGGGCTGAGTTTGGCCAGCTCCAACCATGTCAGCTTCCTTTGGGATTGGTACTTCTGTATGGGAGGATCATCAGAGTGTGGTACTACCGGTGGACGCAAGGATGATATCCTTTCAAACATGATTGCCTAACAAAGTCTCATATAAGAACGATGTATATAGTAAAATATTATACCATGAAAAGTTGGTGAGCAATACATACCTCAAAAGCTAGAGCGGCCCCTGTGAATATATGCTCACCAGGCTTCTCGATCTTCCGTTTCAGAACTCCAAGGGATTCGTGATCATGGACAGCTTTTGCCCAGTTGATATTATCAAAATTCTTCAAATCTTCGACTACCCTCCAAAGACCTTTATGGAGATATTTGATGTTGCTAGAGCACAACAACAATTGGTCCACCAAATAATACGACATCAATTTTTTGAACCATAATTTTCTCTCCTTATCATCTACTTTCATGTCTTTAAGGATTTGTTTCAAATGTTTTACTTCCAATTCTTTTAGTTGCAAGCTTTCTCCTCCATGTTCATTCTTTAGGATTTCTAAAAATCCGGGTATTTGACCATCTTTATGATATTTATATGCATTTCCCTCATCTTTGATGCCAAGTACATGCCCCACCTCCTTGGTGCAAAAAGATAACGATGTTTTATCGTTAAAGACAAAACACCTGCTTTTTGTGTCATAAAATTTGCACAGTGCTGAATCCAGTGGTGCAGAACCCTGTCTTGGATGAGTGACTTGTACATGTTTATGAAAAACCGAGTTTTCCATTAACTTTTTTTTTCATCAGTTAACTCAAGGTCAGTAATCCTACTCAGGCTGCCTGCAACCTTGACAGTCTGCTTAGTTTTATGCTACAAAAGGAAAGCAGGTAAAATGAGGGCAGTTAAAAAAAAATTCTCCTAACAATTGACTTAAATCAAAACCCTAAATCCTAGCATCTAATTGGTAAGTTATGTGATTATTAAGAATAAAATGGAAAGATAAGAAGAACCTTGGAGGGAATCAATTTAACCACACCAGCAGAACAGAGAAACAGAAATTGATGCATATAAAGGCAGCAGCAATAACACAAATCCACAAAAGAGCTTCAGATTAGCGGCCGCTATTTCCGCTTCTCTAAATAGCGGAAAGCGGCCTTATAGCATAGTAGAGAGGTGGTCTGACGCCACGCTATAGCGCCGCTATTAACATCATAGCTATACATTGTAACATCATACCTTTGTTGACATTGCCATTGAAGAGGAGCCTCTTGCACCAAATTATCACCACTACAAAAACACACACACACAAAGTCAGAACCCAATTAAAAAACCAATTAAAAAACTCAAATTTAAGCACATTCATACAAATACAAATTAATCAGAATCACATAAACCCTAATTTAATTGATCACTCTAACAAACTCAAATCCATTGATTCCTGTGTAAAATTTAGGTCTTAGCAACACAATCTTAAGTTTACCTGAATTGGTGGTTTCGCGGTGGTGGACTGGAGGCCGCGCGCGGTGGAGCTGCGATTGACGTGGTGGTGGTTCGCGTGAGAAGAGAGTGAGAACGGTGTGGTATGTGACTGTTTGTTTGGTTCATGCAATATCTATTTGGAAGCATAAAATAAACGAAATGGCATTGCGCCCCAGTGGTTAAGACACTGGTTTAATTGTAATTGAGGTCTGGGGTTCGAATCCCCCTCGCCCCAGGCCTTTTTTTTTTAACATTATATATAATTGTTTGTTTCCATGCTTCCAAATGCATCTATGTTTTTTCTTTTAATTTTATTTTTTATTTTTCTCTCTTTACCTTCTTTTATTTTCCTTTTAATTTCTCATACTTTTTTTTATGTTTTATTTTATTTTACTTAAACTTATTTTTTAAGTTGTTAAATATTAAAAATGCGCCCAATCGAGCGAGAGAAGAGTCAGTGACATGGCAGAGAGTGAGGAGAGCATCCAATCATTTTCCACTTTATAAGGAGTAGACAGTTAGAAGAGAGAGGCATCCAGGATTATTGTTAGATCTGTCAGAAATGAATAGCTTTAATTTTTAATGAGAGATTCTTGTATGCAAACGAACATAACACGTCATCCTATACAAACAACCAATCAGAAATTTTTGTTTAATAAAATTAAAATTAAATAATAGACACGTTCTTTCCTCTTCTTCTCTCGCGGAACCAAAATCCAAGTAGCATATACTTCATTCCTTCCTTCTTTTCTTCAAACCCCACTCTAACTCTGATCAATTACATGATGGTATTTGTTGCTTCTTCCTCTTACAATATCCTTATTTCTCACTTTCTTATTTAAATGCAACTTGCTCATCGATTAAAATTTCAATCTTTTCTATTGAATTTTTCGTGGTACGTATATGTATATTACTGGTGTTGGGTTTTTGCCATTATGTAATCCCTTCATGAAAATTATACTCCAACTCCCACTTTCAATTACACTTGTGCGCACATGTAATCCCTTCATTGGAATTTTTCGATTTCTTTGTTTTCTGTCTTTAATGGAATACATGCACTTTTCTTGGTTTGTTTGCTAAATAAAAGGCAATAGAAATTGCATTGGTATGAAGAATAGGTTGTATAGTAGACCATGTGACAAATGAGTATGGTTTCTTAATAACAATTAGGAAAGAAAATTTGATGTGGTTTTGGAGGATTTGAGGTGGAGGGCTGAAGTTAACATGAATGAAAAGCCTATTAGGGACTTTGTGTTGCTATTTCTAAAACTACTGTTTTGAAGTTGGGTCTTAAAATTGATGAGGAGGAGAAGATTGATGGGGATTGTGTTGGTATGACTCCAAAGGAAAACGATGGTGATAAGGAGAACAAGATAGATTATAATGTGTTTACTTATTTTTACCCTGAATAGTTAAGAGTGCTTGAATTTAGTTTTGTATGTGATGTCTATATTATTATGCTCATCAATGAAAATGAAAAATTGTTAGCCCTCTTAGCATTGATTGATAACAAATATGCTAGTTCATTGCCAACTTATACCTAAAAGTTATATATTTTAGATTGGTTAATTCATTGTATCAAGTTTTGTGTGATTATTTAGTTAGTAATTAAATTGAAATTTTAACACATGTCATGGTTTGTTGCCACACGTGGAGACATCTTAATATCACCATGAGAATCTTGCAAATTAAAGCTATGACCAACTTGCATATCTCTTGTCAGTTTTTTGTTGTACTCGTAATTGATAATTAGTAGGGGTTATCCATAGTAGGGGTTATATCTAGTCATACTGTGGATAACCCCTACTGGACATAACCCCTACTCCACAGTAGGGGTTATCTTAGTACTGTGGATAACCCCTACTGGACATAACCCCTACTGTGGAGTAGGGGTTATTCTCAGTAGGGGTTATTCACAGTAGGGGTTATCTCTAGTAGGGGTTATATCTAGTAGGGGGATCCACAGTAGGGGTTATGTCTTGGTTTTCCGTCAACTATGCTTTTGTTAGTATATGAGAAGGTTTCCTTGTGATGTTGATGTTGGGGGTGGAAAAAAATGTGTGTTAGTGAATTTTAGAGTATTCGGTGGATCAAAGAGCCAATATTCTTAACCCTTTTACAAAGGATGACCATAAAAACAAGATATTATGTGAGAAGCACTCACTGTTTGAAAGAACAATTCTCAAACAGAACGATTCTGAGGTTTAAAGTGGGTACAAGTCACAAGAGTAGTGAAAACACTCACTATTTAGAAGGCGGCCAATGAGGGAGACGATTAGAAATGAAGAAGTAGAAGTAGAAAAATGAAGGATGAGAGTTGCACAAAAATGAGATACTCCTATATATATATATATATATATATATATATATATATATATATATATATATATATATATTAGATTATAGAGGTGGCGGTTTTTATTACAACAAATTTTAAGTCAATTAGTCAACATTTTCTTTTATGATGCCGTGAAGAAGTGTCCAAAATACTGCAAAGCTGAACAATAACTGAATGAATCTAGTCTATCACCATGAGAATCTTGCAAATTAAAGCTATGACCAACTTGCATATCTCTTGTCAGTTTTTTGTTGTACTCGTAATTGATAATTAGTAGGGGTTATCCACAGTAGGGGTTATATCTAGTCCTACTGTGGATAACCCCTACTGGACATAACCCCTACTCCACAGTAGGGGTTATGTCCAGTAGGGGTTATCTCAGTACTGTGGATAACCCCTACTGGATATAACCCCTACTGTGGAGTAGGGGTTATGTCAGTAGGGGTTATTCTCAGTAGGGGTTATCTCTAGTAGGGGTTATCCATACTGTGGAGTAGGGGTTATGTCAGTAGGGGTTATTCTCAGTAGGGGTTATCTCTAGTAGGGGTTATCCACAGTAGGGGTTATATCTAGTAGGGGGATCCACAGTAGGGGTTATGTCCAGTAGAGGTTATCCACAATAGGACTAGATATAACCCCTACTAGACATAACCCCTACTGTGGATAACCCCTACTGGACATAAGGGGGATCCACAGTAGGGGTTATGTCTTGGTTTTCCGTCAACTATGCTTTTGTTAGTATATGAGAAGGTTTCCTTGTGATGTTGATGTTGGGGGTGGAAAAAAATGTGTTAGTGAATTTTAGAGTATTCGGTGGATCAAAGAGCCAATATTCTTAACCCTTTTACAAAGGATGACCACAAAAACAAGATATTATGTGAGAAGCACTCACTGTTTGAAAGAACAATTCTCAAACAGAGTTTAGTGAACGATTCTGAGGTTTAAAGTGGGTACAAGTCACAAGAGTAGTGAAAACACTCACTATTGGGTACAAGTTTAAGGGAACAGGTGGGACCAACAGTCCCCATCATGTAGAAACAATCTTCCAAGTATAGTTTCCCTTGACTAAGCTTGTTCTTTTCCACTTTTACAAGTTTAGTCAAGTGATACTGTAGAAATGATTCATCAAGAGGGATCCCACATAAAATCATTGCTGCTGCATTGAATCCATCCATCTCACCATGGCTGACAGAAGCTGCAAGTGCATCAACAATTGAAAACCACTGTTAAGGGGGATTCCGACGTATTTAAGGCACTAGAACAATTAAATTCAAGTCTCAATAATCAACAGCTTATCTTAAAATGATCAATGGACATATTAGTATTTGATAATTAGAAGTATGTAAGAAAACTACCTGTGAGGGCAGTACCCAGTTTGGTATAGATACGGTCTGCATCTTCTAAATTTCTTTTAAGTACATCCATGAAGAATTCATTTGGAACTCCTCCATAACTCAGCAATGCGATCAAATATTTAGATAAATATGATCTATTTAAACCCTATAAATTAACCAGAAAAGAAAATCAAAACCCTAAACCTATAAATTAGGAAGAAAGAAAATCAAAACCCTAAATCCTAGCATCTAATTGGTAAGTTATGTGATTATTAAGAATAAAATGGAAAGATAAGAAGAACCTTTGAGGGAATCAATTTAACCACACCAGCAGAACAGAGAAACAGAAATTGATGCATATAAAGGCAGCAGCAATAACACAAATCCACAAAAGAGCTTCAGATTAGCGGCCGCTATTTCCGCTTCTCTAAATAGCGGAAAGCGGCCTTATAGCATAGCAGAGAGGTGGTCTGACGCCACGCTATAGCGCGCTATAGCGCCGCTATTAACATCATAGCTATACATTGTAACATCATACCTTTGTTGACATTGCCATTGAAGAGGAGCCTCTTGCACCAAATTATCACCACTACAGAAACACACACACACAAAGTCAAAACCCAATTAAAAAACCAATTAAAAAGCTCAATTTTAAGCACATTCATACAAATACAAACTAATCAGAATCACATAAACCCTCGGAGAAATGAGAACTTCTAGGGAAAGAAAAACTGAAAAATACTTACCTGCTTATACATCTTAATGACTTCATTTGCCTCTTCATTGGAATTCGATCGGTCACCATTTAAGGCATTACTCATATTATGCCTATACTCAAGATACAGTTTTCCCCACTTATGCTTAAAGTGCTCCGGTATATCAACATCAAAGCAGGGGAGTTTTCTAATTTCTGATGGCACATAGATAAGAAGAAAAAGGTTGTTAGCTGATGAAGGTGAATTGATAATTAGCATAGCATGAGAGTAATATTGGAGTACTCACCAATCCCAGACATATCAGTTATTTGCCATCTGCAAACCTCGTCGAATATTGAACCTAAGATAGAGGTTGAAGTGAAAGAGTTGTCCCTATTCATGTAGTGCGGGTACAACTCTGCAGTCAAATCCTTTGGAACTTGGATCTGCAGTTGAAAGTTCAAGTTAGGCAAAGTGGTACTCCAAATTGCAGATTCTTAAGAATTATTCAAAGTAGACAAAGGTCATCATGGTAATTGTAAATGTAATAATGTAATGTAATATAGAACCAACCTTTCCTCCACCTTTCTTAGGAGCATCTAATGCCTCGTAGTATAAATCAGACAATTTAAGGATATTAATTTTAACTTGCTGCACCTCCTTTTCTTTTGTTACGTCATTTCTTAATATCAAAAGGCGGTCCATGAGTGCCATCCAACTATCAGCTGCAACACCTATTATGCTACTGCAAAGAGGAGAAAATTCTTCTGTTAAGGGTCATAAAATTAAAACTAAGAAAACTCTTACTACCCTACTTGACTAATATCTGTGACAATTTATGTTCCTCTTGATAACATAGTATATATGGTAAAAACACTACATTGAAATGGCACTTCAAAGGCCAAATGTCTATGCTGATGATCTTTACCTAAATTAACTATACAACTATAAAGAATGAATATTTTGTGACATATATGGTTAACAACCATCCACATACTATGATGCATTATAAGGTTTTCAGGGCACAAGCAGAGAAAATGGGATATCTAGTCCAAACAACATCATATACAGGCCTAACTATACTATTTGATACTATTTCATATACACTTCATAGTAACATTACCGTCATAACACCCACCTTGGTTGGAACCGAGTTTCCAGACATAGCTTAAAAAGTTCTTCCTCAAGTTGCTCATGTGAAAGTTCACATGGCTTTATGACACTAGAACTCAATCTGACAAAATTGGATGCTGGTCTTTCAATCCAAGGGCCACTCTGTCTAAAATGTTGCAACAGCTGAAATATAGATTGTTAATATAAAAGAACTTTTAACTACTAATTCAAGCAGTAAGTGCTTCCTAAGCAAACACCAGGCAACAAATATATATTATGCATTCTTTAGAAACTGAAATTTAAATTGTAACCTGAGGATTTTTTGAAATCCAATACAGGTAACCGTCAAAATCACCTCCAGCTATCTCATCTGCAATGGAACGAGAACCGACACAAGGGAAAAAAATTGCAGATTTTCCATGTCCAACATAAGATTCTAGTCCCTCCACAAATGTGGCCTGCATTATGTGAATGTCCCCAAAATGTAAACCTGGATTTCGATAAACCAGCACATTCCCGGTAATTTGGCCATTTTCACTACAAAAAAATAAAACCAGTTAACACAGAACTGATAATTTAAATTCCAAGCAGTAGACAGATGTAATATTTGTGCTTACTGAATAATACAGACTTGATTGGGTTTAAGGGAACAGGTGGGATCAACAGTCCCCATCATGTAGAAACAATCTTCCAAGTATAGTTTCCCTTGACTAAGCTTGTTCTTTTCCACTTTTACAAGTTTAGTCAAGTGATACTGTAGAAATGATTCATCAAGAGGGATCCCACATAAAATCATTGCTGCTGCATTGAATCCATCCATCTCACCATGGCTGACAGAAGCTGCAACGGCATTATCGAATGACCTATCATCATTCAACGGCATTATCATCCCAACCATTTCTATAATTGTTTTGAAAATCTCCTTTCTGCAAATAAGCATTCAAATATGAAGCAGTATGTTACATATAAGACCAATCATGTCTTTCACTTAACAACTTCAGCGTTTGAAACAATTGATTTATGACACAGTGCATGGATTGATATTGCGGCAACATTCAAAAACAACTTACCTCTACTCTCTTGCAATAAGGTTTAAACTCTAAACCATTAGAATAATTATTTATAACATTCAGAAACAAACTATATCACTCAAAAAACATTAAATTAATTTCCAAACTAGTCCCAGTTTTGAAAAGCGTTCACATTCATATTCAACTAAAAATGTTGGAAAACTATCACTACAATCACAAATCCGAACAAAAAATTCTAACATTCCGACAATTACTACAAGCAACTTCATTTACATATCATGACAGTTATGATTATGTCATTTTTTATTTAGTAACCTTGACAGTAACACACGTCTATCTTTAGACAAATCATTCTGATTTCACAAAATTTCAACCTAACTTCACAGTACAACAAGACAAAGTCAACCTGCTTTAAAAAGAACAATTTGCATCAATATTAAAACATAGATGAGTTCTAATATAAACACCAACTTACCATAACTTTCTTCCTTTATACAAAAAAATGGATAAAGAACAACAATTGCAACATATTCAAACCCGTTTCATAAAAAATTCAATAATTCAACGACCAACATTCATCTAATAAACTCAAACCCCTTATAGAATTGCAATTTACAGGCTTATTAAAAGTAAAAAATTTCATCCAAGTCAATGTAAGACGATAAAATTACACAAAAATCACAAATACCAATGCTAACTTTATAGATACACCCAAGTCAATGTGCTTGGTTTTGAAAAACAGCATCTCAAACAAAAATCTCTAAACCAAACAAGAAATTTTCACTACATATAAACCACATAAAACACTAACTTTACGGTTACGTTTAAATCAATGTCCTTAATCTTGAATAACAACAGACTCAAAGCAAAAAATAACCCCAAAACCAAAGAATTTTTTTTAACGAGTTTAAACCCCTTTCGAAAACCCTTAATCATTCATGTATTGTTTGCCCAAACAAGAAATTTTCACTACATATAAACCACATAAAACACTAACTTTAGGGTTACGTCTAAATCAATGTCCTTAATCTTGAATAACAACAGACTCAAAGCAAAAAATAACCACAAAACCAAAGAATTTTTTTTTAACGAGTTTAAACCCCTTTCGAAAACCCTTAATCATTCATGTATTGTTTACCCTAATTCATAATGATTTAAATTCAACCTTTTTACCCAAATCCCGAATTCAAAAGAAGCATTTTTTAAACAAAATTCATTCAAAACAAGAAATTTCAAATAAAATAGACAAAAAGAGAAAGATTCTTCAAATTCCTCATATGAGAAAAATTCCACAGGTTGGTCCCCAAAATAACAACAAAATTAGTAACTTTCACTGGTTAAAAACAAGTAAACCACCAAATTAGTCATTGGAATTATGAATATTTCAAAACAGTCCCTACCTCTAAAACAATGAAGTTGGTCCCTATATTTAACCTTTAATATCAATCAGGTCCCTATGAATATTTCAAAAAGGTCTCTGACTATATTAAATTGTCAAGTTCATTACTATATTTAACCATTTACTATCAAATGACCCTAACATTTTGTCAAAATGATTAGCATTTTTATGACAGCACCCAGATTTGTAGGGCACTTTCAATTAGGTCTGTAAGATTATGCATAATCGAACGAAGGAAAGATCTTCAAGGGACCATGCATCTCTATGTTGATATTAAAGGTGTGGCTTATGTTTGACACATCTCAATGTTCAACACCGACATGACACCAACAGATATATTCAATCACTTAAATTATTATTGGTTGTTTGTGTCCATATTAGTGTCATGTCTAGTGTTTGTACTTGGTGGGTCTTAACCATGTGGCTGCTAAGATTATTTAAACTGCATATTATGACTTAGTTTTTCACCACAATGACCACATGAAAGGCATCAAATGATATAGTTCTAAAGTGACAAAGAACCTACTGTTCCGGTTTTGTATGCTAAAATCTCTATACTTCACTGCTACTTGAGTGTTACAAAAACAAAAAAGGTTCCGGGAATTGATTTGAAACAATCTGTATCATTTGAATATGGTTTGAAGTCACAGTTCCAAATAGAAACAGAAGTGTTTGCATCTTGCATGTGCAGTAATGCTAGGGAATAGATGGAAAGAGAGTAAGTGGCAAGTACCTGTGCAGGGCACAACCTTTACATTTGCTGCAATACTCCAACGTCTCTTCAAAGCCTTTATCGCCACACGTAAGACAAACACATGCCTGTAACAAGTAGGCAAAGTTTTACAGCAAGGATTCATAAAAAGAGCAGTATAATTTGAAACTTCAATTTGAAAATCTTTAAACGAGAAATACCTGAGGCAAATTAGTTTTGTCGGACTCGGCTGTGAGAACATCCATCTCCACTTCGCCTTGAGAACTTTCTTTTTCATGTATTTACCTTTTCCGGCTCCTCTAATATAGAGCCTGAAGCCATGATCCATTGCAAATCCTTGACTTTTCTTTCATGCCTTTCATCAAGAATTATATTGTGCTTAAAAATACGATCTTCGTAACTCACATTTTCTAAAGAGCACCAATTTTTCTTAGATTTTGGTGGTACTGGATTTATTTGAGAATTTGGATTCTTCCTACTCTCTATTCCATTTGAAGTTTTCATTGATGGCTCACGCAGTTCTAGTAATATTCAAGGTCTCTTCCCATTATTTGATCGTGGACATAGTGCTGGGGCTACAACAGAAATAGTTGATTTCAACCTTTGATGTGGTAAGCTCTTTTTATCAACATAGTCTTCCATTGTTTGATTTGGTAAGTGCCACTCATCAGCATAATGCTCCTCCCTTTGACGAGGCAAGTGCCTCTGATCGGCATAATGCTTCTCTCTTTGACCAGGTAGGTGCCTCTCATCGGCATAGTGTTTCTCCCTTTGACAGGGTAAGTTCCTCTCAACGGCATAATGCTGCTCCCTTTGATGAGGCAAGTGCCTCATGCATATTGTTTGTACTCGTGGGTCTTGACCATGTGGCTGCTATGGAAATAGATTATATGTAAGTGATTATATGGTATAAGCAGAAAATAAGCTATTTATGGAAACAAGGCCTAAGTCTCTCTGAGAGAATTACAACCAAATACAGTCATGTTATATGCTATAGCAATACATTAAAATACCCTAATTTCAAAATCAAAATCAACATTAACCTCATTAACCATAACACACTAAATCAAAGCCAAAAACAAAAATCAAAGAAACATACTTGAATTCCAATAGAATTCTGTTAAACGCCAAGGACTTCATGCGCGTCTCGCGGGCGTCACATCTTTCTAAGTCTTTGGAAAAACTTATAAAAACAGCTTATCAAATAAGTACTAACATTGTCCAGCTATTTTGAGCTTATTTTCACATGTTTACAGAAATAGCTTATACGAATAAAAAAGTTTAACTTTATTTTGTCTTTTCCTATAGAAATAGCTTATATACAAGCGCTAATCATGATATAAGCAGAAAATAAGTTATTCAGCCAAACATGGGCCTACGGCTCTATATATGAGAGAATTACAACCAAATACGCTCATGTTATAGCATCACCATCACTTAAAAGGAATAATAAAAACAATTTTCAAACACTAATATTCTCAAAAATAAAACTCGACTCATTACATAATGCATATCAGAACTTAAACTATACACTATCTTCATTTTTCAAACAAAATCCTTGTATTATCTTCCTAATTACTGCCATGCCTATTCCCCTTCTACAAAATCAACATCAACATTATCCATCATTAACCATAACACACTAAATTAAAATCAAATATTTATAAACAACCCCATTACAACAAAACCCCTGATAAAAAAATTCAAAAAAAATTCATCTATACCCTCTAAAAATCACAAACTCAATTCAATTTCAAAAACAAAAATCAAAGAAACCTACTAAAGACCCATTTTCAGATAAGCAGATTTGATTTCTAAAAGTACTTTTAATATTGGAATTCAGTGAGATCATATATTTCAAAAATAATTGCAAAAAAGCCATTCTTCGTAAAGCAGGAAAAAAAAGTCTTAACGGTTCAAAACATTAATTAATATTACCTCAAAGCCAGATGAGTCATATTGATGCAGTTTTTTAGGATCCAACAAGATATTATAAGAAAAGGTAGCCTCTTTGAACATATCAGCTGCTTTGGGATAAATAGGTAAATATCTTGAAAAAATTGTGCAAAGCAATGACAGTCATGAATCCCTCCAAGCCACTTTCAATCATATATACCCCTAAGATCAGACCACATCGAACGCACAAATTGAATCGTTGAACTCAAGAAATAAAAACCACCTAATGAAAGCAATTGATAGAATAAAAATTAAGAAATTGCTTTTATTTTTTATTATTTTGGCAGAAAATTGCTTTTATTTATGTTAATCAAAATGTAATATACTTTTTTGATATAATTTGAGTTCAGCCACATTTGTTATGCCCAAATGATATGAACTAAAATACAAAGTACAAAAACAACGGCTTGAATCTTGAAGGTGTCAAAATAAAACTAAGAATTTTTTGATGTCCATATGCGATAAATTCACTATCCACTACATAAGAAAATCACATTGTAAAAAAATCAAATTCAGTTTAAGCCGATCATTAGCAAACAGGCCAACTATCAAATATCAGTTTGACCTTTGAATCTATTGTCAAAATATAAAATACTTGACGACTAAGTTAATGAAATTACAAAAGTGATATCAAATACTTTAATCAATAACTTTTATTAGAACCAAAGGAACTGATATAGATGATACATGTATACTAATATAGTGACTTGTACCACAACAGAAAGGCCAACTATCACAATTTAGTCTCAATAATTTAGATGCAGATATATGTCTATTATGTACATTAAATAGGCATCAGTTTGAACACATTTTGCTCTATCCTAGAATTTGAACGTCAAAAGTTACAATTTCAACAAATTTAATGAACACAAAGAACTTATTCTAAACATCAAAAGTAAAAATGAAATTTGCTACATCTAAATTAAAAAATTAAACCAAGGTGAGCCTTTTTAAAAATCTTAGCCTGAAATAAATGTATTTTTTTTCTTATATTAGTAGTATGAATGCAAATAAGATAACAAATTAAAACTAATAACATTTGGAATTTAGCTATAGATATTTCAACACATTCAGCTATGCATTACCATTACTCAAACTCAAACAAAAAATCCAAACCAAAATAGTCCACCGTGGAACATGTTTATGTGGTAGACATGATTGTTTAAAGACAGCCTTTGCATAAAGAACCTTTGCTTAAATGTAAAAATATGGATTTACTCATCAAATCTCAACATTTGGAGTAAAAGATGATAGAGTCGCGGGAGTTGCACTATTAGATTTAAATGTGATTGAAATCTTAAAAGTAACATGGCATAATAAGATCCACCTAATGGTGAGATAAGAACAAAAAATGAACCATATCATCAGAGATGCTCAAATGCGGATTAAAGAAAAAGAATCCTACTGGATTACACTGCTTTTCCGGTTATAAAGTAATCTTACCTGACTCTTTGCCACTTTGAAGTCCTGCATATTCAAAGGCCTAAGGGTAATAACTCTTTCCTGCTCAATTTCCTCTTCCACATCCTGAGCATCTTTGCTTTTGTCCTTCACCATCTTTCTTCTTTTTCTGCTGCCGAAAACAAATATAGCAATCAGCATGATAATCGTAGAATTATAGTAAATCTTTAGAGATATTGCCAAGTTACCGAATCCTTTTGTATCTCTTGCTGAATTAGCTCTCTAACAGGCCTATAAGCAGCGGTTGTGCATAAGTTCTGCATTTAACAATTAATGAAAATGGAAAATGCACGAAGACATCAGAACAGAAACTAAACATAAGAAAAGTATTTGTAGATTGTAACACGATAGTTAAGTTACAGCCATGTGAAAACAATAATAGAGAAAAACATTCAGTCATAGTTGCGAGTTCCTTAAAATCAAGTCCCCCGTTCACTTTCTCTTTAGCCAAAAGGGTCCTCAATATATTTTCTCCGTTCTCTGCAGATGGTAGCCCAGCCGTAATCCTGGTAATCAAAGATGAATGATATAGGGATTAAACATGTTTAAAATACTATTGAATTTCAGTGTATTCTGATTGTTGTTGTGCACACAATAACATGCCATCAAAGCAATATATTGCAAATTTTGATTTTCTATGTGCCCCTCGCCCCACCAAAAAAAAAGTATGAATGCTAACAGTAACACTATTAGACACTCTTTTTCAACATAATCTATATCATTGATTTAATAACTCACGGGTTTTGAATGCAAATAAGATAACAAATTAAAACTAATAATGTTTGGAATTTAGCTATAGATATTTCAACACATTCAGCTATGCATTACCATTACTCAAACTCAAACAAAAAATCCAAACCAAATTTTATATCACAAAGAAAACAAATCACACAGTAAGAGAAAGCCAAGAAAATAAGAACCATAAAAAATAGAACCATAAAAAAAATTGAAAAGAAGAATCAATTATTACTCTTTACCATCATCAGAGAGAGTTTGGTATTCGATGATCTTGTTGATGTGGCTGGAGGAAACGTTGAGGAGAGTAATGACGGAGACGTTAGCGTCGGCTTCATCGATGATGGTTTGAACAGTTTTCATGTCCTTGGCAAGGCTTCAAAAACGACGCCGATTGAGGTTTTGAGAGAGATCGAGTTTGATGACTCCATCGTATTGTTGGGGTTAGGGTTTGGAATTCAGAGGAAAGGAGAAGTTATGAAAAGTTATTTGTCAAGCGTATAGAAACTTCGATCAAAACAAAAGAAGTGAGAAGAGAGTTTGTTTGATTTGAGAAGAGAGTTACGAAAACGACGTTTCAACAAAAACAAATCGGAATCAAAACCAAAGAAAAAAGAGTTTGTTGAAATTCACATTGAGAAATTGTGAATGTGAAATGGAAAATGAAGAGAGAAAGAAGAGAGAGAGAGAGAAAGAAGAAAGAGAAAGAAGAGAGAGTTAGAGAGAGAGGTGAGAACGTTAGAAGAAAAATAATCTGAATTTTGAAATTTTATTTTGTTTTTATAGGTAAATAAACTATAGTTACTAGGTTGGTTAATTAGGGAGTTAAAACCCATGTTATTTTTAACTTTTCTTTCTTTTTATAAAAAGATCTTAAAAAAAATAAATAAGGACCTTAATTTTATAGAATGAAATAGAACAATAAGTAAATTTGAATAAAGTTTTTTTTTTTAAGAAGCTAAATTAGCCCATCCAAATTGACATCAGAGATATTCGAACTTAAGACTTTGAGAAGGAGTACACTCTTAGGTCTCAAGTCAATACTACCAGGTAATTTGAATAAAGTTAATAACATTGAATCTCAGCATTAGATAAATCAATTATTTTTGAACATTATCGAAACTCTCTTATAGTTATACGAATGGATAGTATCATTAACTCTTTTATTTATTTTAAGAAATCATTATAAAAATATAATAACATTAGGGAGTTAAGACCCATGTTATTTTTAACTTTTATTTCTTTATAAAAAGATCTAAAAAAAAATAAGGACCAAAGTTAATAACATTGAATCTCAACATTAGTTAAATCAATTATTTTCAAACATTATCGAAACTCTCTTATAGTTACACGAATGGATAGTATCATTAACTCTCTTTTTTTATTTTAAGAAATCATTATAAAAATGGTGTGTCTATTATTGGTAAAAAAAATAGTGAATTTCATATGATTAATTTGTAAAAATATAAAATTAATATATTCAAATAAAAATAGTAAAAAGATTATTTTTATGAAAAAATCTTGGTAAAGGAAATGACAGTTCGTTTAATTTGACATTTTTTGTTAAATATTTATCAACTTAATTTACTTATTTAGATGATGAAGTATGCTTTTTTGAATAAAGGTGAAGGAAGTATGTTAAATATTTTAAAAAATAGTTTTGTATTAATGTGATTGTAGAGATACAATACATAATAAAAAAAAGTATTAATCATCGCTTATCATTTGCCATTTGTGTTGATTTTAAATTAAATTATATTTTTTATAAAATTATTCTGCAAAGTAGTTTTGTGTGTTTTAAGGAGCTTGTAAGACAATAAAAAATAAAAACTTTGTCAAACAACTTTTACTTCAATTATAAAGTTATTATTTCTAACCTCAAAGTTAAAGTATCTTTTAAGTAAAAAATAAGTTAGGTCAAATGCTACCTTAGTTACTCCAAGTTACTTTATAAATAACCTACAACAATTTAATTTCATTCAACATAAATGTCTATAAGCATCTCCCTCAGGAATCTCTTTCCGTAGTTGATTATTCTATTTGTTAAATCTATAATGGGTTTGTCTAACATATGCAACATTGCACATGTTAAAACAACTAAAAATATTAAGTTTTTATTGAAAACTAATAATTATTTACTAAAAAGTTATATATTTAATACAAAATGTAAAAGTTCCAATGTGAAGCTACTATTTAAAACTTCTTAACAAGTGCAAATTTTCAAATGATATAAAAACTCATATATAATAACGCATAATAAAAATTGGTTAAAACAGATGAGAGGAGCGACTGTGAGAGAGAGGAGCGGCAGCCTTGAGGGACACCCAAGGCCACCGCGCCGGCACCACTCGCCGGCTTATGAGAGGGAAGGGACGTCTGTCGGGGTGGCACAAAGGGGAGGGGGATTCAGGGGAATGGACTACGGTGAGCTACAAGCGTCGGAAAGCGATCCGACCGGGTGTTCGAGGACATGACAGACTTAGGGTTTCTTCTCGGCATGGAGGATTCAGGAGGGAGGACAGGTTTAACTCTTCAAGAAGGCGCCTGCAGGACCACTCTCAGGATTCACGATACCACTCATGTGATTCACACAACTTGGATGAATTAGGGCTTCCTTTTAACAGTAACAGATTTTCTTCACGTTCCAGGTTTCCTTCACGTATGCATCACTCTCGGCCTCACCATGAAAAACACAGGTTCTCTTCACGCTCCAGGTCACGTAATCATCACTCTCGGCATCTCTATCAACAATAGTACTCTCGGCCTCACTACCAGCATCACTCTCGCGCTCATCATTCACGGCCAGGATACTCACCACCAACATCTTCACGTCATCATTCTAGGTCTGACCGTGGGAGATCATGCAGTAGACATGGGGCGCATTCTCGGCTTTCTAGACATGTTTCCGCATCTGTTCCGCCAGTTGTCTCTTTGCAAGGTAAGAATTATGCTCTTATGGCTTCCTTCTATGTCACAAATTTTCCAGACAATGTGCATTATGTTGATATCCGTAAGGCTTTTGAGGTTTGTGGTATTCTTTCGGATGTCTATAAGGCTAGAAATATGAATGCTCGTGGCCAAAACTATGGTTTTGTGCGTTTTATCAAAGTTAAAGATGTGGTAAAATTGCAGAAAGCTCTTAATAACGTATATTTTGGTCAGAATAAAGTGTGAGTGAATATCGCACGCTTTGACAGGTTTGGGGAGGTTAGGAAGGAGTTGTTAAAGGAGTTGGAGGATGGTAAGAAATCGGCAGAAGTGGGAGGAAAAAATAAGTCAAAAAATAACGCTGAAATTGAAAAAATAGAAAGAAAAAAAAGAATCAAAAAATATGGGAGGAAAAAATAAGTCGAAAAATAGTGTTGACAGTAAAAAAATTGTTGGAAGGGGAAAAAATAATGAGGGAGGATATTTGCTTGGTACGGAGGCGTTAGCTATAAAACAGGCACTTAAACAGGTTAAATTAAATGCTAAGGGTAGTGAGGAGGAAAGGGAGAAAGCTTGGTTAAGTGTCGTTGTTGTTGGTGATATATCTTGTTCTGTCAAAGAGAAAAGGAATAGTCATGTTGGTGGTGGTGCAAATGCCACACACAAGTTTTTTTTTCCGATAATGAAGATGTTGTTTGGGCAAGTAAAGGGGCATTTGCAAGAGTGTTGAATGGGGACTATATTCCTATTGTGCAGCACACTATCATTGATGTTGGTTTTGATAATATTCGGGTGTTATCTAGAGATTGAGATAATGTGGTTTTATTTTGTCCCGGCAAAGAAGATATGATGTCTGTTTATCATGAAGTTGCTGATTTTTTTAACTGTTTCTTCTCTAATATGTGTGCTTGGTCTTTGGATGAGGACATTGTGTCTGAAAGAGGTGTTTGGCTCCGGATCTATGGTGTTCCCTTACATGTCTGGAATTTTAAATTCTTTGAATTTATTTCATCATCTTTTGGGAGACTATTAAAAATTGATCCTTGCACTACTAATTAGGAGAGGTTTGATTTTGCTCGTATTTTAATTAGCACAAAATGTTTTGATGCTACCAATGTGGTGGAGAATATTTTGATTGATGATAAACTGTATTCTATTAAATTTGTGGAGGAAGCAAAAGCGGTTTTTGCTCGCGATGTTTGTGTTGAGGAAGAAGCTTCTGATTCCGTTTCTAAATGCTCGGAACATTTTGAGGAATTGCATAATGAAGAACCATTTGTTGAGGCCCTTGTTGATGATCTCATGGAGGCCTGGGAGCACTCTATTGATAAGCAAACAACAGCCCCCTCTGCTACCCCTTCAGTTGCGCAAAACAACCATGTTTCAGCTTCTTTTAACATTCAATAGCAACAGGTATCTTCACCTCTTGATCCTGTGCAGCCAAAAGATTTAGAAGAACAACCTTCAGGCCCTCGTGCTTCTTCCAATAGTGTACGCAACAGGGCAGCATGCAAAATTAATCCAACAAAGGTAGCATCTTGTTCTAACACTCGAAAATCTTCAACAATTTCAGGTCCTTGGAGTTTTGATTGGATCAAGGATCATCATGTAGGTGATGCTGGTGTTGTTTTTTCACATAAAAAAAAAAGAATAAGGTGATGCAACATCGATATTATGTTACTCATAATCCTTCTCTTATTAGCCTCCGCCCTATTGCCCGTATGCCACTCAAAGATAGTCAAAATTTAATTCATATGCTCAAGAAACTAAACAAAAAATCAGCAGCTCCCTCTTGTTCTATTAACAATAAGAACAAAGAATGTTTGGACGCGAAATCATCTTCAACATCATCCGGAGAAGATTGGAAGAATTGGATTTCTTTGCACGATAAATCTAATGGTCGTGGCAAAGATATCGTAGATATTGGAAAAGCTATCAATTTACAATTCAAGGGTGACTGTTCTAATATGTTCCAAGCTCTCTCTCGGCCTAACAATTTACCACCGCATCTTTCGAATTTGCACGATGTGTTTCACGTGACGCAACTTCGGAAGTATGTTCCAGATCCATCTCATGTGATCCAAAGGGATGATTTGCAGGTTAGGGATAACCTTACGGTTGAGACCTTACCAGTGAGGATTGAGGGTCGTGAAGTGAAGCGGTTGAGAGGCAAAGAGATACCTCTTGTGAAAGTTGTTTGGGACGGAGCGACTGGTGAAAGCTTGACGTGGAAGCTAGAGAGTAAGATGCTGGAATCTTATCCAGAGTTGTTTGCTTGAGGTAAATTTTCGAGGACGAAAATCTTATAAGTTGGGGAGAGTTGTAACGCCCACTTTAGATTATTTTAATTATTTAATTATTTGAATTATTTGAGGAGTCTAGATATATTTATATATATTTTAAGAGATGTGGAGATTAAGATTTAAGTGATTTTTATGTGATGTGTTGACTTATTTTATTGTTTAATAAAATAAGATTTGAAAATAAAATAAATATAGAGATGTGGGGTAGTTTTGAGATTTAGAGAGTTATGTGGGAGAAAGAGTAAATAAGATAAGATTTGTTGGGAATATAAAAAGGGAAATTAGGCCAAGATTTGTCAGTACGTACGTTTTTGGAGAAAAAGGGAGAAAAACCAGAGAAGAGAGAAGAAACCAAGGAGAGCTGCGATTTCTGCAAAACTAAGGTAAGGGTGAGCATAGCATTTCAATTCTATTAAACTGTAATCCATCTAATTATGATTAACAAGTGTAGGGTTGATTTTAGAGAATTGGAAAATTAGGTTATTTGTGATGAATTGATGATTAGATGAGGTGAAATTGTGGAACTGATGTTGGAATTGAATACAGAACCTAGAATAATCATAATGCTAATGATCCTGAGAGTTTTGAGGTTTAACATGATGAGATTTTGGACTTTTGGTGAAGAATTCGCAGAACCCGTACCCTGTCTGTTCATCGCTCGCCTAGGCGAGCTAAGCAACTCGCCGCGGCGAGTAGACGTTCATCGCTCGCGAGGCGAGCAACCCAACTCGCCATAGCGAGTAGCCCTTGATCACTCGCTAGGCGAGCAATCCCACTCGCCATAACGAGTTGACCTGTGAGAATCGTGATTTTTAGAATGTTGTTTTAAGACGTGTTGTAGATGGTTTTGAGTGCCTTGATGTATATAAGAATGATTAGGTAAGTTTTTAGGATCAAATTGGACCTAGGGAACTTATAACTGACGTTTTTGGATGAAAAATGTGAAAAAGGCCGACAGCACCCAGTATTGCTCGCCTTCAGTTCGCCCCCAACTCGCCAAAGGCGAGTAACCCCTAGTTGAGCTCGCGAGGCGAGCAGATATACTCGCCACGGCGAGTAGTGCGGTTTCAGATTGCCATAACTTTGTATTTTGGGATCTGTTTCGCGTAGGACTTTAAGAGTTGATCCTTGGGTAGTAATGGAAGATAACTATGGTATAATTGATGATCTGTAAAGATGTTATGTGAGGTTTTAATGTTGCTATTGAATTGTGATTCATATGTGCATTACGTGAGATATATGTGAAGTTCATGTGATGTTTGAGATAATGTTTGCAATGATATCGTTATATCCTGTGATTTGCTTGCTGCCATGTTGTTGTTTACATTTAATAGAGCTGCATGTGTCGGTCCAAGATGTTTATGATGTTGAGACGTTTAAGATGTTTAACTTGTTTAAGTTATAAGATGTTGAGTCCATGCATACTCATTCAGAGATGAGGGCTTATGCCCTGGAGTTTTTACTCACTAGCGACGAGGGCTCATGCCCTGGAGCTTTTGCTCACTAGCGACGAGGGCTTATGCCCTGGGAGTATATTTATGCTCAAAGCGACGAGGGCTTATGCCCTGGATTGGTACCACATGCATTTAAGATGTTAGAGTTGCATAGTCAAGTGAAGTTGCATTGTCGAGTCAAGTTGTATAAGATGTTTATGGAGATGAATTATGATGATACTTGTGATGCTAATGTTATTTGTCGTGACGTGTTTATGTGATGATTTGTTGTTAACTATAATTGTTGAATTATATGTTTAATATTATTGTTTTGTGAATCTCACCCCTTCTGCTTGAAAATGTTGCTCTTCGTATGGGTAACTTGCAGGTAACCAAGATTAGGTGCAGGCGTGTGAGGACTTTCCTCGGTTGAGTCTTAGGTGCTCTGATATGTAACGGAATGGGGAAACTTGTTAAATGCTTTTCTATTCCTTGCATGTCCTTTATGATTTCAAAAGACTATTTTTAGATGAACTTTCTGAGACGTTTTGATGAGGCATGCGTGCCAAGACTTTTTATGATTCCGCTGCAATGTTCAAGATGTTTTAATAAAGAATAAATTGTTATTTATTCATATATGAGATTTATGTGAAATGTGATGCTCTGTTATGTGATTAACTCTGATTTATTTAAAGAAATTTTTAAGTCGGGAAAACGGGGTGTTACAGAAAGTATTAATGATTTTCTTTGTTCTTCGCTTTGGGGCAATCAAAACTACGGATTCTCTTACAGACCATCTGTGGGAGCTTCCGGTGGCATCTTAACTATTTGGGACACGGCGGAAGTTGATGTTATTATTACTAGGAGCTTGGCTCATGTTGTTATTATTCAAGGCAAAATGGTGAAAATTGGAGCTGATTTTTCTCTTGCAAATGTCTATGCACCGTGTGATCCCTTTCGGCGGCAAGATCTTTGGAATCACCTTGGAAAGATGATTGGAAATTTTAGAGAGACTTGTTGGTGTGTTTGTGGTGACTTTAACGCTATTCGTTCCTTCGTTGAATGCAAGAGCAGAGTGGTTGGTTCTTTTATTGAAGATTATTCTCATTTCAATCAGTTCATTTATAGTAACATTATTTTTTATCTTCCTCTTTGTGGCAAAATTTTTACTTGCTTTAGAGGGGATGGTGTTTCTTTGAGCCGTCTTGACCATTTTCTTCTATTTGAAGACTAGTGTGCTATTTGGCCCAATATGGTGCAACGTGCTTTAAATCGCGGCCTTTCTGATCATTGTCCCATTTTGTTGTCTATGGATGAAGAAAACTGGGGCCCTCGTCCTAGGAGAATGTTGAAGTGTTGGGAGGATCTACTAGGTTACAAACAAGTTGTTAGAGATAATTTGCAATCTTATCACATTGAAGGTTGGGGAGGCTTTGTTCTTAAAGAAAAACTTAAGATGATTAAGCAACATTCAAGATCGTATTTCCTTTCTAGATGCTAAAGGGGAGGAGGATGATCTTATATTGGAGGAAATTGAGGAGCTTCATTCTTTATCTTCAGACTTTTGATCATTATCTCGTATTAACACCATCATGCAATGGCAGAAATCTAGATTACTTTGGTTGAAAGATGGAGATGCTAACACTAAGTTCTATCACAACATTATGTCATCCAGGCGGCGAGCAAACTCCATTTTTTCCTTATCTGTTAATAACGCTATTGTGGAGGGAGTTGAAGGAATCCGGGGACTGGTTTTCAATCATTTCTCCTCTCATTTTCAATTTGTGGCTGCTGAAAGACCTTGCATTAAGAATCTGAATTTTAATAATGTAGGTCAGTGTGGTGAGCTAACCAAACCTTTTTTAGTTGACGAAGTTAAGCAAGCAGTTTGGGATTGTGACAGTTTTAAAAGTCTTGGACCAGATGGTGTTAATATGGGGTTTGTTAAGGATTTTTGGCCAGAACTCCGTGACGATTTTATGCGCTTCTTATCTGATTTTCACAGGAATGGAAAATTGTCAAAAGGCATCAATAATACTTTTATTGCTTTAATTCCAAAAATTGAGTGCCCGCAGCGCCTGAATGACTTCAGACCAATCTCTATGGTTGGAAGTCTCTACAAAGTTCTTTCCAAAGTTCTCTCCAATAGATTACGAAGGGTTATGTCTAGTGTTATTTCTGAAACATAATCAACTTTTATTCATGGTAGACAAATTCTTGATGGTATTCTCATTGCTAACGAGATTGTGGAAGATGCTAAGCGCCTGAAAAAAGATTTGCTCTTATTCAAAGTCGATTTTGAGAAGGCTTTTGACTCCATTGATTGGTCCTACCTTGAATCCTTCATGAAAAAAAATGAATTTTCCTACCTTATGGCGTAAGTAGATTATGGAATGCATCAGTACGGCCACAACTTCTGTCCTTGTTAATGGTAGTCCAACAGATGAATTCAAATTTGAACGCGGGTTGAGACAAGGTGACCCTCTTTCACCCTTTCTATTTTTAATAACAGCTGAAGGTTTGAATGTCATGATGAAGGTTAGACAAAATTTACATCTTACAAAGGTTCTGAATGAACAAAAGAGAGCAAAGAAATCAACAAAAAGGAAGCTTAAAGCATCTGAAGAGAAGTGCTCTTGAAGTCAAGTTCTCTTGGAGTGATGACGTCATCAGAAGCTGCCTCATCAGAAGCTACATTTCACCAGAAGCTGAAGTTCGTCAGAAGTCACAGAACTTGAAGCTTCAAGAGTTGTTTCATGGATCAAATTTCGTCTAAGATTGGCAGAAGACTAGTGGAATAATGCAACGTTCGTTTTAAAAGGATTTGAAGACATTTGGGTGGAAAAATACAAAGAGCGTTGACAAAAGTACTTTGTACGAACTGTACAACCACCTTCTCCACTACTCTGTTTTGTGTCTTTGCTACAAGACAAGATAACATCTCTGAAATACAACCACGCCTGCAACAATGTTCCTTCACAGTTGGAATGGATTTGAAATTGATCCTTCATAGGACAATACCTTAATCAGGCAAGGAATCATTGGTGAAAGATCAAGCTTCAACAAACGACTCTTTTTGGATGTGCTGGCACTTACAACGTTCAAATTCACACCTCTATATAAAGAAGTGAATACTTGAAGAACAACAAGACTCTACAACATTTTGAAAGCGCCAAAACTCTGTCAAAATTGTTCAACATCCAAAAGTTCACTTAGAATTTCTTCTCAAAGTTAACATCTTAGAAATTCTAAAGTATCAAAGAGTTTGTATCTGATTTGTATTGTGAACACCACTGATTGTATATCAACTGTTCAACCTCAAACATTTTCTTTGTAATTTTTTTTGATAGAAGTCTCTTGCAATTTTGCTTGAGCAATAGAAGTCTCTTGATTGTGTTCAAGAGCATAGGAAGTCTCTTGCAGTTGTGCTTGAGCAGTTTGAAGTCTTTTGCTAGTTTTAGCAATGAGCAATTGTAATCAGATATTACATTTTAGTGAACTCCCCTTGGAAGTGCAAGGGTGACAGGACTACGTCCGGTTTGTGGAAGGAACCTGTATAAATTGCTTTGTGTCTTTCTTCTCTCCTTCTCTCTGTTTTTATCCGCTGC